>SMDT01000320.1:0-181956 GCA_005392925.1 Aquilaria sinensis
GGGACAACGGTAGTTAGCCACAGTTACCATTTCAGAGAGCAATCTCTGTACATTGGCGTGTTTTTGGCAATTGTTGCATTTCTGGACAAACTACCTGGCACCATTTCTTAGGGTGGGCTAGAAGTACCCCTGCCGGAGTAGTACTCGTGCCAGGGCATCAGTTCCTATGTGGGAACCACAGGCCCCATCGTGGACTTTTTTGCGGACTTTCTCTACATCCTCTTCACTAACACACCTTTGCAGCGGGCTTGCGTACCCTTGTCGATATAACTCTTCTCCAATTAGGAAATATCATCTAGAACGTCTTCAACTTTGGCCACTTCGTGAGGGTCTTCGAGAAGCTCTGAGGTTGTAAGATACTTTTGATGGGATTTTTCCATCATTTTCCCAAGGTTGTTATGCTTATTATCGTTATGCTCGGGTGACTTAGTACTTCGGTGGACTTTTTTGACTTGGCTAGAGTATCTGCCTTAGTATTGTCACGACGAGGCACGTCCTCAATGTGCACTGTGTCAAAGTCCTGGATGAGCTTTGACATGAGCTCGTGATACTTTGCCAAGGTTCGTTCCTTTGTGCTATAGTCCCCTACCATCTGTTGGACCACTAGCTGAGAATCACTGTGGGCCTTTAGGTTTCCCACACCAACTCTTCTGGCAAAGCGCAAACCAGCTATGAGGGCTTCATACTCTGCCATATTGTTGGTGACATTAAATCCAAATTTGATGGCTTTCATAGCTTTCATACCTTCGGGACCACGAAGAATTACTCCTGCTCCTTGATGTTCGGAGCCGGAGGCCCCGTCGATGAACAAAGTCCATTCAGGTTCATTACTCTCGATGTTGGGAGACTTTCTTTAGCAATGGGTACCTTGGCAGTGAAATCTACCAACGCTTGAGCTTTTATAGCCTTTCTTGGCTCATAGATGATGTCATACTCATCGAGCTTGATGCACCACTTTGAAAGCCTTGCCGAGTGGTCTACCTTCTTCATGATATCCCGATGGGGCAGGTTACTTCGGACGATTATGGGGTGGCCTTGTAAATAAGGATGTAGTCTTCTGCTTGCTAGTACCAGGGCGTAAATAGCATTTTGTAGCAAGGGGTACCTGACTTTGGCACCATGCAGGGACTTGCTCAAATAATATACTGGCCATTGCTTTGCTCCTTATTCCATTACAAAGACCGAACTTACTGCCTTTTCGATAACAGCGAGGTAGAGTATGAGGGGTTCTTTTTCCCAGGGCTGTCGAAGTGTTGGTAGACGAGTTAGGTAGACTTTAAGCTCTTCCCAGGCCTTCTGACAATCTTTGTTCCAAGGCCGCACCTCAGTTCCGAGGTTGCCACCATTTTTTGCTGCCTTAGTAAAGACCTTAAAGAATGGTCGACAGCGATCCCCATATCTGAAGATAAATCTGCTGAGGGACGTGATTCTCCCTATGAGTCTTTGTACATCCTTATTCATTGTGCGAGTTTGGAATCCTAGCAGGGCCTTGGCTTTTTCTGGATTGGCATCTGATAGCCGAAGGGCTATCGCCTCCAAAGAACCTCACACGAGCGCGTCACATCCGGTTGAAACAGACACGGCAAAACCCTGACAAAGAGAGGACTGTAGCACCCTCGGACAAGCCGGATAGGCGCTACCGCTCAGGAAACCCATGGGACCAACTTTGGTCAGAAGGAGTAACCATCTTTCTCGAATGTGGCCTCGCGCCGACCTCACATGGCCAATACCACCCCCGTATACTCTTTGGGCCACCCTCGAAGCGCACTCACAAAGTGCCTGAGCCTAACCTCGGGAAAGCCCAACCGAAGGGCTCGTACAGACAGGGGATCTCTCTCCAAAGGAGCTCACCTCCTCGAACAAGCCATGTACCCCGAAGGAGTTCGGACCACCGAAAAGCCCACGTAGGCGTACGGCGAAGCAGCTAAGGAGGCTCTAACACGCCGGCCCTAGATACGCTCTTACACGCCACCCCCGGACATGCTCTGACATGCCGCCCCCGAACACGCTTTGACACGCCACCCTTGTACAGCCTAGGCTTTTAACCAGACGGCCTGCGGTCGGCTAGAGGCCCCCACTCCCGAAGGTACGGGCCATATCCGACCGAACATGTGTCACGATTTAGGTCGGCTGTGGCAAACGGACTTCTCCTGTACACCTTCCTATAAATATTCGGGATGCACCCCAAGTAAGGAGACGCTCCCCGCGCCAAGGGAAAAATCACCTCACTCCTTACTTATTTTCTATTTCCAAACACTAACTTGGGCGTCGGAGGCCCCTCCCCAGGAAAAACACTCTGGGGAGCTCCTGACCCTTGCCCTTCTGAGTACTTGTAGCCTTTCTCCCTCCGTAGGCTCCTCATCCAAGCGTTCTCCCACCACAAGTTCCTACTCCAGGGCCACCATGTCGCACAACGATGATGTCGAAGGGCATCAGCATCAATACCTCCCTCCGACACCATGAATCCCAGGAACATACCCGCGTTTACCCCGAACACACATTTTTCGGGGTTGAGATGGATTCCGAAGGTCCTCAATCAGTGGAATATTTCCTCCAAGTCTGTGATATGACTGCTAGGCAGTTTGCTCTTGACTATCATATCATCGACATAGACTTCCATGTTTCTCCCAATTCGGGAGTTGAAGACCTTGTTCATCAACCTTTGGTATGTGGCCCCTGCATTCTTAAGTCCAAAGGGCATCCTTATATAGCAATACGTACCGACTTCGGTGATGAAGGAAGTTTTTTCCTCATCGTCCATTCTGATTTGATGATACCCGCTGAAGGCATCAAGGAAACTAAGGAGGCCATACTCGGCGGTCGAATCTACCAACTGATCTACTGGCGGCAGAGGGTATGAATCTTTAGGGCAAGCATCGTTCACATTTTGGAAGTCGATGCACATTCGGAGTTTGTCACTCCCTTCCTTTGTCGCGATAACCATGTTACTAAGCCATTCGGCGTATTTGACTTCCTTTATTACACTTGCTTCCATTAAGTGTTAGACTTCGATTTTTACGAAGTTATTCTTATGTGCCAAGAGGCTCCACTTTTTCTATCGAACAGGCTTTGCCTTTGGGCGCACGTTAAGGCTATGTTGAATTATGTGAAGGTCTACCACAGGCATGTTCTTCGGCGGGTAGGCAAACAGATCTTTGTTCATTAACAGAAGGATACAAGCCTTTTGATAGCTGAAGGGCTATCGCCCCCTGAAGGACTTCGGGTGTGTGCACCACCCCTGGCCAGCGCACCACCTCCGGTTGAAACAAACACGACAAAACTACGGCAAAGAGAGGGCCGCAGCACCCTCGGACAAGCCGGATAGGCACTATCCTCAGGAAACCCAAGGGACCAACTTCGGACAGAAGGGGTCACCACCCTCCCAGAGGGTGACCTCACGCTGACTTCACATGCCCAAAACCACCTTCGGATACTCTTTGGGCCACCCTCGGGGCGCGCACATGAAGTGCCATCATCAGGTACCCGAGCCTTACCTCGGGAGAGGCCAACAGAAGGTGCATCGTGCAAATAAGGGACCTTCCTCCAAAGAAGCTCACCTCCTCGGATGAGCTGTGTACTCCGAAGGAGTTTGGTCCCCTAAAAAGGCCAGGTGGGCGTACGACAAAATGGCTGAGGAGCCTCTGACACGCCACCCTCGTACAGTCCTCGACACGCCGCCCTCAGACACGATCTGACATGCCGCCTTAGGCTCCTGACCAGGGGGCCTTTGGCCGGCTGAGGCCCCCCCTCTCCTAAGGTACGGACCACATCCGACCGAACACGTGTCATGATCTGGGCAGGCTGTAGCAAATGGACTTCTCCTGTACACCTCCCTATAAATATTGAGGAAACACCCTAGGTAAAGGGATCCGACTCCAAGGGAAGTCTAATGTTCCGTTTATGGACTTTACCACTTAGCCAGTTACACACATCAAGTCTTTAGATGCCATCTCAACAACTAGGCAACAATATCCATGCATATCCAAATTCACTGGAAATCTTTCCTTAGATGCACATACTCAACTAATTACACTTGTAAGACAAGTAAGCATACACTTAATCCATTAAGTGCGTAGAATGTGTGTCCATCAAGTGTACTAATCGAATGCATGGCAACAAAGAAGCCCATCTCATTTAAAGTTTGAAAACCACATTTATATGTCCATGAGCATTTAGCCAAGTCTAGTACACATAACATAATCATCCATCATGGCATTCCATCTGCATAAAACCATGCAAACATGGCATATAATCATCCAAAGCTAATCACGATCATAATGGCAGTAAATAAAGCATCACCTACTTGGAAAAAATGTACCAAGGATGCTATATGTCTCTAATTAGACAGGTTCAGGTTTTACAGACCACGCCCTCATACTACCTAAACCTCGACTCATAACAACCTGGAACACATTCCACCCTAACAGACCTTGTTCCCACAACTTCTAGACTCCATAAGCCTGCACAAGGAAGTCCAAACCATTAGCTTGATTCACAAGCAATCTATACCATATAGGTCACTTTGAACAAATGAATATATTGAGCAACACTATACACATACCCAACCCTTTAGCACACTGTAACAAGTACTCTTGTACTCTTCGCTTGATCTATCAAGCCATCCATTTCCTGAAAAGGTATAGCAAGGCGGGTGAGTTATAAAACTCAGTAAGAATCCTGATGGCATCCAATGCCTAGTGAGGTAATTATCTCATGACTTTCTTAGTCATTATACGGCTCTCAAAGCCTATCTTGTGGCAAGAATGTAATGGCAATTAATCCATATTCCTGCGAAGGAAAACACTAAAACAAAGAAAATACAAATATAGCACAATGGAAATAATAAATATACTAGGGGTCAGCATGCACAAACAACTCACAGAAGCACACAACACAACACACACACCACCACTGTCTTCGTAACATCATGTTCCAAGTCACCGTGGGCATCGCAAGCATTAGCATAATCCATACCACTAATCCCGGCATGCCATTTATTTTTATAACCTACTGAGCGCTCCTTAGCTTGGGAATTGAGTTGGCCAAACTCAATTCCTAGCCCTAAATGCTTGCTAATTACTCATAAGTAAACCATAACCATAGTTGCCAAAGCAACACTACCTCACCCACTATGCACTTATGTGCCCAATTATTCAACTAAGAAAGTATCATGAGTCCTCACAAAAGTAACAACCACATAGCCCTGACATGCACACCCATGGTCATTTGATTCTTTGACCATCACATAGGGGCACTAATACTCACAATGAAAGGTCATGGAAAATATACCATGGAGAGAGTGGGTATAGGGATCCTTACCAAAATTTGTGTAACCTTTTTGCTCATTGTCTTTGCCTTGCTTTGCTTTGTTTGTTGTTGTAACTTTGTCTTTACCTTAATGGACCTATAAAGCCCAAACACTAGCAAGTTAATCTCTTTTTTTTCATTAACCATGAGAACCATAATTTACCAAGAACTCTTGGTTTGACTTACTCAACCTCAATTTAAAGAGGTAAGGCCCAATTTAGCCTTTTTGTGAACTGAGACCCATTTTCTGTAACTTCGGGCCTATATTGGCCTTTTCCTGGAACCCCGGCCCAACTTGGTTTTTTCCAGAAATTGAGACCCAACTTGGCCTTTTCTGGAATTCAGGCCCACTTGGCCTTTTCTGGAACTTGGGCCCAACTTGTCCTCTTCTGGAATTCAGGCCCACTTGGCCTTTTCTGGAACTTGGGCCCAACTTGGCCTTTTCTGGAAACTTAGGCCCAATTTACCCTTTTCAGGATTTAGGCCCAATTTAACCTTTTCAGGATTTTCTAGAACTTATTTCTTCCTTGTCATTTTAGTCCCATATTTTCATTATGAACACTTATGCCACCAAGAACACTTGGTTTACACATCATCTTCAAAATTTGACACCATGGCCGAATGTCCTCTTCATCCTTCTTTATTATTTTTGGTCCATATTTCTTCTAGTAATGTAATAGTGCCAAGAACACTTGGCTTGCACACACATCCACACAAATGGCACTATCACACCTCACACAGGCCCTAGCCCATAAGTTTTTAGTTTAACTCTTAAACCCAGAACTTAAATTCTAATTCTCTAATTCAGCCAAGCAAGCCATGGCAACATTAAGAATTATTTTCTTAAGGTAAAAGGCATGGGAGGTGGCCCAGGAGGCTTTAAAGACAAATCCATTAATTACTTGCAGCAGATGCAAGGCCCAATACCACTAACTTGCAAAACAAGCAAGGTTTTAATAGATTCCTTGCATAACAAGCAAGGCAACACTTAATGAAATTTTAAGTGCTTATATGGTGTGCAATCAAGTGTGCTACTTATATGGCAACCAAGAAGCCCACAGAATTTACTTTGGTTTTGAAATCACATGTTGACATGCATATGATCTTCTCGGCCATCAAAAGTACACAAGGAGGTTCACAACATTTCATGCTTCATATTTACATAGACAAATATAAGTCCTTAACTAGTCGTCTCCCAAGGGTGCCAAACCTTGGCCCAAAGCATTCAACATATATACATGTCCAAAACCAGCCATATCAACATATACATAACTTGGCACATAAGTCCAACAAAACCAACACCAAAGCTAGGTATCCAAGACTACATATATGTACACAAAATGGTAGTCTAGCTAGTATCCAACATGGCTACATGCCATGAACCCATAAGTTTTCCATGCCAAGTTAGTACAACCCATGACCACTAATGGTGAAACAGTACCTTAAGGATCCCATACAAAAGTACACACTGCAACACCAACCCAATTGCCAAGTTCATCGTCATAAAGGTGAGCACTATGATCAAAGCTAAAGTCCAAGTATCCATAATGCTTTCCTAGACAGGTCCCCCACACTATAAGCCTGCAAACTTAGTCGATAAGTCTCGGCCAACAAGATATAAGACTTGTAATGAACTGAAACCAATAAGCCAAGCATACATTGGCACATACCTTGACAATTAAGCAAGCTAGCACTAAACACAAGCACAAAGCAAGCATACACTATTCAGGCCGAATGTCTTTTCCTGAAAACAAGTAGGATGGGCAGTGAGTATAAAACTCAGTAGAGTTCACTTTAATATACAACTCAATCATGAGTTTATTTAGTTAAGCTGAGTATACAACTCAAAGCTTAACCTCCCATTAGCTCAACATAACCTGCAAAACAAACACAAAGACAAGGAAAACCAAACATATACATATGCATGCTAGATAACCGAGGCATATAAGCAATAATAGTGAATGTTGGGTTAGCAAGCACATAGAATTCACCAAAGCACACAAAACACAGACACACACCACTAAGTGCTCTCAGCCAAGTTCTCCATAACATGTGCCCATGTGCATTTTGCACACATAACTTCATCAACACTCAACATCCACTTAGAGCTCCAAAATGCTTAGCAAATAGGCCACCTTTACTAGCATTTCTAGCACATGTACCATAGTCAATTAGCTAATCAACACTTAAACCGAATATATTCACAATAGCCCATCAAGCAACTAAGGTCATTTGGAAAATTTAACCATCACTTAGCCACTCTAAACACTTGAACCATGGTAATTCACCAAGAAAAATCAAGTGTTAAGTGAACCCTACCTCAAATTGCTTTCGGCCAAGATACCAACTTCAATGCTCAAGTGTTCTTCACTCAATTTAGACTACCAAATGATTAATTAGGCATCAATAACTCTTATTCATGGATCAACTACCATGTATTAAAAGAAGAACACTAAGTTACTATAGTTCATACTCTCGGCCAAATGCACATTTCCACACATTGATGTTCCTCACTAATTTAGCCCAACATATAACCATCTAGGCATCATTAAACCTTGTTCATGGAACAATTACCATGTAATCAAGGGAAGAACATGAAATTACCTCAAATCAAGCATTCGGCCAAGCACCAACTTCCACACCTTGATGTTCTTCACTCAAAATAGCCTACCACAAGATTAAATAGGCATCAATAAGCTTTAATCATGGATTAATTTCCATGTAAACAAGGAAGAACACCAAGTTACTTCAAATAACACTTTCGGCCAACACTTAATTTCCAAACCAACACATCACTTGCTCAATTAGCTTAGTATAACATCAATTGAGCACTCAAACTCCTTGTTCATGGAATTCAAACCATGTATTCAAGGAAATATCAAGAAATACCTCAAACCCTAGCTTGATTTGGCTCAGCCCTTCAACGTTTCTCCAAGAACAAAGCTTGATTCCAAGTAGTCTTGTGCCGAAACCAAGCTTCCAAGCTTGAATCCTTCAAGTGCCTCCAAGTTTGCTTGAATTCAAGACCAATTTGTGAAGGACACTCAAGAACAAGCTCTCGGCCAAGTCAAGAGCAAGGAAACCCGAAATGGCAAAGAAACAAATGGCCTTGACTAAGTCCGGCGTTTAGGACACTTGTACTCAAAGTTGGCAAATAACATAAGTTTTTGGCTCCCATTTATTTGCATGGATCAATAAAGCCCACACTTGCTCATGGTCACACATGCACCATTAAAACACTTGATTCAACTTGACACTTAAGTCTATTCATGGCCTGTAATGCCATGCACATGACAAAACATGTACCAAAGTGCCAATAATCCCATGTAAAACCGGCCATGTAACTAGTGTGAACACTAGTTAGTCTAACTAGTTAAATAATGGTTAGTTCCTTAGTGGTAGACAAGACATGACTAGTTATCATTGTTGTCCCTTAAACTTGGTCTAGAATACCATTAGTCATTGCATAGTTTTGCATGGCCGAAATCATCATCTTAAAGTTTGTAGTTTCAATTGTACCACCAATCTAAGTGTACAATTTGGTCCCCTTTCTCTGATTTCTGTCAGTTTCTCCATAGTCCAGTTTCTATGTGCAGTTAGGTCCTCAAAGTTTCCAGCTTTGCACATACATCACTGTACTAGTTTCCATAGTCCTTCACATCATTCTTTTTTGTTTCCTTTATGTTTCCTGGCCTAAGCCAACCACTTAGGAGGTGAGCCTAACAGGCACCATGGCCAAAGATGTCGTTCCATTTCTTCTTTAATATTCCATCTTTACATTTCACTAGGAATACATGGGTACCATGAACACATGGTTTTGCACACACCTTCACAAAAATACATCATGGCCGAATTCTTCATTGATTATTTTTCTTGCAAAACTTCTTGTTTTTCCTCCCATCTTTTGACTATTGCCTTGCATGTTCTTAAGGACTCCTTCACTACCAAGAACACTTGGAAAAATGCACATACATGCCCAGATTCATACTTGGCCGAATCTTCACCTTTGCTTTTCTAGGAGTTCTCCTCAATTTCTTTGCTTCTCATGGCTTGAAAATGCCATGCATGCGTTGAACTCTTAAGTTGAGTCCAAGAACACTGTGAACACACCATGGCCGAAACTTCAACTTGTTTTTCTAGCAAAAATCCAACATGGCCGAGACATTAGTGAGCAATATCTAGCTCAAAAACACATAAAATTACCAAGAAAACTTGGTTCAATTATGATGCCCAGCAGCATCTTCGTCGGGTGACATTATGACTTCGGGAGGGACTTCCTGAAGGGAAGAATGTCTGGAGCAAAGGTTTCTCAGAGGAGCGTGCCTAAAATGCTCAGAAAAAAAAAAGGTTAGGAGGTCCCCGGAGTATTTTTCCGGGGAGGAGCCTCCGACGCCCAAGTCAGTGTCCTGAGGGGTGATAGAGGAGGAGCACTAAGGGGTTAGAAGGCCTTGCCTACTTGTGTTTTGTCGGGGAGAGAGGGTCCGATGCTTGCCAGGGCCTGTTTCCTGGTATTTATAGGAGTGCCCAGCCCGTTCAGATCATGACACGTGTTCGGCCAGATGCTTTCTGTACCTTCGGGCGTAGGGGACAGGTAGCCGTTTATAGGCTCCTGGAGTCTTGGACTGAGACAGGTTGTGACAAGACTCGAACGGCGTCGGCGCGTCAGACCGCCGTTTGAGGCGGCGTGTAACGCCTGTGGGCGACATGTCAGAGGCTCCTTAAATGCTCATGCCGTACTCCCGAGGTCCTCTGGGCGAGGCCGTCCTTTGGTACGGATGCCCTTCTTCGGGAATTATGCCCGTAGTTCGGGGATTTCCCTGGTTCGGGGGTTCTGCCTTCGGGGAGAGTCTCTCCTGCTTGCAATAGCTGGTTCTTTATCCCCGAAGATGATCCGTTTGGTCCCCCGGGGGAGCCGGCAACATCTTTGAAATTCCTGACGTTGTAGCCGAAGTTCTGAGTTCGGGGCGTTTGACTTCGCTCCTTCCGAGGTCAGTGTTAGCGCTTTCTTCGGATGACGCCAGGTTTCCCGGCCACGCTTTTGGCAGGAAGTATGTAGTGAGAGAGGCGATAGCCCTTCGGCTATCACAGGCCCCCCTTCAGAAAGCCGAAGTGGAAACTTCGGCTTGTCAGCTTTTCGGAGAGCGCCGTTCGGGGCCTTGGGTGTAATACCTGTGCCGAAGATGGACCTTTTGTCCGAAGACGTAGGCTGTTCGCCCATAGCCTGTCTTTTGGTGTCTTCGAGGTAGCCTACTTCTCTCCTTTTGTAGGTCTGCGCAACGTCGCGTCTCGTTAACCAGGCGTGTCAGTCTGGAGCGGCGCGCCCAGGGTTTAGGGGTGTCAGAAGGCGTGTCCTTCTTTTGGCGCGATGGCTGACACGTGGCAGCTTGTTATTGGCGGGGACTGCATCGGATATAGCAGGCGCGCCTTTTTATGCGCAATGAGCAGTTATGGCGACTGTTCGCCTTCGCGGAGTACTTATGACGCCGGTTCGCCTACCCCCCTCGGCCTATATATATGCTATTCCGTCATAATCTCCTTTTGCTTCTGCTTTTGCTTCCCTCCTGCCTTCTAATCGTTCTTGCGTTTTCCCCTGTTTTTTGGTGCTGTTGACGGAGTTTTTTCGGCCACTTTTCGCGACGGCGGCTTCAAACCCAGATTTTGGCAAAAGATTCGGTGGGTTTTGATTTCCAGAGTCTTTTGATTTTAAAGATTTCCCGAAGTCGGTTTTTCATTCCCCGAAGTCATTTTTTCTTCAAAAATGTCTTCGCCAACTGTTTCCCCTATCCCGGAAAGTTGGCTTCCCCTTCTCGGTCATACTTGCTGTACGACCTCAGAAAAATTGGAAAGATGGACCAAAAAGTTCTTTCTTCCTTCTTACGCCACCACCAGACTTCCTGGACCTCAGGAGGTCAGTTTTATGAACCGCCAAAATGAGGTTACCGTTTTTCGCGCCCAACTGAAGGCCGGACTTCGGTACCCTCCCTCGAGGGTGATTTGCGACTTTTGCCAATTTCATGGCATTGCCGTAAATCAACTTCCCCCGAACTCGTACTGTTACTTTAACGCCTTCCTTTGTATGTGCGGCATTTTCAAAATAGAACCCCATTTCATTCTTTTTTTGCAGTACTATAAGCTCTACACAGTCCCGAAGGGTGGCTTTTACTTTATGCTACCTCGGGGATCAGGGAGCAAAAAGTATATGTTCACCTTCGCCACTAAGGATAGCTGGCGGGGGTGGCAACAAAAGTTTTTCTTTCTGAAGATGGAGGAGGCCTGGTCGTACGTTCCGACCAAGTGGGCTCGGGGAAAATTGGAGATGGACGTCGTAGACCCGAGGATGCTGCTGACTCCTGAGTTGGCATCCAGATTCGTGGACTTCGACAGACGGATCCGAGCAGTCTCCGACTGGGATTCTGAGGTCCCTTCACGCTCCCTCTACCCTTTCCCCATCATGTGGAAACTGATGACCGAAGAGGTCCTTCGGGAACTAGGGGTAGTGAAGGAGCATAAGACGGACCTCGGGATGCCGGCTCCTGCCATCGCCGGGAAAGACTCCTGGCTGGTGAAACTCCTTCGGAAGGAGGTTACTTACGAGGCCTTTTGTGAGAGTAAGTTATCCAAAATTTTTTTTGTTATGGATACCACTTAGACTCACACTGATATTTTCCTTCTTTTTCAGAGATGGGCGACGAGTCCGCTGCTTACTACAAGGCGCTCTTCCTCGGTCAAGCCGAGAAGGGGGAGCAAACAAAGAAGGCCGTCTCCCAAAGGCGGAAATCGTCTGGGGCCGGGCCATCCTCGGCAAAGCGGGCGAAGAAAGACGCGCCTCTTCCTCCCCCGAAAATTCCCGAGGAGGTGCGCGAAGAGCCTGACGCAGCTGCTGTCCCGCCGACCGAAGTCGCCGCTGACGTCCCTCCTCGGAGTCCCACTTCCTCGTCGGCTCTTCTGGACGCCTTGGTGGAAGTCCCTTCTGCCGAGGAGCGCCGCAAGAGCAAAGGCAAGGAGATCTCTGCCGAGGGGGTCCAGGACTCCGACGATGATGTTGCCGAGGTGCCGCCAGGTTCGTTTTTTTTTTTAGACGAGCTGGGGTGCTTTTATTTTTTTTGTATTTTGAGAATTATTTGTTTTGACAAGCTTCTTGTTTTGCCCTGCAGATGAGGTACCAAGGTTCCCATATTCGGGTTGGAGCCTTTCTGGTCGAGCACGCCCAGAAATGGAGCGAGGCCTCCTTCAAGGGATTCGATGAGTCCCTTGCTGCCATATCCCGAAGGGGAAGATCCCGAGGGAGCCTTTCTGGTCGTTTACGGAGGACATGAACTTGTACTCCGGTGACTCCCAGCAAATGGCCAACCAAATTTCAAGGGGGATCCTCACCGAGGCCTCCTTCAAGGCTATTTCCGAGGCGTGCCAGGACAATAAGTCCCTTGCGGCCAAAGTTTCCGAGCACGCTGCCCAGGTATACTTCACGCCTTTGTTTTTTTCCTTTTGATTTCTTCTAAGTTCCTGGCTCATTTTTTTGTCTTACTGAGTTTGTTCTTACTTCTTTGCAGCTGTTAGGGTACACTGGCCTCCTTAGAGTTCGGGCAGCGAAGCAGGCAGCGTTCCGAGTCTCGGTCTTAGACTGCCTGGAAAAATCTAAGGCCATGTGCTCTGACTTAGTCGCCAGGAACAGGGAGATGGCTTAAGCTGCGAAGAATGAGGTTGCTGCCGTTCGGGAAGAGTTTTTTAAGGAAAAAGAAGAGCTTTTGAAGGACTCCTCCCAAAAGATTTCTGACCTTGGCTCCAAGGTGGCAGAGCTCACTTCGGCAAACGAAGCACATCAAAAGGAGAAGTCAGAGTCTGAGGAGGCTCTCCTGGTGAAGGTGCTTGCTGAAAAGGCCGCGCTCCAGGCCAAGGTTGAGTCTTTGAAGAAGGAGCCAAAGAAGAAGAAGACGAAGGCACTGAAGAAGGAGATCGCAGATCTGGAGAATGAACTTGACGCTTTAGGGGTCGAGAAGGAGAAAGCCGACGAGATGACAAAGGTCAGTTTTCAAGACGGCTTTTGCCTCGCTCGGCATCAAGTTCTGCAGAGGTTCCCAGATCTGGACCTCTCCTTTTTGGAGGCCCTAAACATCCCTGAGGGTCTTTGGTGGTCTTGGTCCAAAATTGAGCACCTTAAACTGCCCTTCCCTCTTCCGGCGCCGAAGGCGGTGGACAAGGACGTAGGAACTGGTGGCTCCCGAGATGCCGAGATTCCTTAGTTTGCCTTAGGGTCCTTTGCCTTCTTTCTTTTTCTCCTTCTTTGTACTTTTTTAGTGCGCTTCCTTCTTTGTAAGCAAGTGCATCTTAATAAAGACTCTTTCTTTCTTTTGAAAAATTTTGGCTACGTCTTTTATACTTAGAAATTTTTCATTTCCCATTTTCCCGAACACATTCACTCAAGAGACTTCGGAAAATCATATCTACGCTTATCACGGCGATCACCCTTGCAAAATTCTAACTTGCACAATTTATGTTCAAGGATTTTGGCTAAGTCTTTTGAACTTGTACAATACAATTTTCCCACCAAAACCCTAAGCATAGAATTTTTTCAAGGCATCCGAATGCCATGTATTTTTTAATTCTATGCCTTCGGTGTCACCGAGCTTGTAAACTCTTTTTTGTACTTTGGCAAGTACTAGGTAAGGACCTTCCCAATTTGTGCAAAGTACCCCGTGGGATGGCCTTCGGGGTCCAAATTTAGCCTTTCGGAGAACGAGGTCCCCTTCCTTTATTCCCTTTGGCCTGGCTCGCAAGTTTATAGCCGCGGCCACTCTTTGCTGAAAAGCTTTTCTTCTCAGCTCCGCTATTTCTCTGTGTTCGCCGACGAGGTCAAACTTGGTTCTCAGGCTTAGGTCATTTCCTCTTTCATCAAACACTTGGACTCGCATTAATGGTTGCACTACCTCGATTGGGATGATAACCTCCGTACCGAAAACAAGTGAAAAAGGTGTCTCCCCTGTGGCTCTTCGGGGTGTTGTTCGGTAGCTCCATAACACACTTGGGAGCTCTCCTGGCCATTTCCTTTTTGCTTCCCCCAGCCTCTTTTTCAGACCATCTTTTATGGTCCTATTAGATACTTCTACTTGCCCATTGCTTTGGGGGTGAGCTACTGGGGCGAAGTGCATCTTTATTCCGAGGTTGTTGATAAATTCTTGGAACCTTTTGTCTATAAACTGGGACCCATTGTCGGCTACTAGTACCTTCGGTATGCCAAATCTGCATACAATGTTCTTCCATACGAACTTCTGCACATCTTTTGCTGAGATAGTCACCAAGGGTTCTGCCTTGACCCATTTAGAGAAATAGTCTACTGCGACTACGCAGAACTTCACGCCTCCAGGCGCTGTCGGGAGTGGCCCAATGAGGTCTATGCCCCAAACTGCGAAGGGCCAGGGATAGTCAGCCGAAGTTACCAATTCCGAGGGTGTCCTTTGGATATTCGCGTGTCTTTGGCAATTACCACACTTCTAGACGAACTGCCTAGCGTCCTTTCTTAGGGTAGGCCAAAAATATCCTTGGTGAAGTATTACTGTTGCTAGAGCGTCGGTTCCAATGTGCGAACCACAAGCGCCTTCGTGAACTTCTTCGAGGATCATTTCAGTATCCTCTTCGCCAACACACCTCTACAGTGGATTTGCATATCCCTGCCGATATAATTCTTCCCCAATTAGGAAGAAACGACCAGAACGTCTCCGCACCTTCGCCGCTTCGTTGAGGTCTTCGGGGAGCGCACTAGTTGCGAGATATCTTTTTATCGAATCTTTCCAGCCTTTTCCCTGAGTTTCTATGCTCAGCCCTGCAATGCTTGGGTGGTTTAGCACCTCGATGCATGTTTTCGACTTTGCCAAGCAATCTGCCTCGGCATTATCTCGATGAGGCACATTTTCGATTCGTATGGTGTCAAACTCTCGGATAAGCTTTGCTACCAGTTCATGGTATTTTGCCAAGGTCAGGTCCTTAGCCTCGTAGTCCCCTGCTGTTTGTCGAACTACCAGCTGGGAATCACTGTGGGCTTTTAAGTTTTTTATACCAATTTTTCTGGCTAGGCGTAACCCTGCTATGAGAGCTTCGTACTCAGCCATATTGTTGGTGACGTTAAAGTCAAACTTGATGGCTTTCATTACTTCTAGACCTTCGAGGCCTCTGATAATTACCCCAGCTCCCTGGTGTTTGGAGCCCGAGGCTTCGTCAACATACAAAGTCCATTTTGGCTCACCTCCGCCAGGATCCATATGGTTGTTCACGGCGATGGGTACTTCGGCAATAAAGTCTGCCAAGGCTTGAGCTTTTATGGCTTTCCGAGGTTCATAAGTAATGTCGTGTTCACTAAGCTCTATACATCATTTGGAAAGTCTTCCTGAATGATCGTCTTTCCTCATGACATCCCGTAGAGGTAGACTACTTCGGACGATGATGGGGTGAGCCTGAAAATATGGCTGTAGCCTTCTCCCTGCCAGTACCAAGGCATATATAGCTTTTTGTAGCAAGGGATATCTGACTTCGGCGCCGTGTAGGGACTTGCTTACATAATAAACCGGCCATTGCTTCGGCCCTTCCTCTTTCACAAGGACCGAGCTTACTGCTTTTTCTGTGACGGCGAGGTATAACACGAGGGGCTCTCCCTCGCGAGGTTGTCGCAGAGTGGGCAGACGGGCTAAGTAGATTTTGAGTTCTTCCCAAGCCTTTTGGCAGTCCTCATTCTAAGGATGATCATCACTTTCAAGGTTGCCCTCCTTTTTTGCCTCTCTCACTACATACTTCCTGCCAAAAGCGTGGCCGGGAAACCTGACGTCATCCGAAGGAAGCGCTAACACTGACCTCGGAAGAGGCGAAGTCAAATGCCTCAAACTCAAGACTTCGGCTAGAACATCAGGAATTTCAAAGATGTTGCCGGCTCCCCCGGGAGACCAAACGGATCGTCTTCTGGGATAAAGAACCAGCTATTGCAAGCAGGAGAGACTCTCCCCGAAGGCGGAACCCCCGAACCAGGGAAATCCCAGAACTACGGGCATAACTCCCGAAGAAGGGCATCCATACCAAAGGACGGCCTCGCCCAGAGGACCTCGGGAGTACGGCATGAGCATTTAAGGAGCCTCTGACATGTTGCCCATAGGCGTTACACGCCGCCTCAAACGGCGGTCTGATGAGTCGACGATGTTCCAGTCTGGTCACAACCTGTCTCAGTCCAAGACTCAAGGGGCCTATAAACGGCTACTTGTCCCCTACGCCCGAAGGTACAAAAAGCATCCGACCGAACACATGTCATGATCTGAATGGGTTGGGCACTCCTATAAATACCAAGAAACAGGCCCTGGCAAAGGATCCGACCCTTTCTCCCTGAGAAAACACAAGTAGGCAAGGCCTTCTAACCCCTTAGTGCTCCTCCTCTATCTCCCTTCAGGATACTGACTTGGGCGTCAGAGGCTCCTCCCCGAAAAAATACTTCGGGGACCTCCTAACCCTTTTTTCTGAGCATTTCAGGCACGCTCCTCTTGGAAACCTTTGCTCCAGACGTCCTTCCCTTCAGGAAGTCCCTCCCGAAGTCATAATGTCACCCGAAGAAGTTGCTGCTGGGCATCATTTGGCGCCGTCTGTGGGAAACCACTCTCAGGTCGCCATTGTTGAAACTCGGCATTCAAAGGACAAGGGACTTCTGAAGTCCTCATCGGCGCCTGAGGCTCAACCGGCTACTAAGCAAACCCTTCCAAGGACTTCCTCGCCTGAGGAAGAGCGGCCTCTAGTCGTAACTATGAGTTTTCTGCGTGACTTTCAGCGCTCTGTTGTGGCTGAAATGACACAGCAAATAAATCGAAGGTGGCCACAACCAACTCAGGGCCAAAGGCCTCCCTCGTCAGCACGCCCTAAAGAGAAAAGCCCTAAACCAACCTACCACAGTTCGGGAAGCGGGGATCCGCTCGAGGAGTCTTCGACAGAAAACATGCTCCTCGGGACATGACCTACGGGACAAACGGGGTCCAAGCGACCCAAAGTCCCGTGCTAAAGGAGCTCATCACCTGAGGCGAAGTCCCCATCCCCTCGACGCCGGAGTCACTCCCCGAAGAGATGCTGACAATCTCCCTTCCCAAAAGCCTACTAGCATCAGGAGGAAGAGCCTAGTGCCACGTTCCTTATGGAGAAGATATTAACGAGGTTGGAAAAAGTGGAAAAACAGGTAGCTCGCAAACCGGTCTAGGCAAGGCTGTCTGAAAGTTTCTGTGGGGATGAGTCGCTGTTCACTCGAGCAGTAGTTTCGGCTGCCATGCCAGGTGACTTCTGGGTGCCTTGGCTAGAAACCTATGATGGCCGAACTGATCCACTGGCCCATCTAACAAAATGCAAACGCAGCATGATGATGCACGGTGCTGATGATGCTACCTTGTGCAAATGCTTTGAGGTCACCCTCACAGGACCAGCAACAGCATGGTACAATTCGTTGGCTCCAGGAACCATCAGGGAGTTCCAGGAGTTATCTACGGCCTTTACACAGCAATTCATTGGAAGTCGGCTGACGGCGAAGATGCCTGTCCAGATGTTCGACATAGCGCAAAAGAATGGAGAAACCATCCGCGATTATGTCGAAAGGTTTAACAAAGAAGCCTTAAGTGTTCCAGACTTCTGCCCCAAAATACGCATTCTCGCCATGACACGGGGCTTCGGAGGGACTCACAGCTTTTCTACGAATTTTCCAAGGACCCTCCGGACACGCTTGGAAAATTCTACCGAAGGGCCGAGCAGCACATGACGGCCGAAGAGCTAAGGATGGGTGGACCAAAGTCCGATCACATCCGCGCCGAAGGGTCCAGTCAGCAAATGCGGTATTCAACTGACCAGGTGGGACGACCTCGAAGAATTAGGGGAAGGAAACCCCCAACCTTCACACCCTTAAACACCACGAGGACCAACATGCTTATGACGATGGAAAGACGGGGGACCCAGATTCAGCGGCCAAGGGCCGTGACTGCTGATAATAAAAAGAACATTAAGAAGTTCTGCCAATTTCACCGCGACCACGGCCACGACACCAAAGACTATTTTCAATTGAAAAAATACATAGAGTCGCTGATAAAACAAGGCCAACTTCGGAGCTATCTGTGAATGCCTTCCCCGAAAAGGAGAAAAGAAGAAGAAGGAAAGGCAGATGATGAGGACTACGACTCCGACAGACGGAGGAATAGAAGTCCGAAGAGGCGTCCCCCAGCTCCGGCGGGAATAATACAAACAATTACGATAGGACTCCCATCCTCGGAAAGAAAGAGGAAGGCCAGAGAAATATCAGTGATGGAATATCAGAGTCCGACGAAGAAGCTGGCCTGCAAGCATGGTTCCACTGTCATCTTTCCCCATGACGATCCGCTTCTGGTCATGACGAGGATAGGAAACTGGGACGTCAAGAGAGTGTTGCTTGACGATGGATCAAACGCTGACGTCCTCTTTTCACATCTGCTGCCGAACTTGGGCATATCCAACAGCGATCTCAAGGCCATCACTTCGCCTACTTTCGGGGTAGGACCATCCGAACTGCCCATCCTCGGATGGATCGATATTCCCCTAATGATGAAATGAACTTCGGTGGACGGGACAGCTGAATTATTCGCGTCCACAAGGACAAGGTTTATTGTCATGGATGTTCCTTCGTCATACAACGCCATCCTTGGGAAGCAAACACAGGGAAATTTGCACATTCCCCCTGATGTAAAATACTTAACTGTCACTTTTGCCACCAAGGATGGAGACGCATAAATCTTCATTGATCAGGGCGAAGTAAGGAATATGTTCGTCAAGGCACAAAAAGCTCCAGCAAACAACTTCGTGCAAACTATAGAAGTAGAGGCTTTACCAGGTGGAAAACCAAAAAAGGGTGAGGCAGAAGATCCCGCGAAGGTAGAAATGGAAGAGGTAGAACTTGTCCCAGGCCGAAGTACCCGAATAGGGAAAAACTTGGCCGAAGGAGACAAGGAAAAACTTGTATCCTTTCTACTGATGAATAAAGACCTGTTTGCCTACTCACCGAAAGATATGCCGGGGGTAAACCCTCACATAATACAGCATAACCTTAAAGTAAGTTCGAAAGCAAAACCTGTCCGGCAAAAGAAACGGGGCACCTCAGTCCATAAAAATCACTTCTCAAAGCCGAAGTCCAGCGCTTACTGGACGTAGATGTAATCAGGGAGGTCAAGTACCCCGCGTGGTTAAGCAATGTGGTTATTGCCACAAACGAAAGGGGCAGTAAGCTCCGAATGTGCATCGACTTCAGAAACTTGAACGATGCCTACCCAAAAGATTCATACCCTCTCCCATCAATAGACCAATTGGTAGGCTCGACTGCCGAATACGGGCTCCTAAGTTTCCTAGATGCCTTCAGTGGGTATCATCAAATAAAGATGGACCCCGAAGACGAGGAGAAGACTGCCTTCATCACGGAAGGTGGAATGTATTGTTACATCAGGATGCCCTTTGGGCTCAAAAATGCATGAGCCACCTACCAAAGGTTGATGACCAAATAGGGAGGAATATGGAAGTCTACGTCGATGACATGATAGTCAAGAGCAAACTGCCTATTGACCATGTCACAGATCTGAAGGAAACTTTCCACCAGCTCAGAACCTTCGAGATCCGCCTTAACCCCGAAAAGTGCATCTTCGGCGTAACCTCGGGAATGTTTCTTGGGTACATGGTGTCAGAGAGAAGCATTGATGCTAACCCCGAAAAAATTAAGGCTCTGCTCGAATTCCGATTTCCCGTCACAATAAAATATGTGCAAAGACTCACCGAAAGGATAACCTCTCTTAGTAGGTTTATTTCCAGATATGGAGACCGGTGTCGAGCATTCTTTAAAATCCTCACTAAGGCAGCAAAAAGGGAGGGCAACCTTGGAAGTGATGATCATCCTTGGAATGAGGACTGCCAAAAGGCTTGGGAAGAACTCAAAATCTACTTAGCCCGTCTACCCACTCTGTGACAACCTCACGAGGGAGAGCCCCTCGTGTTATACCTCACCGTCACAGAAAAAGCAGTAAGCTCGGTCCTTGTGAAAGAGGAAGGGCCGAAGCAATGGCCAGTTTATTATGTAAGCAAGTCCCTGCACGGCGCCGAAGTCAGGTATCCCTTGCTACAAAAAGCTATATATGCCCTGGTACTGGCAGGGAGAAGGCTACGACCATATTTTGAGGCTCACCCTATCATCGTCCGAAGTAGTCTACCTCTACGGGACGTCATGAGGAAAGTCGATCATTCAGGAAGACTTTCCAAATGGTGTATAGAGCTTGGCGAACAAGACATTACTTATGAACCTCGGAAAGCCATAAAAGCTCAAGCCCTGGAAGACTTTATTGCTGAAGTACCCATCGCCGAGGACAGCCATATGGATCCCGACGGAGGTGAGCCAGAATGGACTTTGTATGTCGACGGAGCCTCGGGCTCTGAACACCAGGGAGCTGGGGTAATTATCAGAGGTCCCGAAGGTCTACAAGTAATGAAAGCCATCAAGTTCGGCTTTAACGTCACCAACAATATGGTTGAGTATAAAGCTCTCATAGCAGGGTTACGCCTAGCCAAAAAAATTGGTGTAAAAAACTTAAAAGCCCACAGCGATTCCCAGCTGGTAGTTCGACAAACAGCAGGGGACTATGGGGCAAAGGACCTGACCTTCGAAAAATACCATGAACTGGTAGCAAAGCTTATCCGAGAATTTGACACCGTACGATTCGAAAATGTGCCTCATCGAGATAATGCCGAGGCAGATTGCTTGCCAAAGTCAAAAACATGCACCGAGGTGCTAAACTACCCGAGCGTTGCAGTGCTGAGCATAGTAACTCCAGGAAAAGGCTGGAAAGATCCGATAAAAAGATATCTCACAACCAGTGCACTCCCCGAAGACCCCAACGAAGCGGCGAATGTGCGAAGATGTTCTGGTCGTTTCTTCCTAATTGGAGAAGAATTATATTGGCAGGGATATGCAAATCCACTACAGAGGTGTGTTGGCCAAGAGGATACTGAAATGATCCTCAAAGAAGTTCACGAAGGCGCTTGTGGTTTGCACATTGGAACCGACGCTCTAGAAGCAGTAATACTTCGCCAAGGATACTTTTGGCATACCCTAAGAAAGGACGCTAGGCAGTTCGTCCAGAAGTGTGGTAATTGCCAAAGACACGCGAATATCCAAAGGACACCCTCGGAATTGGTAACTTCGGCTAACTATCCCTGGCCCTTCGCAGTTTGGGGAATAGACCTCATTGGGCCACTCCCGACAGCGCCTGGAGGTGTGAAGTTCTGCGTAGTCGCAGTAGACTATTTCTCTAAATGGGTCGAGGCAGAACCCTTGGTGACTATCTCGGCAAAAGATGTGCAGAAGTTCGTATGGAAGAACATTGTATGCAGATTTGGCATACCGAAGGTACTAGTAGCCAACAATGGGTCCCAGTTTATAGATAAAGGGTTCCAAGAATTTATCAACAACCTCGGAATAAAAATGCACTTCGCCTCAGTAGCTCACCCCCAATGCAATGGGCAAGTAGAATTATCTAACAAGACCATAAAAGATGGTCTGAAAAAGAGGCTGGGGGAAGCAAAAGGGAAATGGCTAGGAGAGCTCCCAAGTGTGTTATGGAGCTACCGAAAAACACCCCGAAGAGCCACAGGGGAGACACCTTTTTCACTTGTTTTCGGTACGGAGGCTATCATCCCAATCAAGGTAGTGCAACCATCAGTGCGAGTCCAAGTGTTTATGAAAGGGGAAATGACCTCGGCTTGAGAACCAAGCTTGACCTCGTCGGCGAACACAGAGAAATAGCCGAGCTGAGAAGAAAAGCTTTTCAGCAAAGAGTGGCCGCGGCTATAAACTTGCGAGCCAGGCCAAAAGGAATAAAGGAAGGGGACCTCGGTCTCCGAAAGGCTGAATTTGGACCCCGAAGGCCATCCCACGAGGTACTTCGCGCAAATTGGGATGGTCCTTATCTAGTACTTGCCGAAGTATTAAAAGGAGTTTACAAGCTCGGTGACGTCGAAGGCATAGAATTAAAAAATACATGGCATTCGGATGCCTTGAAAAAATTCTATGCTTAGGATTTTGGTGGGAAAATTGTATTGTACAAGTACAAAAGACTTAGCCAAATTTCTTGAACGTAAAATGTACAAGTTAGAATTTCGGAAGGGTGATCGCCGTGATAAGCGTAGATATGATTTTCTGAAGTCTCTTGAGTGAACGTGTTCGGGACAATGGGAAATGAAAAATTTCTAAGCACAAAAGACGTAGCCAAAATTTTTCAAAAGAAAGAAAGAATCTTTATTAAGATGGACTTTCTTACAAAGAAGGAAGCTCACCAAAAAAGTACAAAGAAGGAGAAAAAGAAAAAGGCAAAGGACCCTAAGGCAAACTAAGGAATCTCGGCATCTCGGGAGCCACCAGTTCCTACGTCCTTGTCCACCGCCTTCGGCGCCGGAACAGGGAAGGGCAGTTTAAGGTGCTCAATTTTGGACCAAGACCACCGAGGACCCTCAGGGATGTTTAGGGCCTCCAAAAAGGAGAGGTCCAGATCTGGGAACCTCTACAGAACTTGATGCCGAGCGAGGCAAAAGCCTTCTTGAAAACTGACCTTTGTCATCTCGTCGGCTTTCTCCTTCTCGACCCCTAAAGCGTCAAGTTCCTTCTCCAGATCTGCGATCTCCTTCTTCAGTGCCTTCGTCTTCTTCTTCTTTGGCTCTTTCTTCAAAGACTCGACCTCGGCCTGGAGCGTGGCCTCTTCAGCAAGCACCTACGCCAGGAGAGCCTCAGACTCTGTCTTCTCCTTTTGATGTGCTTCGTTTGCCGAAGTCAGCTCCGCCACCTTGGAGCCAAGGTCAGAAATCTTTTGGGAGGAGTCCTTCAAAAGCTCCTTTTTTTCCTTCAAAAACTCCTCCCGAATGGCAGTAACCTCCTTCTTTGCAGCTTAAGCCATCTCTCTGTTCCTGGGGACCAAGTTAGAGCACATGGCTTTAGATTTTTCCAGGCAGTCTAAGACTGAGACTCGGAATGCCGCTTGCTTCACTGCCCAAACTCTAAGGAGGCCAGTGTACCCCAACAGCTGCAAAGAAGTAAGAACAAACTCAGTAAGACAAAAAAAAATGAGCCAAGAACTTAGAAAAAATCAAAAGGAAAAAACAAAGGCGTGAAGTATACCTGGGCAGTGTGCTCGAAAACTTTGGCAGCAAGGGACTCATCATCTGGGCACGCCTCGGAAATAGCCTTGAAGAAGGCCTCGGTGAGGATCCCCCTTGAAATTTGGTTGGCCATTTGCTGGGAGTCACCAGAGTACAAGTTCATGTCCTCCGTAAATGACCAGAAAGGCTCCATCGGGATCTTCCCCTTCGGGATATGGGAATCCCAAAGTGCTCATTTCTGGGCGTGCTCGACCATCCAACCCGAAAAGGGTACCTCATCTGCAGGGCAAAACAAGAAGCTTGTCAAAACAAATAATTCTCAAAATAAAAAAAAATAAAAGCACCCCAGCTCGTCTAAAAAATGAACCTGGCGGCACCTCGGCAACATCATCGTCGGAGTCCTGGACCCCCTCGGCAGAGATCTCCTTGCCTTTGCTTTTGCGGCGCTCCTCGGCAGAAGGGACTTCCACCAAGGCGTCCAGAAGAGCCGACGAGGAAGTGGGACTCCGAGGAGGGACGTCAGCGGCGACTTCAGTCGGCGGGACAGCAGCTGCGTCAGGCTCTTCACGCACCTCCTCGGGAATTTTCGGGGGAGGAAGAGGCGCGTCTTTCTTCGCCCGCTTTGCCGAGGATGGCCCGGCCCTAGATGATTTCTGCCTTCGGGAGATGGCCTTCTTTGTTTGCTCCCCCATCTCGGCTTGACCAAGGAAGAGCGCCTTGTAGTAAGCAGCGGACATGTCACCCATCTCTGAAAAAGAAGGAAAATATCAGTGTGAGTCTAAGTGGTATCCATAACAAAAAAATTTTTGGATAACTTACTCTCACAAAAGCCCTCGTAAGTAACCTCCTTCTGAAGGAGTTTCACCAGGAGTCTTTCCCGGTGATGGCAGCAGCTGGCATCCCGAGGTCCGTCTTATGCTCCTTCACTACCCCTAGTTCTAGAAGGACCTCTTCGGTCATCAGTTTCCACATGATGGGGAAAGGGTAGAGGGAGCGTGAAGGGACCTCAGAATCCCAGTCAGAGACTGCTCAGATTCGTCTGTCGAAGTCCACGAATCTGGATGCCAACTCAGGAGTCAGCAGCATCCTCGGGTCTACGACGTCCATCACTAATTTTCCCCGAGCCTACTTGGTCGGAACGTACGACCAGGCCTCCTCCATCTTCAGAAAGAAAAACTTTTGTTGCCACCCCCGCCAGCTATCCTTAGTGGCAAAGGTGAACATATACTTTTTGCTCCCTGATCCCCGAGGTAGCATAAAGTAAAAGCCACCCTTCGGGACTGTGTAGAGCTTATAGTACTCCAAAAAAAGAATGAAATGGGGTTCTATTTTGAAAACGCCGCACATACAAAGGAAGGCGTTAAAGTAACAGTACGAGTTTGGGGGAAGTTGATTTATGGCAATGCCATGAAATTGGCAAAAGTCACAAATCACCCTCGAGGGAGGGTACCGAAGTCCGGCCTTCAGTTGGGCGTGAAAAACAGTAACCTCATTTTGGCGGTTCATAAAACTGACCTCCTGAGGTCCAGGAAGTCTGGTGGTGGCGTAAGAAGGAAGAAAGAACTTTTCAGTCCATCTTTCCAATTTTTCTGAGGTCGTACAGCAAGTATGACCGAGAAGGGGAAGCCAACTTTTTGGGATAGGGGAAACAGTTGGCGAAGAAATTTTTGAAGAAAAAATGACTTCGGGAATGAAAAACCGACTTCAGGAAATCTTCAAAATCAAAAGACTCTGGAAATCAAAACCCACCAAATCTTTTGCCAAAATCTGCGTTTGAAGCCGCCGTCGCCAAAAGTGGCCGAAAAAACTCCGTCAACAGCACCAAAAAACAAGGGAAAATGCGAGAACGATTAGAAGGCAGGAGGAAAGAAAAAGTATAAGCAAAAGGAGATTATGACGGAATAGAATATATATAGGCCGAGGGGGGCAGGCGAACCGGCATCATAAGTACTCCGCGAAGGCGAACAGTCGCCATAACTGCTCATTGCGCATAAAAAGGCGCACCTGCTGTATCCGATGCAGTCCTTGCCAATAACAAGCTGCCATGTGTCAGCCATCATTCCAAAAGAAGGACACGCCTTCTAACACCCCTAAACCCTGGGCGCGCCGCTCCAGACTGACACGCCTGGTTACGAGACGCGACGTTGCGCAGACCTACAAAAGGAGAGAAGTAGGCTACCTCGAAGACACCAAAAGACAGGCTATGGGTGAATAGCCTACGTCTTCAGAAAAAAGGTCCATCATCGGCACAGGTATTACACCCGAGGCCCTCAAATGGCGCTCTCCGAAAAGCTGACAAGCCGAAGTTTCCACTTTGGCTTTCTGAATGGGGGCCTGTCATAGCCGAAGGGTTATCGCCTCTCTCACTACATACTTCCTGCCAAAAGCGTGGCCGGGAAACCTGGTGTCATCCGAAGGAAGCGCTAACACTGACCTCGGAAGAGGCGAAGTCAAACGCCTCGAACTCAGGACTTCGGCTAGAACATCAGGAATTTCAAAGATGTTGCCGGCTCCCCCGGGGGACCAAACGGATCGTCTTCAGGGATAAAGAACCAGCTATTGCAAGCAGGAGAGACTCTCCCCGAAGGCAGAACCCCCGAACCAGGGAAATCCCCGAACTACGGGCATAATTCCCGAAGAAGGGCATCCATACGAAAGGACGGCCTCGCCCAGAGGACCTCGGGAGTACGGCATGAGCATTTAAGGAGCCTTTGACATGTCGCTCACAGGCGTTACACGCTGCCTCAAACGGCGGTCTGACGAGTCGACGACATTCGAGTCTTGTCACAACCTGTCTCAATCCAAGACTCAATGGGCCTATAAACGACTACTTATCCCCTACGCTCGAAGGTACAGAAAGCATCCGACCGAACACGTGTCATGATCTGAACGGGCTAGGCACCCCTATAAATACCAGGAAACAGGCCTTGGCAAGGGATCTGACCCTCTCTCCCTGAGAAAACACAAGCAGGCAAGGCCTTCTAACCCTTTAGTGCTCCTCCTCTATCTCCCCTCAGGACACTGACTTGGGCGTCGGAGGCTCCTCCCAAGAAAAATACTCCGGGGACCTCCTAACCCTTTTTTCTGAGCATTTCAGGCATGCTCTTCTGGGAAACCTTTGCTGCAGATGTTCTTCCCTTCAGGAAGTCCCTCCCGAAGTCATAATGTCACCCAACGAAGATGCTGCCAGGCATCAGAGTCCATGACTCTTCATTTCATAACTAAGGAGGTAACTAGAGTACTATGTATACATACAAAATCCTCTACTGAGATCTTCTCATACTAACTCCCACCTTGGATGTGAATCCTAGTGGCGAGCTCCAAGACCTTTCTATGTCCAAATATGTCCAATGTGCACTAGGCTCTGTAACTAATGAGCAACTTAGTTAGTACTGTGCAAGACCAACAAGCATCCAAACAATAAGTACTAGAATCATCAAAACTCAGGTATTCTACCTGTGCACCAAAAACTACTACCAGAGTAACCCTCAACGGTCACTCGGCCCCAACTCCTTCTGTATCTGCACAACAAAATAGTAAGGGTGGGAATCCAAGATTCTCAGTAAGGGTTAACCTCATGTACCAACAGTAAAACTATGGACAGATATGAAATAACTCATGCATACTCTCTGCTGGCTCTCGCAGTGTGAGGGACCTCTCATATATGTAAATATATGGATTTGCATGCTCGGATCCCAAAGGACCACTCCTCACATAATTTTCTTACTTTCTCACGGGCGTCACTCTGTGCCTCACAAGTCTAGCCCTCGACTTGTGCCTCGTAAGCCTTACCTTACGCCTGACTTATTATATAACCTCTCCTTAACTTTGTTGTGTAGGGGAATTGTGGTGAGAACTATGTAACTAGGTTGTTAAACCTCATAACCTCGGTGCGTTTGAAGCCTCTCCTTACAACCCTGTGATTTCCAACACTGATAGGCTGCCAAGGGTTCTAAAACTTACACCTCAAGCTCATGACACTTGGTTATTTTTGCTTGCAACTTAGTTTCCTTGCTTACTCAACAAGTAACCTCAAAACTTTTCAAAACTCAACAAAACTCCCAGTTCTCGAGGGACTTCAGGAAGTCTCAAAGTACCCCTGGCATATTTGAGGGCCAAGGTACCCAAAGGACCTCCTTGGGACTTACCTCAATCATCCTAGCAAAATGTGCAAAATTCTGCCTTTAAAAATTATCCTCACTTTGATTCAAAAAAACTCTAAATCTAAGGCATTTTAGATGTTTCCAAAACTTGTAAGTGATAGTACTCCCTTTTAGCTTCGCATGGAACTTTGAATCACCACAGTTGTCGACGTTTTGTGATTCTTTTTCCAATTGGAGATGCGTCGCCAATTATGGGTACCTCTTGGTGACGCGTCGCCAATCTGTGAAACTGCAGAATTGGCACGCATTTTGCTGCTATGACCTTTGGCTACTTAGTACACATATCAAACATGCATAAAAAGCCACCAAACTTCACACACACATAGTTCAAGTTGCAAGGAACATAACCAACTATCACAATGCCATTAATGATGCCCTATAACATCATCAAATCTTCCTCAAACCTCATAGTTCACCACAATTCAACCAAAACTCATACTCAATGCTATGGCTAATTTAAATTAATTTCTTACAACAAACTCAAGGCACAAGCATTGTTCAAGCTTAAAAAAACAACTCCCTTTCCTCAACTCCAAGATACAAGCTAGAATCACTCTTCTTTTGAAGCAACCAAGTGCAAGAAATCCTTACCTAAGTTCCAATCAAAACCAAAGCACCAAACATCACAATCTTCCTCTCTAACCAAAACCCAAGCCTCAAATCACTCAAATAACATAGAATTAACCAAGAACACAATGCTTACCATGTATCAAAAATAGGGGAGTAGAGAAATCATGCTTCCAAGCCTCCAAACCTTGTTCTCTAGCTTGAAACAAGTTCCTCTTGGTCGGTATCCTTGGATGGCAACTCTAGGAATCAAGATCACTTGATTTCTAGCTTGAATTGAGAGTGAAATGAGTGCTTGAGAGGGGAAACCATGGTTATGGTAGCCATTAGCCACCTTTCCCTTCTTAAATCCTCACTCAACCCCTTAAGCCATCCAAGTTACAACCCTTAAACACATAAACCCCCATCTTTTAACACATGCTCATTTCTTGATTAATTCTTGTTATTGTGTCAAGTTTGAGTTAAGGTTAAAGGTTAAGTTAAAAAAATTAACTTAAAACACTTGGAACCTCGCCCGGTTACTCAGGATGCAAAATTACCATTTTGCCCCTACTCCTCATCTAGTGCTTAAACCTCCTTGGAACTTAGTGAATTTTTGTAACTCCTTTATTCTAGCTTTGTAAACTTGAAATTAAAGTTATAAACTTAATTTAGAACATTTTATCTCTCTTGGGAGTGCTGACTACTGGGAGATCCATAACATCCACAGTATGCTCAGGAGTTCACTAGGCCATTTCCCTTTGGCCTCATTTAACCTATTTTTCAAGCAATCTTTCAATGTTTTGTTAGAAACCTTGACCTGTCCATTGCTCTGTGGGTGGACTACCGGCGCGAAGTACAATTTCACTCCGAGATTGTTGACAAATTCTTGAAATCCTTTGTCAATAAGCTGTGAACCATTATCTACCACTATCACCCATGGGAAACCGAACCTATATGTTATATTTTTACAAACAAATTTCTGGACTTTTTCTCCGAAATAGCTGCCAAGGTCTTTACCTTGATCCATTTCGTGAAATAACCTACCACAACCACGCAAAACTTCACACCCCCTAGGGCCATTGGGACAAGACCAATGGGGTCAACTCCCCATACTGCAAAGGGGTAGGGGTAGTTAGCCAAGGACCTTGTTTCTGAAGGTGCCCTTTGGGTGGTGCCCGTCTCTGAAATTTTTTGCATCGTTTGATGAACTACCGAGCATATTTTCTTAGGGTAGGCCAAAAATATCCTTGCCGAAGTAGTACTTCTGTAAGGGCGTCGGTTCCAATGTAGGAGCCACATACTCCATCATGAACCTCTTTTAGTACTTCTTGGGCCTGTCCTTCATTGATACATCTTTGAAAGGGGTTGGAATACCCCTGTCAGTATAATTCCTCCCCGATCTAGAAGTATCTAACCAAGCACTTTTGCACCTTTGCTGCTTCCAAAGGTTCTTTGGGTAATTCCGAAGTCACAAGATGCTTTTTGATAGGATGCTTCTATTACCACCCTACAAAAATGGGAGAATTACAAAAGTGTCATAATTGCTAAAAACCATTATATTGTACAATTCTCACCATAGTGATTGAAGTGTGGGGGGTAAAAGGCTTGATGAACAACTCTTTAAAAGTGTTCCAAGTTAGTAACTTGGCCCCCTAGAAAGGCCATAAGGGTTGCCTGTTTGTCAAGCAACCTATGGACTTTTTTTTGTAAGATTTTGGAAATTAGGGTACTCAATTGCAAAACTTTCACAAAAGAGATTTGGAGAGTTATGGGAAGGATATTAATGGTATGAAAGTACTATTTGAGGACCAAATTGCTTATAGAAGAAAAGTATGGACAAAGGAAATAACAAAAAGGCTTTAAGGACTAAAGTGTCCTATTGTGTGCCTTTGGTTGTCCATGCTTATGACTTAAGTCAAATGAAAGTTTTGCAGGGTTATCCCACTTAAGGAGGGGCTGCTATGGCATGGGATAAGGAATTCAAATGTGGACCAAGAGATTAAGTTAAAGAAACCATGGTCCTGTAGCAAGGAAAATGACATAAAGCTTGGTTAAGCTCGTTAAGTGTGTTTAGTGCACTTAAGACCATATAAGTGTCCATTCTTGTCCTTACCTCCCAAATTTTAGCCTTCATAAGAAAAAAGGAAGCAAGTACTCTCCTCCACACTTCCTCTATATCCACCATACCATTAAATCCAAAACCACTTACAACTGAAGTCAACGAAGCACAATTGGAAGCTATTTCGTGCTATTGCTTGAGTACACCTAAGATCAAGATCCAATTTCAGCATACCCATCAAGGTAAGGGTTCTCTTGCTTTCATGGCTTGTTTACTACATTTTCAAGCATCCATGGAGCTAGGTCTAAGCTTGGAAGAGAGCCATGAGCTTGACGAACCAAGCTTAGTGAAGGGAATGCACTTATTGAAGGTTTTGTGACCTAGTGTGAAGTGCACAATGATTGTAGTGAAGTGAGGGTTTCTAGAGCCCAAAGTTAGTACTAACTAGTGTTAAAATCCTCCTAAGACCAAGAATTATCTTAAGGAGGACTGCCATAGTGATTTACTTAAGTTTATTACATGCTTTATGAACTAACCTATGGTTTATATTGCTCTCGCATTTCATGTGTTTGTTGGTTGTGAGTGGATGCTGCATTTGGTTGCTATATCTTGTATATATGAATTGTGGTTTTTGTTTGGTGTCTTTGGATGCAATTTTTAATGGTGGTTACTTTGCCTATTGAATCCAAGCGCTACCTTTACTAAGTTTCTTAATGAAACTTACTCCACTCAATTCTGTCATTTCAGGTCCAGCTGAAAGATCGCCTTCAAAATACCTTTGTAGTTTGAATTTTGCCCTAAATTTGCATTTAGTTGAACTACCATATGTCAAGTTGTGATCTGGGAATTTTGGTGATTTTAGGAGTACATTTTATATTTTTAGTGATGGTACTTATTGTGTTGTGCAGCAGCTGTCCAACATCTTGTTCTAGAGTCCATTGTGACTCAGGCACTCCTGTAACCTAGGGTGTGTATTTAGCTGAGTTAAGACCATATTGTAGTGCATGTATGCATGTACATGTAGTGTATGTAAAATGAGACAAGTATGTGAACATTTGAGTAATGTTTTGGCTATGTAAGTGATGTGGTGCAAAGCTGCCTAAGTGTGAATGATGGGCTACTTACTTGTAAATTTTGTTTTAGCCACATTCAACTGTTAAATGCAAGAAAATGTATTTCCTATGTATAATTGACATATATGGGTTATCCTTAGAGGGCTTTCCCCTGTGAGTGAAGTGTTTGCACACTTACAAAATTTTGTATGGGCAAAATGATCATAAAGTGACTACAATTTTGACTCTACACTTAACGTCCTATATCTCCCTGTGTAAAAATAATCTTGGAATGAAATTTTGACTACACTTGGAGAACATCTAGAGGTTGAGATATGGTTTGGAATTTCATAATTTGGAGGTCTGTAGCCAAAGATATGGTGTTGCAAATCTAGCAAAGTTACTGTTCATTTGGTTAGAATTTTGTAACCAACTTTAAAAATCGATAAATTGGTCCATAAGTGGGCTATTGATGTAAAACCAAATTATTTAGTTTTATCTAAGTCTCTACTTAATAATGGAGTAAATAAAATAGGGGCTACATGGCTGTAATGATACAGTTTATTAGTGGAAGATACAGGTGCAGTGGTTAGTCACTAGAACTAAACAAGATTACCTAATGTGTGGTAGCCAAGATTAAAATGTGTGTTAGTGTTTTCCTCATTTGCTACCATAGTGTGCATGAAATGTGAACATGTGTGTAATGTTTGGACCAATTTGCATGTGTTTACATATTGCCCAAGAGGGCCACTTGGGTATGCTCACTAAGGGTAGTGTTCTAATGGCCTACAGAACATTACCAATCCTGGGAGTTCAAATGCATAATTTTGGCATCCTAATTGGATTACCCTAGAGTGGGTAAAACCTTCCATTCTTTGTCTAAGGTTGTGATAGCCATTATTGCTATGCTTGGCTGATCCAGTACTTCGATGGACTGTTTTGATTTGGCCAAAGTCTCCATTTCCACATTATCTAGTAGAGGTACATTTTCTATTTGTGCCCTGTCAAACTCTTGGATAATCCCTTTTACAAGATTATGGTGTTTTTCCAAGATTGGATCCTTTGCCCCATATTGCCCTGTCATTTGCTAGACCACCATTTGTGAATCACTGTGGGCCTTAAGATTTCTCATACTAACTCTTTTTGTCTATTGTAAGCCTCCTATGAAGTCTTCATAATCGGGAATTTTATTCATGACATTGAAACCAAATTTGATGGCCTCCAAAACCTTTCATACCTCTGGGTCCATGGATAATTACTCTGGCTCCCTTGTGTTTGGGTCTTGTCGCGCGATTGACTAGTAATGTCCACTTAGGTTTGTCATTTCTGAGGTCCCCTAAAGTACCTTCAATTTTGGGCACCTCAGCAATGAAATATGCCAGTGGTTTGGCTTTTATTGCCCTCATTGGTTCATAGGTGATATCATACTCACCGAGCACAATGCACCACTTTGATAATCAGCCCGAGTGGTCTACCTTCCTCATGACATCCTGAAGAAGTAAGTTACTTCACATTGTGATGGAATGTCCTTGGAAATAAGGCCGAGGTCTCCTGCTTGCCAGTTCTAGGGCATAGATGGCTTTTTATAGTAGAGGATATCTAACTTTGGCGCCATGTAGGAACTTGCTTACATAATACACCAGCCACTACTTCCTTCCTTCCTCCTTTACTAGAACTGAACTTACAACTTTCTCAGTTTTTGTGAGGTAGAGGATGAACGATTTTCCTTCTCTCGGTTGTTAAAGTGTCGGCAAATGGGTTAGGTAACTTTTGAGCTCCTTCCATACCTTTTGGTATTGCTCACTCCAAGGGTGTTCTTCGGCACCAAGGTCATCTTCTTTTCTAGCTGTTTTCATAAGTACTTTGAAGAACAGATAGCACCGATCTCAATATCTAGATATGAATCTACTAAAGGAAGTTATTCTCCCAGTGAGCCTTTGTATATCCTTTGTTGTCATCAAAGTTCAAAAGGCTAGCAAAGCATCAACTTTTTCGGGGTTAGCATTTATCTCTTTCATATACCATGAACCAAGGAATTTCCCTGCTATTGCCCTAAAAAAATGTTTCTAAGGGTTAAGATGTATTCCAAAGTTCCTAAGTTGCTAAATGGTCTCTTGTAATTCTATGATATGATTGCTAGGTACTTTGGTTTTAAGAATCATGTCATCGACATATACTTCCACATTTCTCCCAATCTGGGAATCAAACACCCTGTTCATCAGCCTTTGATACATTGCTCTGGCATTTTTTAGGCCGAAGGCCATTCTAACGTAACAATATGTCCCGAATTTGGTAATGAATGCCTTTTTTTCCTCATCTTCAAGACTCATCCAAATTTGGTGATAGCCACTGAAGGCATCTAGGAAGCTTAATGGCCCATACTTGGCTGTAAAGTTGACCAGGTGATCAATTAAGGGGAAAGGGTATGAGTCCTTAGGACAGGTGTCGTCGATATTTTTTAGGAAGTCAATGCACATTCGGAGCTTATTGGTTCCTTCCTTAATGGCGACAACAACATTGCTAAGCCACTCGGGATATTTGACTTCCCTTATCACTCTAGCTTCCAAGAGTCTTCGAACTTCCTCCTTGATGTAGTAGTTGTTTTGAGCCGAAAGGCTACACTTTTTCTGCCAATTAGGTTTTGAGTTACGTTGCATCTTAAGATATTGTTGGGCTATGTCTGGATTCACTCCAAACATGTCCTTTAGCGAGTAGGCAAAAAGATCTTTGTTCATTATCAGAAACGATACAGGTTTTTCTTTTTCCCCTTCGGCCAATTGTTTCCCCACCCAGGTACTTCAGTCAGGCACTAGTTCTATATCCTTATTTTATATTTTCTTGCCATCTTTTTCTCTTCCTGTGCCTTCTTTAGCAGCAGTACCCTTTTCCCCGATAGTCTATGCATGGACTTTGGAGGGACTTCTTCTTGCTTTGACAAACACCTTCCTGACTTTATCTCGGTCAACAAATATCTCAGCGTCTCATTCTTTTGTTTCAAAAGTGACCGTCAGGTATTTGACGTCTGTTTAGAGGTAGTGATTGCCCTGTGTTTTCCTCCTGATGATGGTGTTGTATGATGATGATACATTTATGACTATTAATCTTGTCAGAGTGGATGCAAAGAGCTCCTCTCCCATTTCAATTGTAGTGCCTTTCAGCATAAGCAGGAGATCAACCTATCCGTGTATGAGAAGTTCAGCTGGTCCTATTCCAAACGTGGGAGATGCCATTGGCTTGAGATTATTCTCTATTATGCCTAGTTTTGGCAACACATGGGCAAAGAGGACTTCAGTATTTTAACCATCATCTAGGACCACTTTCTTGACATCCCAGCTTCCTATCCTTGTGATGATCAGGAGAGGGTCATCGTATCGAAACTTCATTGTAGACCCATCCTTCCAAACAAGCTTGTTCATTAGGTTGTCGAATTCTATCATTGTGATTTCCTGAACCTTCTTTTTCTTCTCAGTCAAGGGTATTCCAGTTGTGATTGTCTGGATTATACCCGTCAGAGGTGGTGGGTGTTTCTTGGGACTTCGATTTCGATGTTGACCAGAATGATAGTCCTTATCCTCTCATTTCCTTTCTTATTCTTTTCATTCCCGGGATTTGGGCGACGACAGCCACAAGTAGTGTTGAAGTTACCCATGCTTGATCAAAGATTCAATATACTTTCTTAGTTGGAAGCAATCCTCGATATCGTGTCAGTCATCCCAATAAAATTGACAAAATTTCTTTATGTTCTTCTTGTTGTCCAAGGTCATGGCCTTCAGATGTTGGATTGGGGTTCCTTGTCTTTCCAGGGCCATCAGGGTGTTCGTTCTTGTAGTATTTAGGGGGGGAATGGTACTGGCTTCTTCCCCCTTGCTTTCCAAGGTCTTCCCCTTCCCTCGGTGGCATATTGAGGTTGGTGACCCTGACCCTCGGAGTGATTATGGTCAAACTTTTGGCCACCATCCTTGGCTCCTCGGCCATCATGTGTTGCTCGGCCCTTCGGTAGAACTCTCCGAAGGTGTCAAGAGAACCCTTGGAGAACTCGTAGAATAGTTGTGAGTCCCTCCTTAGCCCCTAGATCATAGTGAAGATTCAGATCTTAGGGCAAAAGTCTGGCACACTAAGGGCTTCTTGGTTAAACCTTTTGACGTAGTCCCAAATGGTATCCCCATTCTTTTGGGCTATGTCAAACATCTGGACTGGCATCTTTGCCATTGGTCTACTTTCGATAAACTGCTGGGTGAAGGCAGTGGACAACTCCTAGAAACCCATTATGGTTTCGGGTGATATAGAGTTGTAACACGTAGTTGCCGGCCCTGACAGGGTGATTTAAAAACATTTGCCAAGGGTGGCATCGTTGGCACCATGCAATACCATGCTCCTTCTATACTTCGTCAGGTGGGCCTGGGGGGACGTACGTCCATCATATGTCTCCAAGCGTGCTACATGGAAATCATTGGGTGTTGGTGCCTCTACTATAGTATGGATAAAAAGGGACTTCTTTCTGATGAAGGTCTACAATAGCCTTGACCAGATAAGCTATTGAGCGACCTCTTTTTCCACCTTTTTTGATATTTCTAGGATTTTTTCCATGAGGACGGTAGTGCCTTCATCTCTTTGCTGTTTGAGAATCGTCGACAAAGGAGAATACATCATCTTTTTGGTGAGTAACTTCATTGGCATGGGGATAGGTATTACCCAATTGAGGGTAGTCGAGTTGTTTGGCCAAAATTGTGCATTTAGACTCTCAGGAATGGCAATGTTCTGTAGGCCATTAGAACACTACCATTAGGGTGGACACCTAAGTGGCCCTCTTGGGCACTATGTAAACATATGAATATTGGTATAACCATCACACACATATTCACATTTCATGCACACCATGGCAGCAAATAAGGATAACTCTAGCACAAGTCTTAATCTTGGCTACCACACATTAGGAAATCTTGTTAAGTTCTAGTGACTAGTCACTGTACCTGCAACTTGCACTAATAAACTGTATCATTCTAGACACGTAACCCCCTATTTTCTTCACTCTATTATCAAGTAGAGGCTTAGAGAAAACCAAGGAATTTTTGTTTTACATCAATAGCCCACCTATGGACCAATTTATGGATTTTTAAGTTGGTTACAAAATTTTGACCAAATGAACAGTAACTTAGCCAGCTTTGCAACTTCATAACCTTGGCTACAGGGCTCCAAATTCATAAATTCCTAATTCTAGTTCAATCTATGGATGTGCTCTAGGTGTGGTCAAAATTTCATACCATGCCTAATTTTACAGAGACAGTTATAGAACTTTGAGTGTAATGTCAAAATTCTGGTCACTTTATGACGATTTTACCCATACAAATTTCATAAGCGTGCAAACACTTCATTCACAATGGGAAAGCCCTCCAAATCTACCCCATATATGTCCATTAGATAGAGGAATTACATTCTCTTGCATCTAGCAATTTTATGTTGCCCAAAACTTAATTTACAGGTAAGCAACCTATCATTCACACTTAGGCAACTTTGCACCATATCACATACAAAGCCAAAACATTATTCAAATGTTCATATAGTTGTCTCATTTTACATACACTACAAGTACATGCATACATGCACTATGTAATAGGCTTAACTAGGCTAAATACACACCCTAAGTTATAGGTGATGGCCGGCGGCATCTTCATCACGTGACCGGGTGAGGCCGAGAAGCACTTCTGGTATGGGAGAGCACCCCGTTCTGGAGATTCGTCAGGAGTACCTGCCTGAAACACTCAAAAAACAGGGGTTAAGAGGTCCCCGGAGTCTTTTTCCGGGGAGGAGCCTCCGACGCCCAAGTTAGTGCTTTGGGGGGTGGAGAGGGAGTAGTAGGGACAAAAGGCTCTTGCCTGCCGTGTTTTCTTGAGGACGGAAAGAAAGGGATCCTCTCTTGAGACCATTCCCCTGATATATATATATGAGGGGGTGAGCCCTTCAGATTGTGACACGTGTACGGACAGATACCATCCGTACTTCTGGGTGTGGGGGCCCCTAGCCGCCCGCAGACTCCTCGGGCTACGAACTGAGGCAAGCATAGCCCTATATGACAAGACTTAGGTAGTGGTGGCGCGTCAGAGTGCATATGAGGGCGGCGTGCAGGGTGTGCGGGCGTAAAGTCAGAGACTGCTTAATGGCTCCTGTGGTACCTCCGAGGTCCCTTTGGTTGATGTTTTACTTCGGAGTGAGGGGCCATTTCCCGGAGTCATACTGGTACTTCAGGGAATTCCCTACCTCCAAAGTTAGTCCTTCAGGGGGCTTTCTCCTGTAGGAGGTGGCTAGTCCTTCTCCCCCGAAGCTGGTTCGGTCGCCTTTCTGAGGGAGGTGATATGCTAGTTTTCCGAGGTTAGTATTGGCGGGCTGTCGAGATTGTGTACCTCAGGTGTCTGATTCCCTCCTTTCCGAGGTCCTCAGGTGACCGGGGCGATAGCACTTCGGCTATCACATGCCCCCCCCTTGGAAAGCCGGACTTGGAGTGTGACGTTCACAGGGGAAGCACTTTGCCACCTAGGGGATAAGGCTTGTCCGGACAGGTGTTACCTATCTGGCCTTTGCTGTTCTCGAGATACCCAACTTTTTTAGTTTTCCTGCCACAGGATAGTGGGACCGTCGCATGTTGAAACTAGGCGTGTCAGTCTGGAGCGGCGCACCCGGGTTTTCAGGATGTCAAAAAATGCATCCTAGTTTCTCGTGACAGGCGACACATGGTAGGTGCTGGTTGGGGTTAGTCATGCCGGTTACGGTGGGTACGTCTTTTCACGTGTGAAGGGCAATTATGGCCACGCTTCACCTTCGGGATGCAATTATGATGCCCCTCCTGCTACCCTTCCTCGATCTGTATAAGCCCCTTTCCGTCATACTCTTCATTTTTTTTCTTTGCTCTCACTTTGCTCTCGTCTGCTTTTGTGCCTTTTCTTCCTTTTTCGCAGCAGCATTAACGGCGGCACCACTTCGGGCCACCTTTCATGACGGCATCCACAAACCCTGATTTCAGCAAGACTTTTGGCGGGTTCCGACTCTAGAGATCCTTCAGTTTCTACTTTTCTTCTAGCTTCCCGAAGTCATTTTTCTTCTTTCTGAAGTCTCTTTTTTGGCCAACCATGTCTTCGCCTATCCCCGAGAACTAGCAACCTCTTATGTCTCACCCTTGTTGCTCAACTTCTGTGAAATTAGAGAAGTGGACAACCAAATTTTTCCTTCCCTCCTACGCCACCACAAGGTTACCCCACCTCGGTCACTTTAGCTTTATGAACCAGGACGACAAGGTTACTGTTTTTCGAGCCCAACTGAAGGCCGGACTTCGGTTTCACCGTGCGAAGATGATTTCTGACTTTTGTCAATTCCATGACATAGCCGTGAATCAGCTTCCTCCCAACTAATATTGCTATTTCAACGCCTTTGTCTACATGTGCGGGGTCTTCGGGGTAGAACCCCATTTTATCCTGTTCATGCAGTATTACAAGCTTTATCTGGTCCCGAATGGTGGCTTTTATTTCATACTACCTCGGGGATCTGGGAGCAAACAATTCATGTTCACCTTCGCTACCAAAGATAGCTGGCGAGGGTAGCAAAGGAAGTTCTTCTTCCTAAAGGTGGAGGAAGCCTGGTCACATGTTCCAACTAAGTGGGCTTGGGGGAAGCTGGAGACGGATGTCGTCGATCCCTAGAAGTTGCTAACTCCTGAGTTGGTAGCGAGGTTTGCGGACTTCGATAGACGTATCCGTGTTGTCGCCGACTGGGATGCCGAGGTCCTTCCACACTCCCTCTACCCCTTCCCCATCATGTGGAAGCTCATGGCCTAGGAGGTCTTTCGGGAGCTGGGGGTATTTAAGGAGCATAAGACGGATCTCGGCATGCTAGCTCCTGCCATCGAGGGGAAGGAGTCCTGGCTAGTAAAGCTCATTCGGGGGGAGCTCACTTACACAGCCTTTTTCGAAAGTGAGTTTTCTTTTGAATTTTTCAGTATAAGTATCTGTTTGGACTCACACTGACGTTTTCCTTCATTTTTAGAGATGGGCGACGAGTCTGCTGCCTACTATAAGCCTCTTTTCCTCAGTCAGGCCAATAAGGGGGAACAAAACGAAGAACGGCGTCTCCAAGAGGCGTAAGACTACTGGGAGCGGACCGTCTTCAACCAATAAGGTGAAGAAGGACACCCTTCTTCTACCCCCGTCAGATGTGGTGGGGGCCAGCGGTGCGATTGCAACTTCCACCAAGCTTGAAACTCCCGCGGAGCCTGGAACTCCCACCGAGCCTGAAACTACCACCGAGGTTCCTTTCGGGGTGGTTACTATTGTTGCTGCTTTGAGTCCTGCCACGTTGGTGGATCTTTTAGGCTCTTTGGCAGGGAGTCCTTCTGCTGAGGAGTTGGAAAAATGCCGAAGAGACACAGGCAAACAAATTCCTGCCGACGTGGAGGAGGTCCGTGACTCCGATGATGACATTACTGAGGTTGCGCCCGGTTTGTCTCCTACCCCCTTTTTAGTACTCGTATCCTCATAACTTGCATAGTTAAGGAGCTTTGTCTGATTTACGCTTTTAACTTTCCAGAGGATCTGGCACCCTCAGCTTGGATGGTTGACCATGCCCGAAGGCGGGCTCTTCGGGATTCCGACATCCCGAAGGACAAGGTTCCAAGGGAGCCATTCTGGTCTTTCATGGAGGACATGAATCTGTTCTCCGAGGATTGCTGGGAAATGGCTCCCCAGATGGTGAGGGGCGTGCTCACTCAGGCTTCCTTCAAGGCAGTTGCCGAGGAGTGTGCCTCCGAGGATGCCCTTGCCACTAGGGTCTCCGAGCATGCTGCCCAGGTAGTTCTTCAGGCTTTTTCATTCTCCCTCCCACTTTTTTGTCTAAGTTTTTTGGTTTTCCTTGTGTAAATTTTACTAAATACCTTCTTTTTTGTAGCTCATGGGGTATAGTGGATACCTTCGAGCTTGGGCAGCAAAGCAGTCTTCGGTCCGAGCTTGGGCCAAAGATAAATTAGCGAAGGCCAAGGTCTTCTGTGCTAACTCGGTTGTGACGAACACCGAGTTGAGCCGAATAGCCAAGGAGAGGGTTGCCAAGCTTCGGGAATAATTCTTGAAGGGCCAAGAGGAGCTCTTGAAGGATTTCTCCAAGAAGATGTCCGACCATGGTGAAAAGGTTGTGAGCTTATCCTCGGCCAACGAGGCCATTCAGAAAGAGAAAGAAAAAGAGGCTGCTCTCCTGATGAAGGCTCTTGTTGACAACGCCGAACTTCAAGCCAAGGTCGAGTCACTGAAGAAGGATTCAAAGAGGAAGAAGAAGATAAAGGAGCTGGAGAAGGAGGTTGTAGATCTTCAGAACGAGGTTAATGACTTGGACATCAAGAAAGACAAGGCCGTTCAGGCGACCAAGGTTGCCTTTCAGGACGGCTTCTGCCTAGCTTGCAACCAAGTTCTGAAAGAATATCTAGACCTCAACCTTTCATTCTTGGCTGCCCTGGATATTCCTGAAGGGCCTCGGTGGACTTGGTCAAAGATCGAGCTCCTCAACCTACCATTTGCCCCTCCTCCTGCACCGAAGGCGGTGGCCAAAGACACAGGAGCCGGAGCTTCCCATGACACTGGGGTCCCTTAGATATTCTAGGGCCTTTGCTTTATTCTTTTCTTTGTATTTTTCCTCTTGTAACCTTCGCCTTGTACCAAGACCTTCTTCAATAAATTTTCCTTCATAATTTGGGTAAATCTTTTGAGCAATTTTTGTTTCCCAGTTGTCCCGACCACTTTCGGTCAATGGACTTCGGAAAGGTACATTTTGCTCGTTTCATCGGCCAACCTTCGGGTAAAGGTTCGTTGTTGGCGAACTTCCTTTAGGCCAATTTTAGCCTGCCCTCGTCGGCCATACTCGATAGGCTTCACCTTTTTTGGGCATATAAGCCAATCATCTTCAGAAGGAAAACGTGACTTTAGGGAGTGCGTGCTTCAGCTTTGTTCGGCGAGCACTCTCAAGTAGGGGAAAACTTCTGTACTTAGAATAAATTTCTAACTTGTAGAATTTCTCACCTAAAATTCTAAGTATAGAATTTCTTTTAAGGCATCCGAGTGCCATGTATTTTTTAGTTATCCCCATTCGGTGTCGCCAAGCTTGTATACTCCCTTTCGGACCTCGTTTAGGACCAAGTAAGCCCCTTTCTAGTTTGCCCGAAGTAAGCCATGGAAGGGTTTTCGGGGTTCAAACTCTGCCTTTCGGAAGACGAGGTCTCCTTTCCTAATTCCCTTTGGCCTAACACGCAGGTTTGCGCTCATGGCCACCCTTTACTTAAAAGCCTTTCTTTGGAGCTCGGCCACTCCTCTGTGTTCATCATCTAGGTCGAGCTTAGTTCTCAACCTGAGGTCGTTTCCTCTTTCATCGAACACTTGTATTCTAACTGATGTTCGTACTACTTCAATTGGGATAATGGCCTCTGTACTGGAGATAAGTGAGAAAGGTGTCTCCCCCGTGGCCCCTTAGGGTGTTGTCTGATAACTCCACAGTACACTAGGAAGTTCTCGTGGCTACTCTCCCTTTGCTTCCCCCAACCTCTTTTCCAGTCCCTCCTTTATAATTCTGTTGGATACCTCTACTTGTCCGTTGCTCTGGAGCTGAGCTAGCGGGGCGAAGTGCGTTTTTATTCTGAATTTGGTGACGAATTCTTGGAATCCCTTGTCCATAAACTGAGAACCATTATCGGGCACTGTCACTGTTGGTATGCCAAATCTGCATATCATGTTCTTCCAGACGAACTTTTGTATATCCCTTGCCGAAATAGTTGCTAGGGGCTCTGCCTCCACCCACTTAGTGAAGTAGTCTGCTGCTATTACGCAGAATTTCACTCCTCCAAGTGCTGTCGGGAGAGGCTTGATGAGGTCTATGCCCCATACTGCAAAGGGGGAAAGGGTGATCTGCCGGGGTTATCTACTCCGAAGGCAGCCTTTGGGTGCTGGCGTGTCTTTGGCCATTTTCACACTTCCTGGATGAATTTTCTTGCACCCTTTTTACCAATACATCTCTGTAACAGGCTTGCGTACGCTTGCTGGTATGATTCCTCCTCAATTAGGAAATATCATTCGGAACGTCTTCGCACTTTTCACCGCTTGATGAGGATTTTCGGGACTCTTTGGTTGCGAGATACCTCTTTGTAGGATCTTTCCACCCTTTGTCTAAGGTTACTATACTTAGCGTTGCCATGCTCGGATGGCCCAACACTTTGGTAACCAAATTTGATTGCTTTAGTGGCCTCCCTGCCCTCGGGCCCCCGAAGGACTACTCCAGTGCCCTGCTGTTCTGTGCTCGAGGTTCCATCAACAAGGAGTTTCCACTCTGGATCTGCCTTGGCTCGGTCTTCCTCGTTGGTTTCAGCATTTTCTATTTCTGGGATTTCGGCAATGAAGTTTGCGAGTGCCTGGGCTTTTATTGCCCTTCTCGGCTCGTACACGATATCGTATTCTTTGGGTTCGATGCACCATTTTGATAATCTTTCCAAATGCTCTACTCTTTTCATGACGTCGAGCAGAGGCAGGTTAGTCAGGACAGTGATAGCGTGTCCTTGGCAGTAGGGTCGCAACCTTCTACCTGCGAGTACCAAGGCATAGATGGCCCCTTGGAGCAATGGGTATCTGACCTCATTCCTGAGGAGATGGTGACTTTTCTTCATTTGAAGAACTCCTTCGACGAGGAGCTCTGGATCGTTTTGACCCTGTTTCTCCCGCCGGTTGCATTCTGAGAGGTATGCTTCCCGTCGAGGACTCGTCTCGTTGATCTCTGCTTCCCGAACTCCTATGAATTAACGTGGGACTCTTCTCCCGATGAGGTGCTGGTTGGGAGGGCATTCATCCCAGATTTGGCTGCGGCCATCTTCGTGTTAGTGTTGTGCCCAAAAAGCCAATCATGAGATGATTGTATTTTTTCACATTGAGTCATGATATTTTATTGAGGCATTAATCCAACAATTATGTTTGTTGTTTTGTTTCTGTGTAAATTAACAAACATAATCATAACCCTAAAATAATGATATTCTTAAACGTCCCTAGTCTAGTATTATTGTGGAGCGGGTTGCAATAATACATAATGACTACCATATGTGGAGAGTAATATGAGATATGTAGTCTACATATGGGTACAAGTTGGAGAACTTGTGTACTGGACCGACCCACCATGAGAACACTACATGGATCGTTATATTAGTGTCATAAGTGATTCTCATAGTGATCATGGTATATGTAGTCCTTCGACCTAAGATCGTCAAGGTTCCCTACATGTGAGTCACATACTTTGATACTTTCCTTTGCTGCTCGTAACTGAGTGAACTTGAAGGAGGTCATTGGGTATGTCACATATCATGTGGAGGGATTTGTATGATCAAGATGGGATTTGTCCCTCCTATGTAACGGGAGTGATATCTTCGGGCCCTTTGATAGAGTGAGACTTAGAAAATGCATGTCCATGCTCGGATGAGTTGATATACGATATCAATGTCATCAGCTTAAGTTAGTCTACTCGGTAATCAAGAAACCAAAGATTGGGCTATATGAGAGTGACACATTCCATGTCTCATGCTTAGTCTTGATATCTTGGACAAAGGGACAATGGCATATATAAATGATGATCATAAAGGTTTAGTCGAATCATTGACAATCTTGTCACTTGGGTAGCAATGATGTGTTGTTAGACACCGTTCATTGCTTATGATCATAAATGTGATTTATGATCATTGCCAACATGGAAAGAGCCTATTGGGTCACACACATAGAGTTATTTGGTTCATTAGAGTGCATGGGCTAATTATTTGGGTTATGGTTTCACTTTAATTTCATATTAATAATGGGGCAAAGAGTTGAACCATTATTAAGCCCAAAATTAAATCCTAATTGGATTAGGGCTTTGAAACCCAATAGGCCTGGAAGTTGAGTCTCACTATAAATACAACTTTTAAGTGAAAAATTCGTAGGTCTCCTTGCCCTAGCCCCCTAAAAGGACAGCCACACTCTTCTCTTGCAATTCCTTGGAGGACGCAAGCTAGCACTACGAGCGCAAGAGAAATGCATCTGCTGAGACGTGGTGGAAGCGTGGTAATCCCAAGAGGCTTGTGTGGATACCATAGAGAGCCTGAACACATCAACTGTTCAGGTTTTGTGATTCGACTCTACAGTTGAGTGAGAGATCTCAACCGAAAATTAGGTATGAAAATTTTCGAACACCCGGTTTACCCCGTTTCACTTGGATCCTGGAGGGTTTCGGTTAAATTACGCTGCGCTATTTAGCTCCCGAAACCCAACACTTCAGTCTCACTATTGCGTCATTTCGGCCACTATAGACCATTGGAACTCACGCAGGAAGTCCATCGTAATAGTCAGAGGACATTCATCCTCGAGCAGGGAAGTCCCTGCTGCAATTGTTTGGTTGCCGGTTGAACCTCTGGCACGGACGGGGACCTCGGAAGGCCCTTGTCCTTAGAACGCTGAGTTTCAACAATGATGACCTAGCAGTGATTTCCCACAGACAGCGCCAAATGATGGCCGGCGGCATCTTTGTCACATGACACGGTGAGGTCGAGAAGGACTTTCGGTATGGGAGAACACCCCGTTGTGGAGATTCCTCAGGAGTACCTTCTTGAAACACTCAGAAAATAGGGGTTAGGAGGTTCCCAGAGTCTTTTTCCGTGGAGGAGCCTCCGACGCCCAAGTCAGTGCTTTGAGGGGTGGAGAAGGAGTAGTATGGACAAAAGGCTCTTGCCTGCCGTGTTTTCTTGAGGGCGGAAAGAAGGGGATCCTCTCTTGAGACCATTCCCCTGATATATATAAGAGGGGGTGAGCCCTTCAGATTATGACACATGTACGGATGGATACCATCTGTACTTCTAGGTGTGGGGGCCCCTAGCCGCCTGTAGGCTCCTCGGGCTACGAGCTGAGGCAAGCATAGCCATATATGACAAGATATAGGCAGTGGCGGCGCATCAGAGTGCATATGAGGGCGGCGTGCAGGGTGTGCATGCGTAATGTCAAAGACTCCTTAATGGCTCCTGCCGTACCTCCGAGGTCCCTTTGGTTGATGTCTCACTTCGGAGTGAGGGGCCTTTTCCCGGAGTCATACTGGTACTTCGGAGAATTCCCTAGCTCCGAAGTTAGTCCTTCGGGGGGCTTTATCCTACAGGAGGTGGCTGGTCCTTCTCCCCCGAAGCTGGTTTGGTCGCCTTTCCAATGGAGGTGATATGCTAGTTTACCGAGCTTGGTATTGGCAGGCTGTCAAGATCGTGCACCTCAGGTGTAAGGTTCCCTCCTTTCCGGGGTCCTCAGGTGACCGGGGCGATAGCACTTCGGCTATCAATAGGAGTGCCTGAGACACAATGGACTCCAGAACAGGATGCTGGATAGCTGCTGCATAACACAATAAGCACCATTACTAAAAATACCAAATGTGCTCCTAAAATAACAAAAATTCCCAGATCATAACTAAAATTTAGATTAAAACTCAAACCACAAATGTCAGTTTGAATGTGATCTTTCTGGTGTGCCTGAAAATGGACAGAAATGAGTAAGCTCTTTGCAAAGAACTTAGTAAGGGCTTTCAATGTAAAGTCTTCCATAGCAATGTACCACCTAAAATATTAAGGCACAAAAACACAAAAAAAAAAACACATACCCAAAAATATGGCAATGATATGCATCAACAAACACAGCAACACAACAAATGAAATGCACCAGCAACAATAACATTAGGGTTAGTCATAAACATTCAATAAAACAATAAGATATCATAATAAGATCACCATGGCGGCCCTCCTCAAGCTTTTTCTTGGTCTTAGGAGTCTTTTAGGTCTTAGTTAGTACTAACTTGGGCTCTAGAAACCCTTATTTCTTACTGTCATCTTTAGCATGGTAACACTAAGGCTGAAACCTTGGCATGCTTCTTTCCCCTTAACCCATACATGTTCCTTAAGCTTTTTGATCTCTTCCAAGCATGGTCTTAGCTTTATGAATGTTTGGAAATACAATAAAAAATATAGAAAATTTTAGAAAACCCTTACGTCTTGCTGGAAATTTGATGAACCTTAATAGAATCGAAAATAGGTTTTCTTGCACTCTTTGATGTCTTCTTTGCTTTCTCTTGCTTCCTCTTATTTTGTTAAGGTATGGTGGCTATGGAGGATGTGTTGGGTTTCGGGAGCCAAACAGCGCAGCGGAATTTAACCGAAACCCTCCAGGATCCAAGTGAAACGGGGTAAACCGGGTGTTCGAAAATTTTCATACCTAATTTCCGATTGAGATCTCTCACTCAACTGTAGAGTCGAATCACAAAACCTGAACAGTTGACATGCTCAGGCTCTCTATGGTAGCCACACGAGCCTCTCGGGATCACCACGCTTCCACCACGTCCCGGTAGATGCATTTCTCTTGCGCTCGTAGTGCTAGCTTGTGTCCTCCAAGGAATTGCAAGAGAAGAGTGCGGCTGTCCTTTTTGGAGGCTAGGGCAAGGAGACCTGCGAATTTCTCACTTAAAAGTTGTATTTATAGTGAGACTCAACTTCCAGGCCTAATGGGTTTCAAAGCCCTAATCCAATTAGGATTTAATTTCGGGCTTAATAATGGCTCAACTCCTGGGCCCATTATTAATACGAAATTAAAGTGAAACCATAACCCAAATAATTAGCCCATGCACTCTAATGATCCAAATTGCTCTATGTGTGCGACCCAATAGGCTCTTATCACGTTGGCAATGATCATAAATCACATTTATGATCATAAGCAATGAGTGGTGTCTAGCAACACATCATTGCTACCCAAGTGACAAGATTGTCGATGATTCGACTAAACCTTTATGATCATCACCGATATATGCCATTGTCCCTTTGTCCAAGATATCAAGACTAAGCACGAGACATGGAATGTGTGACTCTCGTATAGCCCAATCTTTGGTTTCTTGATTACCGAGTAGACTAACTTAAACTGATGACATTGATATCGCATATCAACTCATCCGAGCATGGCCATGCATTTTCTAAGTCTCACTCTATCAAGGGGCCCGAAGATATCGCTCCCGTTACATAGGAGGGACAAATCCCATCTTGATCATACAAATCCCTCCGCATGATATGTGACATACCCAATGACCTCCTTCAAGTTCACTCAGTTACGAGCAACAAAGGAAAGTATCAAAGTATGTGACTCACATGTAGGGAACCTTGATGATCTTAGGTCGAAGGACTACATATACCCTGATCACTATGGGAATCACTTATGACACTCATATAACGATCCATGTAGTGTTCTCATGGTGGGTCGGTCCAGTACACAAGTTCTCCAACTTGTACCCATATGTAGACTACATATCTCATATTAGTCTCCACATATGCTAGTCGTTATGTATTATTGCAACCTGCTCCACAATAATACTAGACCAGGGACTTTTAAGAATATCATTATTCTAGGGTTACAATTATGTTTGTTAAGTTACGCAGGAACAAAACAACAAACATAATTGCTGGATTAATACCTTAATAAAATATCATGACTCAATTGTGCAAAAATACAATCATCTCATGATTGGCTTTTGGGCACAACACTAACAGGATGGTGGAAAAGATTAAGGAAGAATGCTTGTCTCTATGGATGAAATTTAGAGGAAATGGCAAGAAAATGAAAATTTTTCTTCATTTATACATCATTTTGACGTTGGTGGCATATATGCAAATTTTTGAAACTTTGGCCAACGCTTGGATAGATTATATCCAGCTATTTTGGTCGAGAAAATGACTATTTTTGACCACCTTTAACCTTGTCAAAGGTCATTATAACCTTTAGAAAAAAAGGTGGACACTTGGATCCTGAGTTGGCATTATGCCATAAATGATCAACTTTGCCTTCTTAAGCACTTTGGTCCCCAACAATATTCTTATTTCCATCTATGTCCTTTCTCCAAAAATCCATTCATGTCCTTTCCATAGCCAACTTTGGAAATTTGTGCACTTGAGTACCCCACTTTTGTAACCTTACAATTTAGTACATAGGTTACTTGAAAATTAGACAATATGCCAATTCTTTCGTAAGGACCAAACTATCATTGTTTGTGTCACTTAGGGGAGTGTTTGTTGAATACTTTACACTTCACAATTCATACACTATGGTGAAAATTAAAGCATACAAGTTCAAGTCCTTATGCTATAACTTTACCATTTTATGAAAGTGGTAACAATAGGGACTTCTTATCCGGGGATGGACTTCGTCAGAGGGAGCTTTTAGGCTTTTTCAACCCTGTTCTTGCAACGTGACATCCCTAGGGCAGTATGTTCTCCATTGAGGACTCATCCTGAGGCCCCCACTGCTAGAACCCTAGCGAGGTGACTTATGGCTTTTCTCTGGATGGGTGTGTGACCAACTTTGGTAGAGTTGTTGTGTCATTTGGCCATCATAGAGCGCTAAAAGTCACATGGTAAAGCGATTGTGATCATTAGAGGACACTTGTCCTCCGGCAAGCTGTTGAGTCATTGCTTGAGTCTCCGACGTGGACTGGGACCTCGGGAGTCCCTTGTCCTTTGACTACCGACTCTCGACAACAGTGACTTAGGGGTGAGTTCCCCTAGATAGTGCCAAATCATGCCCGGGGACATCTTCATTGTATGACATGCTGGGCTTGAGACAGAGACTTCTGGTGAGAACGTATCTGCAAGACCTTGAAGAATGTGGGTTAGGAGCTCCAAGAGTGCTTTCTGGGGAAGGATGCTCCAACGCCCAAGTTAGTATAAGGGGGAGAAGTTGCTAAGAGTAAAGAGTAGGAAAGAGAGAGTCCTATGTGTTATTACCTGGGAGTCTCCCAAGTATTTATAAGGGGCTCAAAGGAAAAGTCCACTACCCAAGTAAGCAAACATGGACACGTGGTCAGCATGGATCTGGTCCATACCTTCAAGGATTGCACTTCTCCTAAGGGTGGTCAAAGATATTCCTTCGAAGGTCTAGACGCCCCATTTTGAGGTCGGTAAAAAGAGGTATCCAAAGGCAATGTTTTACCATACTGAGGTTGACTGTGTACTCTTCTAAAGTTGGTACCGAGTCCCCACCAGAGTTTTCTCAAGTTGGTCTCGATGGTGCTGTAGGGTCTATTTCTCTGAAGGTCTTGGGTGATTTGCCTTTCGGCTTTTAGTAATGATTGGTTGAAAGTTTTGCCAACCGAAGGCACTATTAGATTTTGTAGAAGATCCAAGTTAGCTCCAAGATAAACAGGTCCTTATGGAATCTTGGATAGAGTTGGCAAGGTAGCATACAGGTTAGTTCTACCGCCAAGCATGTCAAGTATTCATAATGTTTTTCACATTAGTATGCTTACAAAGTGCCTTTTGGACACTAAGCATGGTATTGTAGTGGAAAACATATAGTTGGAACCTAACTTGACATATGAAGAGAAACCTATAGCTATTTTAGCCAAGTATACTGGAAGGTTAAGAAACAAGCTCATTCTCATGGTTAAAGTTTAGTAGTCACATCACTCTAAAAAGGAAGTAACCTAGGAAAATAAGAAAGACTTTATGGAAAGGTATCCTATGGAACACCCAAAGCTAAAGGCAATTTTGGAGGACCAAAATTTGTAAGGGGGGAGGATTGTTAACACCTCATAAAAATGGGAGAATTACAAAGGGTGGCATATGTTAGTGTTGTGCCCAAAAGCCAATCATGAGATGATTGTATTTTTGCACATTGAGTCATGATATTTTATTAAGGCATTAATCCAGCAATTATGTTTGTTGTTTTGTTCCTGCGTAACTTAACAAACATAATTGTAACCCTAGAATAATGATATTCTTAAAAGTCCCTGGTCTAGTATTATTATGGAGCGGGTTGCAATAATACATAATGACTAGCATATGTGGAGACTAATATGAGATATGTAGTCTACATATGGGTACAAGTTGGAGAACTTGTGTACTGGACCGACCCACCATGAGAACACTACATGGATCGCTATATGAGTGTCATAAGTGATTCCCATAGTGATCAGGGTATATGTAGTCTTCGACCTAAGATCATCAAGGTTCCCTGCATGTGAGTCACATACTTTGATACTTTCCTTTGTTGCTCGTAACTGAGTGAACTTGAAGGAGGTCATTGGGTATGTCACATATCATGCGGAGGGATTTGTATGATCAAGATGGGAATTGTCCCTCCTATGTAACGGGAGCGATATCTTCGGGCCCCTTGATAGATTAAGACTTAGAAAATGCATGGCCATGCTCGGATGAGTTGATATACGATATCAATGTCATCAGTTTAAGTTAGTCTACTCGGTAATCAAGAAACCAAAGATTGGGCTATATGAGAGTGACACATTCCATGTCTCGTGCTTAGTCTTGATATTTTGGACAAAGGGACAATGGCATATATCAGTGATGATCATAAAGGTATAGTCAAATCATTGACAATCTTGTCACTTGGGTAGCAATGATGTGTTGCTAGACACCGCTCATTGCTTATGATCATAAATGTGATTTATGATCATTGCCAACGTGATAAGAGCCTATTGGGTCGCACACATAGAGCAATTTGGATCATTAGAGTGCATGGGCTAATTATTTGGGTTATGGTTTCACTTTAATTTCGTATTAATAATGGGCCCAAGAGTTGAGCCATTATTAAGCCCGAAATTAAATTCTAATTGGATTAGGGCTTTGAAACCCATTAGGCCTGGAAGTTGAGTCTCACTATAAATACAACTTCTAGTGAGAAATTCGCAGGTCTCCTTGGCCTAGCCTCCCAAAAGGACAGTCGCACTATTCTCTTGCAATTCCTTGGAGGACGCAAGCTAGCACAGCGAGCGCAAGAGAAACGCATCTGCCAGAACGCGGTGGAAGTGTGGTGATCCCGAGAGGCTCGTGTGGATACCATAGAGAGCTTGAACATGTCAACTATTCAGGTTTTGTGATTCGACTCTACAGTTGAGTGAGAGATCTCAACCGAAAATTAGGTATGAAAATTTTTGAACACCTGGTTTACTCCGTTTCACTTGGATCCTGGAGGGTTTCGGTTAAATTCCACTGCGCTGTTTGGCTCCCGAAACCCAACAGCCTAATGGTCAAAACCCATTATATTATGTGATTCTCACCACAGTGATTCAAGTGTGAGTGGAAAAAGGCATGATCAACACCTCCATAAAAGTGTTTTAAGTTGATAATTTGGCCCACAAGAAAAGCCTTAAGGATTGCTTGTTTGTCAAACAACCTATGGACTTTTTTGTAAGGTTTTGGAAATTTTGGTACTCAATTGAAAAACTCTTAAGAAAGAGCTTTGGAGAGTTGTTGGAATGATATGAATGGTATGAAAGTGCTGTTGGAGGACCAAAATGGTTATGAAAGACAATTGTGGACAGCAAAGCACAAAAGGCATTAAGGACTAAAGTGTCCTGGTGTAAGCCTTTGGATGTTCAAGCTTTTAACTTAAGTCAAATGGTGAAATTGTGGGGTTATCCCACTCAAGAAAATGCAGCCAAAGCAAGATAAGGATGGTCAAATGTGGGCCAAGAGATTATGAATAAGAAACCATAGTCTTGTAGCAAGGGAAATGACATAAAGCATGGTTAAGGTTAGTTAAGCCTGTTTTGTGCACTAAAGTGTTTATAAGTGGTTATCATTGTATTTATCTCTGAAACTTAGTCTCTTCTAGTAGCAAAAATGCTACTCCTTCATGTCTACACTTTCTCCATAGCAACCATACCTCCAAGCTTGCAATTAGAAGTAATTGAAAGGAAGAAATGGCAATTAGAAGCTATTTGGTGCTAAGACATGAGTGTACCTTGGATCAAGCTCCAATTTTGGCATACACTCAAGGTAACGAGTTCTCTTGCTCTCATGGAATGTTTACAATATTTTCAAGCATCCATGGAGCTAGGGCTAGGCTTGGAAGAGAGCCATGAGCTTGATGAACCAAACTTAGCGAAGGGAGTGCACGTAACAAATGTTTTGTGACCTGATGTAAAGTGCACAGTGATGGTAGCAAATTTAAGGGTTTCTAGAGCCCAAAGTTACTACTAACCAGTGTTAAGACTCTCCTAAGACAAAGCTTATGCTTAAGGAGGGAAGCCATAGTGATTTGCATATGTTTATTGCAAGTTTTATGGACTAACTAAAGTTAATTGTTGCTACCGTATACGTGTGTTTGTTGTTTTTGTTTGTCTGCTGGATTTGATTGCTAAATGTTGGATATATGCATTTTATTTTCTTTCATTTAAGTTCCTTTAGATGTAGGTAATACTATGGGTTACACTAGCTTAAGAGTATACAAGTTCTCCTTAATAACTTTCACAATGAAACTTACTCCCCTCAAATCTTCTCATTTTAGGTCTAGCCGAAAGATCACATTCAAATTGACCATTGTTGTTTAAGTTTTGATCTAAAATGTAGGTATTTGAACTTCTACATTTCTAGTTGTGATCAGGAAAGTTTGGTGATTTTAAGAACACATTTGGTATTTTTAAGGATGGTGACATAGCAGCTGTCCAGCATCTTGTTTCTAGAGTGCATTATGTCTAAAGCTCTCCTGTGACTTGGGTTAATTTTTTAGTTGAGTTAAGGCTATTATGTAGTGGATGAACGCATGTACATTTAGGACATGTAAATTTGAAACATGTATGTGAACATTTGAGGACCTTTTTGCTATGTATGTGGATGTGGTCCACAGGCTATCTAAGTGTGAATGATAGGCTGCTTGTTTGTAAATTCTGTTTTGGCCACATAAAGTTGCTAGATGCAAGGGCATGTAATTCTTATGTGTATTAGACATGTACGGGAAAGCCTTGGCAGGCTTACCCCTTGTGAATGAACTGTTTGCACACTTATGAGATTTTGTATGGGCAAAATGGTCATAAAGTGGGCAGAATTTTTAGCCTGCACTCAAAGTTCTATATCTCGCTGTGTAGAGGGAATATTGGTATAAAATTTTGACTACACCTAGAACCCATCTATAGGTTTAACAAGGATTTGGAATTTCTGTTTTTGGAGCCTTGTAGCCAAACTTATGATGTTGGAAATTCGGCTAAGTTACTTTTCATTTTGTCAGAATTTTTTAACCAACTTAAAAAATCTATAACTTGGTCCATAGGTGGGCTATTGATGTAAAACAAAATTCCATGGTTTGCTTTAAGTCATTAATTGATATTGAACTAAAGAAAAAGGAGGGTACATGGCTAGATTAATACAATCATTTGGACAAATTTTTGGGTGCAGTGGCTAGTTACTTAAACCAAACAAGATTGCCTAATGTGTGGTAGCCACGATTAAGACTTGTGCTAGTGTTTTCCTTCCTTAATTCCATTGTGTGCTTAAAATGTGACTATTTGTGTAATGGTTGAACCAATATGCATGCATTTACATAGTGCCCAAGGGGGCCACTTGGGTATGCACACTAAGGGTATTGTTTTAATGGCCTACAGAATATACCAACACTGTGACTTTTAAATGCATAATTTTGGCACCATAACTAGACTACCCCGGAGTGGGTAACATGTGTAGTTAGCCATGAGGTTGCAATGTGAAACCTTAGTGCACCTAGTAGGCCTTTAAGGTCTAGTCTACTTTAGTCCAAACATGGTCATTGTAACACCACTAGTGTGAACAAGTAATCATGGATAGGGGAGCACCATGGATGAAGGCTTAGTGCACTTGTGGCCTACCCAAGCTATGCCTTAAGGCACAAGTGAAAACCTAGTGCATCCTTTGAAGGATTAAAAGGTGGAGGCTTAGCACACAAATGACCTAGGAAAGTTGAAGGACTTAAGGAACTTTGCAGAGGCCTAGTACACATAATGCATCTCTTACAACGTAAGCATGGAGCATCCACCATGTTCACCTGCACAACAACTAAAGGAAGGCTACATGACTGTGTCAGTAAGCTAAGGCTTACTAGGAGTGAGTTAGTTGCCAGAACTCACTAGGCATAGAGTGACGCCTCATGAGGAGGACTAGGATGAGGAGGGGTTCTAAGGGACCTAGATATATACATGTATTAGACCCTCAATGATATGATCAAATAAGGCACAACCAAGGATGGGAGCTGCTGGAACATGCAAGGAATCGTATGGAGATGATGGCCAAGCTTGGATGTTGACAGATTGGTGATGCTCTGGTAGAAAAATCATATCCTGAGCTGAAAAGATCAGAATTGAGTGATTATTAATTCATTGGAAAGATAACATCTGGAGCTACAAATCATATGAAGACCATCAAACCCATTTTTCACGTTAAGAGGTCTAATTTAGCTTCAAAGTCGCGCTTTACGAGTTATCGCTGGTTCAGAAGCAGTTGCAGTATTTTGGGCATATCTTTGGCTTTAGATGTCCGTTTTGTGTGGTTTAGGTGTCATTTCAAAGATAAGAAATAGATCTACAACTTTCATGCTTTGCATTTTGAGAAATAAGGGCTTCATCAAGTTCAAATTTCATCTTGAAGTTGAACACACAAGCAGGAACCACCTGAGAATACTATTTTGGGGTTTTATGGCCAATCCTGTTTTGTAATGTATTTTATTTTATTTTCCTATTTATTTACATTATTTAGGATTTTATTTAGGCCATGGAAGTGATTTAGGTCACTTAGGATAAATGGAATTCGCTGCACACCTTAAACATGTGTTAAAAGGGTGTAGGAATCCTAGTTTGACTAGGTTTTCTTGAGTCCTTTGTAACTAGGTTTCCTAGGTGACTTGGGCTGCAAATTTTGCCCAGATTTTTACCCTAGTTTAGGCCTATATAAAGGCACATATTCTAGATGTAAATACACAGATTAATGCCAAAATAATATTGCTCTTTGGAGTGGTTTTCTCTTTGGTTCTTTGTGGACTACCTTGGTGCACAAGTGTGCTTGTGTTCTTGGAGTTCTATACTTCTCGTTTCTAGTCACAGGTTGATTAGGGGTGGGGGTCTTCAAATCCAGTCTCTTTGATGTCTTGTGGAGCTTGAAAAACATCTTGGGAGTGTTTCATGGTCTTTATACCATCGGGGTTCGCATCACTCAAGCTGTAAGCACACACAGCAGGTTTCATATCCTTGTATATGTAGAGTCCACTGGATTCTTCTTGCAGGTTGAAGAACCCTTACTAAGAATCTTTGATTCTCACTCCCCTACTTTTTGTTGTACAGTTTTGGGCACCGTTGAGCAAGTAACATGATGCCCGACGACATCCTTGTGGTACGACATGTTGGCTTGAGGGAGAAGCTTCTGATATGAGGGCACCTACAAGACTTTGAAGAACAAGGGTTAGAGACTCCCCAGAATGTGTTTTTGGGGGAGGAGCCTCCGACGCCCAAGTCAGTGTTTGCAAGAGTAAGAATAGTAAAGAGTAGAAAGTGGGGAATAGCCAGAGTTCTCTATCTTATCCTTACCAAGGTCCTTCCTAAGTTTTTATAAGAGAGAAAATGGGGATGGTTGTTTGATCCAGCTCGATCAGATCATAACACGTGTTCGGTTAGATGCAATTCGTACCTTCAAAGATAGGTATCTCTAGCTGGCCGTAAGCCATTTTGTCCAGAGAGCAGGGGGGTATGCAAGGTCTCTTTGTTAGAGGTCCCTTAACTATTTTGGTTGAATCTTCGCAAAACCCCTTTGGGGAACGAGAACCCTTCAGGGTACGAGGCTCTTTCGGAATAATAGGCCTTGCAGCTAGATATCACCACCGAGGGCTGTCCGGAAAGGTTCTTGGGCGTAGCGGGGCACCTTCGGGAGACATTCTTCCTTTGCTGATGATGGGGAGTTACCTTTTGTAGGTTGGTAGGTTCATAAAACTTAAGGGTGGTGAAAGACACCCCTCCCCGAAGTTGGTCATGTGACCTTTCCGAGGGTGCTGTGAGTGTCCCCTGAGGTCGGGGCTAAGCCCTCTCTGAGGGTGGTGAGGCCCCATTTTCCCCAAGGTTGCTCACCTATGTTTCCCAAAGGTGGTGCTCATCAGTCCAGGTTGGGAGACCACCAAGGGTACTAGCCCTTCTACTATCACATGGCCCCCTCAAAAAGCCGAAGTTGTATCTTTAGTGCTTGAGCTTTTAGAAGTGTATCGTGGAACTTTTGGGAGGTGACAGTCATCTCAGTTAGTATGATTGGACTTTTGATAGAGGTTACCTTCTTCAAAAGATGGCACATCTTTGGTTCAAGATGTCTCTATTATCCGAGGTAGTTCCTTCAGCATTAAGTGGTGCTCCTCACTTTTTGGTCGAGGTTTTAATGTTCCCGAAGTTGTTCCTTTGAATTGGAATGCATATTTCCCTTCTGAGTTTTCTATTACCTACTAATGAATCATCACATTTTCTAACCAAATAAATGCGTCACTTTGGGCTAGGCTTGCATAGGTCTACTAGTCGTCAGAAGGCATTCCCTTGTTTTTCACGTGTCACCAAGTGACTGGCGAACAGTTGCATCCGTTACATCAGTTACATCCCTTTGCCTGTGAAGGGTCATTATGGCGATGCTTCGCTTTCCTCCTCTGGTCTATATAAACCCTTCCTCCTCCAGAGCCCTCCACACTTCTCATTTTTCATTGTCTTTGCTCTATAATTTTTTCTCGCTTTTCACCTTCTCTTTGGCGATGGTGCTAGCGGCGGAGGGATTGTCGGCAACACTTGCAGAGGTTTTCTGAAGTTCCTACATTGGTCTGAACTAGGTGGGTTTATTTTCAAAGTTTCCATTTTTTCTCAAAATTTTCTCCTTCAACTGCCTGAGGTTAGTTTTTCGTTCCGAACATGTCTTTTCCCCAAGCTAAGACCTACCCCGTTCTTGAGAGTTGGCTTCCCCTCAACTCTCATTTGAGCTATGCTACTTTGGAGAAAGTCTGGAAGTGGTCAGCCAAATTCTTTCTTCCTTCTTATGCTGTCACTAAGCTTCCTAGCCCTGGTATGCCTAGCTACGCCCTTCATTTGAATGTGGTTACCATCTTCAGGGCTCAGCTAAAGGCTGGACTTTGGTGTCACCCACCGAAGATGGTTTGCGAATTTTGCCAATTCTGTGGCATAGCCGTGAACCAACTTCCCCCAAACTCCTATTCTTATTTCAACGCCTTCCTTTGCATGTGTGGGATCTTCAAGATAAAGCCCCACTTCATCTTCTTCATGTAGTACTATAAACTCTACCCCATTCTAAAGGGCAGGTTCTACTTCTTGCTTCCTTAGGGACTAAGAGCAAGAAATATATGTTCACCTTTGGAATGAAGAACAGTTGGCAAGGATGGCAAAAGAAGTTCTTCTTTCTGAAGGTGGATGAGCATTAGAAGCATGTGCCGACCAAATGGCCTTCGATGGCCCTTGATATTGACGTAGCAGATTCAACGAAGCTACTAACCTTAGAGCTAGAGTCCCAGTTTGAAGAATTTGACTGTGGTATTCGGGCTGTTGCAGATTAGGATCCCAAGGTCCCTCTGCGTTCCCTATACCCCTTCCCCATAAGATGGAACTTTATGACCAAATAGGTCCTTCATGAGCTAGGGGTAATCAAGGAGCATATTACTGACAAGGATATGCCAAAGCCCTTATTTGACAGGAAGAAGATGTGGCTGGTAATGCTCCTTCGGGGCGAGCTTCCTTATTCGGCACTTAAAGAAAGTAAGGTCCTTCCCATATTTAGTCATATACATTCTTCTGTACTTACACTAATGTTTTTCTTCTTGCAGAGATAGGCGATAATGTCACACCCGACACAGGCCCCAGCCTGTGCACTCTCAGTGCCAGTCACCATTTCTACCAAAGAGTTATTTAAATACTCTTACGTTCAGGTGTTATTAACTACCTTTTATTTTGGCTATTGATTGTTAGGTAGTTTTAAGTTCTATTTTCTTAAGCTGAGACCTGGGAGGTGCCCCAGGAGGCTTATGAGTTATTTAGAACAATTACCTGCAGCTTATGTAAGGCCCAACCACTAACTTGCAACACAAGGCAAGGCTGTAAATCAGTAACTTACCATACAAGCTAGGCATACACTTAATCTGTTAAGTGTCTAGGATGTGTGCTCATCAAGTATGCTACTTTCATGAATGACAACCAAGATGCCCACATCTTTGTAGTTTTGAAAATCAAGGTTCCCATGCATATGTATATTCGGCCAAACAAGGTAACTCAAGAGGTTTCTTACATGAAACATAACCATGAGCTCATAAACCTAACATAACTTGGCACATAAGCATCCAACATATGTACATACAAAACCATGTACAACCAAGGCTACATATATACACAAAATAGCCTAAGTACAAGCATCACTAGCTTGGAAGCATTCCAAGGATGCTATAAGTCCAAAATCTAGCTAAGGCTAAGTACAGTAGCACATACTGAAGCACAAGCCCAATGACCATATTCATGGTCATGAACGTGAACACTACAATCAGAGCCATAGTCCACACATCCATCCTGCACCTAGACGTGTCCCACAAACTACTCAAGCCTGCAAAACTTAGAGCATAAGTTTCAGCCCTAAACCATAAGACTTGTAATTGCAAATATTCAAGCCAAGATTGAGTTGGCACATACATTAAGCAATAAGTGTACTACCTAGCACACAAACAAGTAACTCAAGCAAAACTACTCAAGCTGAATATCCTTTCCTGAAAGAAGAAATATATATATGGGCAATGAGTAACAATTACTCAGTAGGATTCACAAATGACCATATTTGGTCTATTTAGTTAAGTCCAAGACTTAACCTCTATAGCTTACTTGTTCTGCAAGAAAACTTGGAAAACACAAAAACACAATATACACATATAGTAACTGAGACATAATAAGCATAACTAAGATATCTACAATTGGTTAGCACACACAAACAAACAATCAAGCACACAATGTTATGGACCTCCTAGTAGTCAGCACTCCTAAGAGAGGTAAAATGTTCTAAATTAAGTTTAGAACTTTAATTCCAAGTTTAGAAAGCTAGAATAAAGGAGTTACAAAAATTCACTAAGTTCTAAGGAGGTTTAAGCACTAGATGAGGATCAAGGGCAAAATGGTAATTTTGCATCCTGAGTAACCGGGCGGGGTCCCGAGTGTTTTAAGTTAAGTTTTGTAACTTAACCTTTAACCTGAACTCAAAATTGAAACAATAACAAGAGTTAAGCAAGAAATGAGCATGTGTTAAAAGATGGCGGTTTATGTGTTTAAGGTTTGTAACTTGGATGGCTTAAGGGGTTGAGTGAGGGTTTAAGAAGGGAAAGGTGGCTAATGGCTGCCATAACCACGTTTTCCCCTCTCGAGCACTCATTTCTCTCTCAATTCAAGCTAGAAATCAAGTGATCTTGATTCCTAGAGTTGCCATCCAAGGATACCAACCAAGAAGAACTTGTTTCAAGCTAGAAAACATGGTTTGGAGGCTTGGAAGCATGATTTCTCTACTCCCCTATTTTTGATACGTGGTAAGCATTGTGTTCTTGGTTAATTCTATGTTATTTGAGTGAATTGAGGCTTGGGTTTTGGTTAGAGAGGAAGATTGTGATGTTTGGTGCTTTGGTTTTGATTGGAACTTAGGTGAGGATTTCCTGCACTTGGTTGCTTGAAAAGAGGAGTGATTCTAGCTTCTATCTTAGAGTTGAGGTAAGGGAGTAGTGTTTTTAAGCTTGAACAATGCTTGTGGCTTGAGTTTGTTGTAAGAAATTGATTGAAATTAGCCATAGCATTGAGTATGAGTTTTGGTTGAATTGTGGTGAACTATGAGGTTTGGGGAAGATTTGATGATGTTATAGAGCATCATTAATGGCATTGTGTTAGTTGGTTATGTTCCTTGCAACTTGAACTATGTGTGTGTGAAGTTTGGCGGCTTTTTATGCATGTTGGATATGTGTACTAAGTAGCAAAAGGTCATAGCAGCAAAATGCGTGCTGATAGCCGAAGTGCTATCGCCCTGTTTACCAACCGACCACGGAAAAGAGAGAGCCAGACACCTGAGGCACACGACCTCAGTAGCTTGGCAATTCCAACTTTGGAACCCAACGCAGCGCCTCCTTCGGGAATGCGACCTAACCAGCTTCGGGGGAGAAGGACCAATCACCCTCCGAGGGAGAGCAGCCCCCGAAGACGGAGACGCCGAAGTTCCAGCCCGGCTCCGAGAAAAGGCTCCTCACCATGAAAGTGAGACATCAACCAAAAGGACAACGATTGTACGATAAGAGCTATTAAGGAGTCTTTAACACTTTTCTCACATACATCTCTGACACGCTACCTTCAAATACGCTCTGACATGCCATCGCAGTCTAATGTCCTGTCATGAAAGGCTACGACCCAAGGCCCAAGGAGCCTGCAGGTGGCTAGGGGCCCCCACGCCTAGAAGTACGAACACCATCCAGCCATACAGGTGCCATACATGTGTAATCATCTGCAGGGGTCACCCTCTTCATTTTATCAAAGGGAAATCATCACAGGAAAGGTGGGCTTTTTTGGGCAAAAGAATGGAGAGAAAGGCGGGAAAACACAGGACGCTTTACTTCCTCCGCCTGAAAGCTCTCCCTTCGCCTGAATGCTCTCTCTTCGGCCCTCAGAAAGACAGGCCAGACAAGAGTCCCTTGTGCTTATTACTGAGTATCTCTGATTCTCAAAGCACTGACTTGGGCGTCGGAGGTTCCCCCCCGGAAAACCACCCCGGGGGTCTCCTAACGCTTGTTTTCTGAGTGTTTCAGCTAGGCCTCCTTGAAGAATCACTGTTCCGGGCTCTCTCCCACACCGGAGGTACCTCCCGTCATTACCCTACTCACGGGACCAAGGAGCTGCCGGCCAGCACATAAGGTGATCCACCCCGGACGCCTTCCGTCTGGACTAAGCCTCGCCTCTAGGACCTCTTGTTGCCTTCACCGCTGCACACAGTGGAGATGCTGGTTCCGTACCACCGGACTGCATCATCTAGCGCCGTCTGTGCGAACTCACTCCCAGGTTGCCGAAGTTGAAGCTCAGCGTTCTAAGGAGAGGGGACTCCCGAGGTCTCCGTCTGCGCCAGAGATTCAACGGGCAACCGAATATTGGCAGCAAGGAATTCTCTACCCGAGGGTGAATTCCCTTTGACTATTACCATAGGCTTCCTACGCAAATTCCCACGCCCTGGCATGGTCAAAATGACGCAGTAGTCAAGCCAAAGAAGGCCGCAGCTAAATTCGGGCTGAAGGCCCTCCCCATCGGTATCTCGACGGGAAGAGAATCCCGTGTCAATTCACAAGAATTTGGGAAATGGAGATTTGAGTCCTCGGCGGGAAGCATACCCCCCGGAGTATAACCTACGGGAAAAGCGGGGTCGGGATGACCCAGACCTCCCCGCCGAAAGGGTCCTGCTCCAGAGGGAAAAAATTGCCATCTCCTCAGCAACGAAGTCAAGACCCATTGCGCCGAAAGGTCATCTACGATTTGACGTGAGGGCAGGAGGTGCCGACTCTACTTCCAAGGACACGCTATCGCTATCCGAACTGATCCGCCTCTACGAGACCTGGCGAAAAAGGGTAAAGCATTCAGAAAGGACTATCAAAATGGTGCATCGAACTCAAAGAGTACTACGTTGCGCGTAAGCCTAGGAGGGCAGCAAGAGCCGAGGTACTGGCAGACAAGATCACCGAAATCCCAGAAATAAGGAAGGCTGAAGCCAACAAGGGAGACAGAGCGAAGGTAGATCCAGAGTGGAAACTCCTTGTCAGTGGAACCCAAGCACAGAACATCAGGGCGTGTTAGTGTTGTGCCCAAAAGCCAATCATGAGATGATTGTATTTTTGCACATTGAGTCATGATATTTTATTAAGGCTTTAATCCAGCAATTATGTTTGTTGTTATGTTTCTGCGTAACTTAACAAACATAATCATAACCCTAGAATAATGATATTCTTAAACGTCCCTGGTCTAGTATTATTGTGGAGCGGGTTGCAATAATACATAATGACTAGCATATGTGGAGACTAATATGAGATATGTAGGCTACATATAGGTACAAGTTGGAGAACTTGTGTACTGGACCGACCCACCATGAGAACACTACATGGATCGTTATATGAGTGTCATAAGTGATTCTCAAAGTGATCATGGTATATGTAGTCCTTCGACCTAAGATCATCAGGGTTCCCTACATGTGAGTCACATACTTTGATACTTCCCTTCATTGCTCGTAACTGAGTGAACTTGAAGGAGGTCATTGGGTATGTCACATATCATGCGGAGGGATTTGTATGATCAAGATGGGATTTGTCCCTCCTATGTAACGGGAGTGATATATTCGGGCCCCTTGATAGAGTGAGACTTAGAAAATGCATGGCCACGCTCGGATGAGTTGATATACGATATCAATGTCATCAGCTTAAGTTAGTCTACTCGGTAATCAAGAAATGAAAGATTGGGCTATACGAGAGTGACACATTCCATGTCTCGTGCTTAGTCTTGATATCTTGGACAAAGGGACAATGGCATATATCGGTGATGATCATAAAGGAATCACCGACAATCTTGTCACTTGGGTAGCAACAATGTGTTGCTAGACACCGCTCATTGCTTATGATCATAAATGTGATTTATGATCATTGCCAACATGGCAAGAGCCTATTGGGTCGCACACATAGAGCTATTTGGATTATTAGAGTGCATGGGCTAATTATTTGGGTTATGGTTTCACTTTAATTTCGTATTAATAATGGGCCCAAGAGTTGAGCCATTATTAAGCCCGAAATTAAATCCTAATTGGATTAGGGCTTTGAAACCCATTAGGCCTGGAAGTTGAGTCTCACTATAAATACAACTTTTAAGTGAGAAATTCGCAGGTCTCCTTGCCCTAGCCTCCAAAAAGGACAGCCGCACTCTTCTCTTGCAATTCCTTGGAGAACGCAAGCTAGCACTGCGAGCGCAAGAGAAACGCATCTACCGGGACGTGGTGGAAGCGTGGTGATCCCGAGAGGCTCGTGTGGATACCATAGAGAGCCTGAACACGTCAACTATTCAGGTTTTGTGATTGGACTCTACAGTTGAGTGAGAGATCTCAATCAAAAATTAGGTATGAAAATTTTTGAACACCCGGTTACCCCATTTTCACTTGGATCTTGGAAGGTTTCGGTTAAATTCCGCTGCGCTGTTTGGCTTCCGAAACCCATCAGTGGTATCAGAGCTACTGGTGAAACCCTAAATCGGGATTGAGTGTTGAATCGCATGATGCTATGTGTTCGATTGGTTTTCGGCCATGATTAATTAGATTGATTCATGATGCATGAAACCGGAATTCGTAATGAACATATGTGATATATGAAGGAACGACACAAATTGGTTAATGAGATTAACCCAAAATTGATAGGTATGAGATACCTATATGGATTAGGATTCTTGCAATAGTTGCAAAAACCCTAGCTTTGTTCGGATTCGGCCTGTTCGAGCACCGAAAGTAGGGTATTTTTGGTGGCTCGAACAGAGGAGTCTCGGGTGCCTAGTTTTTCAAAATAGCTGACCGGCCAGCGAGACCACCGTATGCGAAGCGCCACATAAATAAAAACTGGTTATTCAACGCACGAAAATTGGCATGCATCTTTGTTGAATGAGATTTGACATGATATGCTGATTGGTGTTTGAAGCATGGTGCATGGTTATAGCCCTTGATTGGTTGTACTTGTAAATACGGCCTGCGAGTCGTGCCTTCTCTTGTTACTCTCATTGTACATTCTCTTCTCACCTTACTCCCCTCGAATGTAACTCGAGGTTTCTATTATTGATGTAATGGTGCATTATGGGATCATCCAAGGTGGTTTGTCTAAGGATCATCCAATGAGGTATGTCCAAGGAGATGACAACAAAAGGGCAGCCAAGAAAGGAAGAGAAGGAGCTTGTGAAGACTCTTTTCTTTTCTTAGGCTTTTATGATATTCTCATTGGCTTGAGAATATCACATAGTTTGGGCTATAACCATGTCACGTTTATTTTCTTGTAAGCATGAGATGCATGTTTTATATTTGTATGTGATGCATGTATAAAACAACCGGAGATAACAAATTGGTGAGATCAAAAGAAAAAAATCCCTCAAACAAATATTAAGTCATAAATGTGATGCCTTCCAAATGTTGGCACTCGTCAAGACTTTGATCAACATTAGGTGGGTTTGCCAAAGCAAAGCACCTATGTTCATCTTGGTAAGGCGCGATGGGATAATAGTGATATCCAAATTGCTAACTTTGGGTCTGACTTAACTAAGTCATCCTAATAGGATTAGGGACTTAGAGGCATAGAGTTGGGCTTAAGCTCATGAGATGAGCTTGGACAAGTGTTGTTCACCCAACTATCCAAGAGTTGCATAAGATGCAATTGGCAAAGAGTTGCCTACCTAAATAGCTGTAACTTGAGAGAAAGCCAAAGCTGACTCAGGTTATGGTCAAATATGGATCTTGGCCCACTAGAATACCTTAGCGCCGAGGTGTTCTGAAATAATATCGAGGGTTATTATTTTGAGGAAAATAGTGGGAGTATCGTTTAATAAAAGTCCTTATTAAATGAATTAAAATACATGACTCTTACACTGCATATTTACTGTTGTAGATAACCATGGCACAAAACACATCGACACTTTCGTTGCGATCGATCCTTGAGAAGGAAAAACTTAATGGGACCAACTTTCTCAAATGGTACCGAAACTTGAGGATAGTCCTCAAACAAGAGAGAAAGGCTTATGTCCTAGAGCAGCCCATTCTGAATGAACCTGCTGCCACTGCTCCAAGAGCTGAAAGGGATGCTCACAAGAGGCATTCTGATGATGCTTTGGATGTTGCATGCCTCATGCTTATTACCATGGAATCTGAGCTTCAGAAGCAACATGAGAACATGGGGGCGTTCGATATGATCGAACATCTCAAAATGCTTTTCCAAGAGCAAGCTAGGCATGAGAGGTTTGAGACCTCTAAGGCATTGTTTCAGTGCAAGATGTTTGAGGGAAGTCCCGTGGGTCCTCATGTGCTCAAGATGATTGGGTACATTGAGAATCTTGAGAATTTGGGATTTGCTCTTCAGAAAGAGTTGGCTATTGATGTAGTCTTGCAATCGTTGCCTGAAAGCTACAGTCAGTTCGTCATGAACTATAACATGAACGACCTTGACAAGTCCCTCCCTGAATTGCTCAACATGTTGAGAACTGCTGAGCAAAACCTTAAGAAGGCTAAGCCCATTTTGATGGTTCAAAAGGGCAAGGGAAAGGGAAAAGCCAACAAGAAGAAGGATAAAGCTAATGGAAAGTCCAATGCTAGTTCTTCTTCAGCTGCACTGAAACCAAAGGGTGGTGTGGCAAAGGAAGGGGAGTGCTTCCATTGTAAGCAACCTGGACACTAGAAGCGCAACTGCGAGCTCTATCTTGAAGAAGTTGCTAAGGAAAAGGGAAGTAAGACTTCCACTTCAGGTATTTTTGTTATAGAGGCTAACTTTTCTACTTCCTCATCTTGGGTATTGGATACTGGATGTGGATCTCACATTTGTGCAAATGTGCAGGATCTAGGTAAAAGTAGAAGATTGGCCCGAGGTGAAGTGGACCTACGTGTTGGAAATGGAGAAAGGGTTGCTGCCTCAGCCGTAGGGACTTATGTTCTCACTTTACCTAGTGGATTAGTTTTAGAATTAGACAACTGCTACTTTGTGCCTACTATTAGTAAAAATTTGATTTCTGTTTCTTGTTTGGACAAGAAAGGTTTTTCATTTATAATAAAGGACAAATGTTGTTCTATTTATTTGAATGAAATCTTTTATGTAGTGCTCAACTTAACAATGGGTTGTATGTTCTAGACCTCGAAGATCCAATCTATAATGTGAATACCAAGAAGGTCAGATTAAATGATTCGAACCCAACCTTTCTCTTGCACTGTCGCTTGGGCCACATAAATGAGACTCGCATATCCAAACTCCATAAGGATGGACTCTTGGACTCATTTGATTTTGAATCATATGAGACATGTGAGTCATGTTTGTTGGGCAAGATGACCAAAGCCCCTTTCACAGGGCAAAGTGAAAGGGCTAATGACTTACTAGGACTCATACATAGTGATGTATGTGGCCCTATGTCTACACAAGCTAGAGGAGGTTTCCAATACTTCATTACTTTCACTGATGACTTCAGCAGATATGGCTATGTGTATCTTATGAGACACAAGTCACAATCCTTTAAAAAGTTCAAAGAATTCAAGAATGAAGTAGAGAATCAACTTGGGAAAAGTATCAAAGTGCTTCGATTAGATCGAGCTGGAGAGTACTTGGATTGAGAATTCCTTGACTATTTGAAGGAGTGTGGTATAGTATCACAACTTACTCCACCAGGTACACCTCAATGGAATGGCGTATCTGAAATGAGAAATCGAACTCTGTTAGACATGGTTCGCTCTATGATGAGTCAAGCTGACCTTCCAAACTCATTTTGGGGACATGCTCTAGAGGCAGCCACTTTTACACTAAACCGAGTTCTATCTAAATCGGTTCAAAAGACACCGTATGAGATATGGAGTGGGAGGTGTCCTAAGAAGAGGGAACTCCCGAGGTCTCCGTCTGCGCCAGAGATTCAACGGGCAACCGAATAATGGCAGCAAGGAATTCTCTACCCGAGGGTGAATGCCCTCTGACTATTACCATAGGCTTCCTGCGCAAATTCCCACGCCCTGGCATGGTCGAAATGACGCAGTAGTCAAGCCAAAGAAGGCCGCAGCTAAATTCGGGCCGAAGGCCCTCCCCATTGGTATCTCGACGGGAAGAGAATCCCGTGTCAATTCACAAGAATTTGGGAAACGGAGATTTGAGTCCTCGGCGGGAAGCATCCCCCCCGGAGTATAACCTACGGGAAAAGCGGGGTCGGGATGACCCAGACCTCCCCGTTGAAAGAGTCCTGCTCCCGAGGAAAAAAATTGCCATCTCCTCAGCAATGAAGTCAAGACCCATTGCGCCGAAAGGTCATCTACGATTTGACGTGCGGGTAGGAGGTGCCGACTCTACTTCCAAGGACACGCTATCGCTGTCCGAACTGATCCGCCTCTACGTGACCTGGCAAAAAAGGGTAAAGCATTCAGAAAGGACTATCAAAATGGTGCATCGAACTCAAAGAGTACTATGTTGCGCGTAAGCCTAGAAGGGCAGCAAGAGCCGAGGTACTGGCACACTAGATCGCCGAAATCCCAGAAATAAGGAAGGCTGAAGCCAACAGGGAGACAGAGTGAAGGTAGATCCAGAGTGGAAACTCCTTGTCAGTGGAACCCAAGCACAGAACATCAGGGCGTGTTAGTGTTGTGCCTAAAAGCCGATCATGAGATGATTGTATTTTTGCACATTGAGTCATGATATTTTATTAAGGCATTAATCCAGCAATTATGTTTGTTGTTTTGTTTCTGCGTAACTTAACAAACATAATCATAACCCTAGAATAATGATATTCTTAAATGTCCCTGGTCTAGTATTATTGTGGAGCGGGTTGCAATAATACATAATGACTAGCATATGTGGAGACTAATATGAGATATGTAGTCTATATATGGGTACAAGTTGGAGAACTTGTGTACTGGACCGACCCACCATGAGAACACTACATGGATCGTTATATGAGTGTCATAAGTGATTCTCAAAGTGATCATGGTATATGTAGTCCTTCGACCTAAGATCATCAAGGTTCCCTACATGTGAGTCACAGACTTTGATACTTCCCTTCGTTGCTCATAACTGAGTGAACTTGAAGGAGGTCATTGGGTATGTCACATATCATGCAGAGGGATTTGTATGATCAAGATGGGATTTGTCCCTCCTATGTAACGGGAGTGATATATTCGGGCCCCTTGATAGAGTGAGACTTAGAAAATGCATGGCCATGCTCGGATGAGTTGATATACGATATCAATGTCATCAGCTTAAGTTAGTCTACTCGGTAATCAAGAAATGAAAGATTGGGCTATACGAGAGTGACACATTCCATGTCTCGTGCTTAGTCTTGATATCTTGGACAAAGGGACAATGGCATATATCGGTGATGATCATAAAGGTTTAGTCGAATCACCGACAATCTTGTCACCAGCGTAGCAATGATGTGTTGCTAGACACCGCTCATTGCTTATGATCATAAATGTGATTTATGATCATTGCCAACATGGCAAGAGCCTATTGGGTCGCACACATAGAGCTATTTGGATTATTATAGTGCATGGGCTAACTATTTCGGTTATGGTTTCACTTTAATTTCGTATTAATAATGGGCCCAAGAGTTGAGCCATTATTAAGCCCGAAATTAAATCCTAATTGGATTAGGGCTTTGAAACCCATTAGGCCTGGAAGTTGAGTCTCACTATAAATACAACTTTTAAGTGAGAAATTCGCTGGTCTCCTTGCATTAGCCTCCAGAAAGGACAACCGCACTCTTCTCTTGTAATTCCTTGGAGAACGCAAGCTAGCACTGCGAGCGCAAGAGAAATGCATCTACCGGGACGTGGTGGAAGCGTGGTGATCCCGAGAGGCTCGTGTGGATACCATAGAGAGCTTGAACACGTCAACTGTTCAGGTTTTGTGATTCGACTCTACAGTTGAGTGAAAGATCTCAATCAAAAATTAGGTATGAAAATTTTCGAACACCCGGTTTACCCCGTTTTCACTTGGATCCTGGAGGGTTTCGGTTAAATTCCACTATGCTGTTTGGCTCCCGAAACACATCAGGGCGCTGGGATACCCCCTCGGGGGACCGAAGGCAGGGAGGCCACCAGAACGATCAAATTTGATTACCAGAAGTGTTTGCCCATCCGAGCATGGCAACGCTAGGTATAGTAACCTCGCACAGGAAGTGGAAAGATCCTACAAGAGGAATCTTGCAGCCAAAGAGTCCCGAAGATCCTCATGAAGAGGCAAAAAGTGCAAAGACATTCCGGACGATATTTCCTGACTAAGGAGAAACTATCCAAGAAAAGGTACGCAACTCCATTATAAAAATATATATATCGGTAAAAAGGGTGCAGGACAATTCATCCAAGAAGTGTGAAAACGGCCAGAGACACGCCAGCACCCGAAGATTGCCTTCAGAGTGGATAACCTCGAAAAGATTGCACCGAGCCACTCCAAATAGCACTCGGAGATGTGAAGTTCTGCGTGACAGCAGAGGACTACTTCACTGAATGAGGTAAGGCAGAACTCCTAGCAACCATGCCTGCAAAAGGTGCATAAAAAGTTCGTCTGAAAGTATGCTGAGTTGGCGTACCGATGGTGACATTGGCTAGTAATGATTCCCAGTCTATGGACAGAGGATTCCAAGCGTTCGTCACCAACCTCGGAATAAAAAGGCACTTCAGCCCATTAGCTCAGCCCACGAGCAACAGACAAACAGAAGGTTCCCAAAAGAGCTATAAAAGAGGGACTGTGAGAAATACAAAAGGAAGATGGCCAGGAGAACTTCTTAACTATACCAAGGAGTTATCGGACAACTCCTCGAGGGCCAAAGACGAGACACTTTTCTCGCTTATCCCCAGTATAGAAAGCCATTATCCATTTGAAGAAGTTCGGCCAGCATACAGATGTTTGACAGAAGAGGAAGAGACCTCGGGTTGACCTAGTTCTCAAATACTGAGAAATGGCCGAGCTCGAAAGGAGGCCTTTTCGGCAAAAGGTGGCAATAAGTGCAAATCTGCATGATAGGCCAAAAGGAACAAGGAAAAAGAGACCTCGCCCCTGAAAGGCTGAATTAGAACCCCGAAAACCGTCCTATGGGGTACTTCGACCAAACAGGAAAAGGCCTTATTGGGTCCTAAACAAGGTCCAAATGGGAGCACACATGCTCGGCAACACCAAAGGGAGAAAAACTGAAAAAGTACAAGGTACTCGGGCGCCTTAAAGAAATTCTACACTTAGAATTTTTTAGACAAGAAATTGTGAAAGCCAGAAATTTGTCTAAGTACAAAAAGTTTTCCCCTGTCCGAGAATGTTTGCCAAACAAAGCTGAGGCGTGGACTCTCGAAAGTCTCCTGTTCCTTTCAAAGTTAGTTAGGTTATATATGCCCAAAAGAAGGCAAGTCTACCGCCGGAAAAGGGTAGGCTAAACTTTGCCTAAAGGAACTTCGCCGAATGTGAAAGACCTCCCGAAGAATGGCCGACAAAAAAGAGCAAAGAAAGTACCGAAGTCCCTTGACCGAAAGTGGTCGGGACAAGTGGGAAACAAAAATTGCTCAAAAAGACTTAGCCAAAATAATGAAGGAAAATTCATTGAAAAAGGTCTTGATACAAGGAGAAGATTACAATAAGAAGAGTACAAAGAAAAAGACGAAGGTCCTAGATTGTCTAAGGGACCCTGGCATCGTGGGAAGCTTCGGCTCGTGAGTCTTTTCCCGCCGCCTTTGGTGTACGAGGAGGAAACGGCAGGTTAAGGAACTCGACTCTTGACCACATCCACCGAGGTCCCCCGGGAATATTCAGGCAGCCAGAAAGGAAGGATCGAGGTCCAGATACTTCTTCAGAAACTGATGACGAGCTAGGCAGAAACCGTCCTGAAAAGCAACCTTGGACGTCTGGACGGCTTTGCCTCTTTCAATGTCCAACTCGTTCGCCTCATGCTGATGATCCGAAACCTCCTGTTGAAGGTCGGAAATCTCCTTCTCCATCTCCTCAGTTTTCTTCTTCTTCTTCGAACTCTCCTTCAGCGAGTCGACCTTGGCCTGGAGTTCAGCATTATCAGCCATCGCCTTCGCCAAGAGGGTAGACTCCCCTTCTTTTTCCTTTTGAAGGGTCTCGTTGGCCGAAGTCAGGCTGACCAGTTTGCCACCAAGGTCGGACATCATCTCGAAAAAATCCTTCAAGAGCACTTATTGGCCCGTCAAGAATTCCTGCTGAAGATTGGCAATCTTCTCCTTGCATATTTGGCTCAACTTGGTGTTTATCAGCACCGAGTTGGAACAAAAGACTTTGGCCTTCTCCAATTTGTCTTCAGTCGAAGCTTGGGCTGAAGACTGCTTTGCTGCCCAAGCTTGGAGGTACCCATTATACCCCAGAAGCTGCAAAAAAGAGAAGGTACTTAGCGAAATTTGCACAAGGAAAGCCAAAAACACTTAGGCCAAAAAAGGGGAAGGAAAAGCGAACAGCCTGAAGAGTTACTTGAGCAGCATGCTGGGAAACTTTTGCAGCAAGGGCATCCTCGGAGGCACACTCCTCGACGACTGCCTTGAAGGATGCCTGAGTAAGCACGCCCCTCACCATTTGGGGAGCCATCTCTCGGTAGTCCTCGAAGAACAGATTCATGTCCTCCGTGAAAGACCAGAACGGCTCCCTTGGGACTTTGTCCTTCGGGACACGAGAATCCTGAAGATCCCTTTTTCGGGCGTGCTCAATCTTCCAAGCCAGGGGCGCCGGATCCTCTGCAAAAAGAAACATGCATCTTATAAGGTAAAAATTCCTTGATTATCAAAAAATGTAAGTTTGATTGTAGGGAAAAAGAGATAAACCTGGCACGACCTCGGCACAGTCATCATCAGAGTCACCGACCTGCCCCACGTCGGCAGGAATATGTTTGCCCTTGGCCCTTCGGCGTCTTTCTAAATCTTCAGCAGAAAGATCTGCCAAAGAGCCCACAAGATCTGCCGACGTGGCAGGACTCAGAGGAGCAGGAAGGGCAATCACCCCGGCAAGGACTTCGGCAGCAGTTTCAAGCTCTGTGAAAGTGACAACCTTGGTGGAAGTTGCAATGACATCGCCAGCCTTAGTGGAAGTAGCAATAACATCGCCGGCTTCTGAAACATCCTCCGAAGAGGGAAGAAGGGTGTCCTTATTGGCCTTCTTAGCTGAAGATGATCCGCTCCCAGAAGCCTTGCGCCGCTTCTTTTGTTCTCCCTTCTCGGCCTGACCAAGGAAGAGAGACCTATAATAGGCAGCAGAATCCTCGCCCATCTCTAAAAAAAAGGGAAGAAATCAGTGTAAGTCCATAGGCACTTATGCTGAAAAAATGTTGAAAGAAACTTACTTTTAGAAAAGGCTTCGTAAGTGAGCTCACTCCGAAGGAGCTTTACCAGCCAAGAGTTCTTCCCCTCGGTAGTAGGAGCTGGCATTCTGAGATCCGTCTTATGCTCCGTAACCACCCCCAGCTCCCGAAGGACAACCTCGGTCATGAGTTTCCACATGATCGGGAAATGGTAGAGAGAGCGTGAAGGGACCTCGGCATCCCAGTCGGCGACAGCACGGATTCGTCTTTTAAAGTCCCCAAACCTCACCGCCAACTTGGGAGTTAGCAACTTCCTGGCATCCATAACATCCACCTCCAGCTTTCCCCGAGACCACTTAGTCGGGACGTGCGACCAGGCCTCCGCCACCTTCAGGAAAAAGAACTTCCTTTGCCACCCTCACCAGCTATCCTTGGTAGCGAAGGTGAACATAAATTTCTTGCTCCCAGATCCCCGAGGCAGCATGAAATAAAAGCCACCCTTCGGAACCGGATAGAGCTTATAATACTACATGAACAGGATGAAATGGGGTTCTACCCCGAAGATCCCGCACATGCAGAGAGAGGCGTTGAAATAGCAAAATGAGTTGGGAGGAAGCTGATTCACGGCTATGCCATGAAACTGGAAAAAGTAGCAAATCATCTTCGCAAGAGGAAACTGAAGTCCGGCCTTCAGTTGGGCTTGGAAAACGGTAACCTTGTCACCCCGATTCATAAAGCTAAACTGGCCAAGGCGAGGTAACCTTGTAATAGCATATGAGGGAAGAAAAAATTTGGTCTTCCACTTTTCTAATTTTTCAGGAGTGGTGCAACAAGGGTGAGACAAAAGGGGTTGCCAACTCTCGGGAAAAATGACTTCGGAAAAAGGGGAAAAAATGACTTCGAAAAGTAAAAGGAAAAACAACCACCAAAGGAACGCTAGAAGTCAGAACCCACCAAAGGTCTTGCCGAAGTCGGGGTTGGAGGACGTCGTTGTGAAAGGTTGCCGGAAATCTTTCCGCCACTAAGATCGGCACAAAAAAAAAAGAAAAAGTGAGAGCAAAGTGAGAGCAAAGAAACACAAGTGAAGAGTATGACAGGAGGAAGGCTTATATAGATCAAGGAAGGGCAGCCAAAAGGGCGTCATAAATGCTGCGCAAAGGCGAAGTGTCACCATCATTACCCTTCGTGTGCGAAAAGGCGTGCCCATCCCAGCTGATGACTGCCACGTGTCACCCATCACGAGAAACTAGGACACATTTTCTGACATCTGAAAAACCAGGGCCCATTGCTCGAGACTGACACACCTAGTTTTATGACGCGTCGATCCATTAGCCTATGGTGGGAAAAGTGGACAAGTTGGGAATCTCGAGAACACCAAAAGGTAGGTAGACGACACCTGTCCGAACAAGGCTTATCACCTAGGTGGCGAAGTGCCTTGCCGACCGACATCATACTCTGAGTGAAAATCCATAAGGTCCAGGGTTCAAAGGCTCCGTGCCGCCCTGTTTGACCGAAAACGGACATACTACTACGAGGGCCTCCGGGAGTCCACGAGGTCGTCCTGTAAAAAACTACCAATTGAGCACCGAAAAAGCTACTTGCCGAAGTCTTCACTTTGACTTTCCAAGGGGGGCATGTGATAGCCGAAGTGCTATCGCCCTGTTTACCCACTGACCACGGAAAAAAGAGAGCCAGACACTTGAGGCACATGGCCTCAGTAGCTCGCCAATTCCAACTTCAAAAGCCAGCGCAGCTCCTCTTTCGGGAAGGTGACCTAACCAGCTTTGGGGGAGAAGGACCAATCACCCTTCGAGGGAGAGCAGCCCTCGAAGACGGAGACGCCGAAGTTCCAGCCCGGCTCCGAGAAAAGGCTTCTCACCACAAAAGTGAGACATCAACCAAAGAGACCTCGGTTGCATGGCAAGAGCTATTAAGGAGTCTCTAACACTCCACTGACATACGTCTCTGACACACCATCGCAGTCTAATGTCCTGTCACGAAGGGCTACGACTCATGGCCCGAGGAGCCTGCAGGTGGCTAGGGGCCCCCATGCCTAGAAGTACGAAAACCATCCAACCATACACGTGCCATACACGTGTAATCATCTGAAGGGGTCACCCTTTTCCTTTTATCAAAGGGAAATCATCATAGGAAAGAGGGGCTTTTGTTGGGCCAGAGAATGGAGAGAGAGGCTGGAAAACACAGGACGCTTTACTTCCTCCGCCTGAAAGCTCTCCCTTCGCCTGAATGCTCTCCATTCGGCCCTTAGAAAGACACGCCAGGCAAGAGTCCCTTGTGCTTATTACTGAGTATCTCTCCTTCTCAAAGCACTGACTTGGACGTCAGAGGTTCCCCCCCTGAAAACCACCCTGGGGGTCTCCTAACCCTTGTTTTCTGAGTGTTTCAGCCAGGGCTCCCTGAAGAATCACTGTTCCGGGGTCTCTCCCACACCGTAGGTAGCTCCCATCATTACCCTACTCACAGGACCAAGGAGCTGCCAGCCATCACTTAAGGTGATCCACCCCGGACACCTTCCCTCTGGACTAATCCTCGCCTCTAGGACCCCTTGCTGGCTTCACCGCTGCACACAGTGGAGATGCTGGTTCTGCACCACCGGACCGGATCACGTGCCAATTCTGTAGTTTCGCAGATTGGTGACGCGTCGCCAAAAGGTACCCATAATTGGCTACGCGTCACCAATAGGAAAAAGAATCACAGAATGTCGACAACTGTGGCAACGCGTCGCCAAGACAGCATTGGAGACCCGATTTTGTTTTTAGCATAACTTTTCGCTCGGGTGTCCAATTGAGGTGATTCAAAGTTTGACGCGAAGCTAAGAGGGAGTACTATCACTTCCAAGTTTTAGAAACATCTATAATGCCCTAAATTTAATGTTGTTTTGAATCAAAGTGAGGGTAATTTTTAAAGGTAGAATTTTGCACATTTTGCTAGGATGATTAACGTGAGTTCCAAGGGGGTCCTTTAGGTACTTTGGGCCTCAAGTATGCCGGGGGTACGTTAAGACTCCCTGAAGTCCCTCGAGAAGTGGGAGTTTCCTTGAGTTTTGAAAAGTTTTGAGTTTACTTGTTGACTAAGCAAGGAAACTAAGTTGCAAGCGAATATAACCAAGTGTCATGAGCTTGAGGTGTAAGTTTTAGAACCCTTGGCAACTTGACAGTGTTGGAAATCACGGGGTTGTAAGGAGAGGCTTCAAATGCACCGAGGTTATGATGTTTAACAACGTAGTTACATAGTTCTCACCACAATTCCCCTGCACAACAAAGTTAAGGAGAGGTTATATAATAAGTCAGGCGTAAGCTAAGGCTTACGAGGCACAAGTTGAGAGCTAGACTTGTGAGCTATGGAGTGATGCCTATGAGAAAGTAAGAAAATTATGTGAGGAGCGGTCCTTCGGGATCCGAGCATGCATATCCATATATTTACATATATGAAAGGTCCCTCACACTGCGAGAGCTAGCAGAGAGTATGCATGAGTTATTTCATATCTGTCCACAGTTTTACTGTTGGTACATGAGGTTACCCCTTACTGAGAATCTTGGATTCTCACCCTTACTATTTTGTTGTGTAGATACAGAAGGAGTTGGGCCGAGTGACCGTTGAGGGTTACTCTGGTAGTAGTTTTTGGTGCACAGGTAGAATACTTGAGTTTTGATGATTCTAGTACTTATTGTTTGGATGCTTGTTGGTATTGAACTAAATTGCTCATTGGTTACAGAGCCTAGTGCACATTAGACATAGTCAGGCATAGCTAGACCTAGTTGGATCCAGAAGAGTCTCTAAAGCTCACCACTGGGACTCACATGCAAGGTGGGAGTTAGTATGAGAAGATCTCAGTAGAGGATTTTGTATGTGTACATAGTACTCTAGTTGCCTCCTTGGTTATGAAATGAAGAGTCATGGACTCGAGGATTGCTTTCTAGGCGGGGGCATTAGCTACTATATGTATGAATGGTCACGCATGTTACTATGTGTAGTTAACCCATATAAAGGTTGATTTGTATGCTTTGACTGCTCTACTTGTTTTATATGAAAAATTATGGCCACATTAACATTTCATGGTTTTAAATAACCTGTCAAAGCATAAAGTGCATGCATATTGCATATTCTAGGATAATCAACTAGTGACATGGATTTAATCCGCACACATATCAATGAGTACCAACTGCAATCCACCGTGGGACCAAGTTCTCATAGGTGTCTTGGGCAGGGGCTAGGGATGGCCGTGTCACACAACTCACATACACACAATAAGTTCACAATAGGCTGAAACCACTAGCAAGCACAAAATTCACCAATTGCACTTCAAGTACTTCAAATGACCACCATACCTCTAGACCTCCAAGTTCATTAGTAAGTTGGCCTAACTTGCTAAGAACTCTAGGTGCTTTCCTTTACTCGGATTAGCTAGCAAATCCAATAAGAACCCGAAAGGTCACCATTTCAATTAGAACCTGAAAGTTCACTCAATATGCCCATCAAGTAACTAAGATCACATAGCACACATTGACTATCACTTAGCTACTCATAACTACTTGTTCGTGTAATAATTACCAAGCAAGCAAGTAGAACATGAATCTTACCTCAACAATACAAAGCTTGAGTTCTCGGTTAATGCTTGAACTTCCAAACCGAAATTACCTAGCATAATTTGTCCATGAATTAGCCATCAAAATTACTTGCTCATGGAATCCTTACCAAGTAAACAAGTAACTTTATGAATTCCTACCTCAACTACAAGGCTCAAGCTTTTGGTTATGCTTGAGTATCTAAAGCCGAAATCAACTTCTAATTCAAAGTTGCCTAACACAACAGGGCCTTGAATTAATCATCATAATCACTTGATCACGGATTATTAGCAAGAAAACAAGTGAGTTTATGAATCTATACCTCTAATTTAAGATTGAGCATCTCTCGACTAGCCTTGTAACTTCAAAAATCAAACTCCAACTTGAGGTTCTTGGTCGCCTAATACCGAAAGTGAGTAGACCGAGCTTGGTTCTTGCTTTTAAGCTTCAATTGCATGAAAATTGGCATCAATTTGGTAGCAAACTCCTAAAAACACCAAGAACCATCTCAATTTTGGCTAGCAAGCCAAAACACACTCAAAGGCCGAAAATACTAGTTTAATTCCTTAATGGGAGACTTGGCAGCCGGCCATGGACACATGTCCAATAAATTGGTTTAATGTTCCACTTAAACTTAAACTCATTTGCATGGTTCATTCAGCCCTTCAAAAATCCACGGCTTCATTTTAGTCAATAAAACATGTTCATTTTGGCATTAACCTTGATTCATAGCCTACATTGGCAAGCATTATCCAAAATGGCTGAAAATGGTCATTATCCCATGCATATTTCGGCCAATTACCAAGACATTTGCTAATTAATTAAACCAAGTAATTAATGGCATAAATCTTGGTGGGAGACATAACATGACCAGCCACCAAAAGTCACCAAAAATTGGTCTAATCCTCCACTTTTCCTTATACTTATCTGCATGGCTGAAATTGTCGTAACAATTCCTTGGCCTTTACCTATTCTCTGGGTCTTTTCTATGTCCCTTTTTGGGAGCCACTTCCACTACCAGGTCCACTCCTGGCTTGTTCATTGAACTCCTGTTCCAGTGCAATAGCACTCTGCATCACAGAATAGTAGTCTCTGGTTCCTACTACTCTGAAGATCTGTCTCATCTCAGGCCTCAAGCCTATAAAAAACCTCTTGCTTCTCAATTCTTCCTGTCCCTCATACTGTGGGGCATATCTGATCAGACTACTAAATCTTTGTTCATATTCCAGAACAGTGAGATCCCCTTACTCCAGCTGATCAAACTCCACTTGCTTCTGATTTTTCTGAGCCTCACTTACACATTGTTGGTGGAAAACCTGCAGAAAATCTGTCCACCTCATGGAGCTCCTTCTAGCTGGTGGTCTTCTTTGATTTCTTTCCTGATATGTCCTCTGCACTGCCCTCCACCACAGCTCTGCATTTCCCTCTAGCCTAAAGGTAGGTAGAAGTACTTTCTGAGTAGATGATACATCCATTCTCTAAAATCTTCTCTACCTGAAAGACCCAAAATTCTGCTTCATCAGGGTCACAGCCACCCCTGAATACTGGAGGTTTTAGTGCCAGGAACCCCTCCAACTGGCCCTCCTTAAGTCCACCCCTTCTGGGCCTTTCTTCTCTTACTTCTGTACTGCTAGTTCTGTCTTTGAAGATTCTCCCTCTTGTTATACTTTCTGTAGGAGGCTCAGTCCTCCTTGAGTAAATATAAGCATCCAGCTCTTCAATGTCTAGGCTCTCCTCATGCTTTTCCTCTGTCCTGGGTTCTTGTCTAACCTCTGTTCTCATCCTCCTAGCCCTGGGATGTCTTCTCTCCTCGTCACCTTCTTCTTCTTCCTGATTGCCTCCATTATTACTATGCTGATCATGATCCACTGGCTCTTTGCCATGCCTTCTCTTTCCTCTTCTGCCTTCTGCTTCAAAGTTTTCTCCTGCTCCCATTTGTTCTAGGTTTTCCTATATTGGAGGTTGGCCTCTAGCCAAGAATCTCATTCCTTCTACAATTTGTGCCATAGTTACCTCCAGTGACTCCATCATCATCTCCATCCTATCTCGCCTATCCCTGCTGGGTCCAGGTATTTGGAACCTGGCATTTGGCTCTTCGGCCAAATTATGCTCAATGGCATCTACTTGTATCTCAGGCACTTCTGTGTGCATGCCATCTCTAGGATGGGCTATTTTATCCTCTGCTTGTCTCAGGGATTCTCTTTCCCAGCCTCTTGTTCTCATCCTGCACTTTAAGATGCACCTATTCACATATATCCAATAACACAAGTCCTATATAATCCTATGTGGGAACATGTCTAGACTAATCTTTCCTCTATATCAGAAGCTTTTAAACCTTAAGCTCTTATACAAAACAAAGCCTGTCACACCACACCCAGTCGCCAACCTGTGCACTCTTAGTGGCACTCACCATTTCTGCCCAAGAGTTATTTAAATACTCTTACGTTCAGGTGTTATTAACTACCTTTTATTGTGGCTATTGATTGTTAAGTAGTTTTAAGTCTTATTTTCTTAAGCTGAGAGCTGGGAGGTGCCCCAGGAGGCTTATGAGTTATATAGAACAAGTACCTGTAGCTTAAGTAAGCCCAAGAACTAACTTGCAACACAAGGCAAGGCTGTAAATCAGTAACTTGCAATACAAGCAAGGCATACACTTAATCTGTTAAGTGTCTAAGATGTGTGCTCATCAAGTGTGCTACTTTCATGAATGACAACCAAGATGCCCACATCTTTGTAGTTTTGAAAATCAAGGTTCCCATGCATATGTATATTCGGCCAAACAAGGTAACTCAAGAGTTTTCTTACATGAAACATAACCATGAGCTCATAAACTCAAAATAACTTGGCACATAAGCATCAAACATATGTACATACAAAACCATGTATAACCAAGGCTACACATATACACAAAATAGCCTAAGTACAAGCATCACTAGCTTGGAAGCATTCCAAGGATGCTACAAGTCCAAAATCTAGCCAAGGTTAAGTTTTACAAGCCAAGTTCCCTTACTCCCCGAGAATATACCTAAGTGTGCAATACAGCAGCACAAACTGAAGCACCAGCCCAATGACCATATTCATGGTCATGAACATGAACACTACAATCAGAGCCCTAGTCCACACATCCATCCTACACCTAGACGTGTCCCACAAACTACTCAAGCCAGCAAAAGTTAGAGCATAAGCTTCGGCCCTAAACCATAGGACTTCTAATTGCAAATATTCAAGACAAGATTGAGTTGGCACATACCTTGAGCAATAAGTGTACTACCGAGCACACAAACAAGCAACTCAAGCAAAACTACTCAAGCTGAATATCCTTTCCTGAAACAAGAAATATATATATGGGCAATGAGTAACAATTACTCAGTAGGATTCACAAATGACCATATTTGGTCTATTTAGTTAAGTCCAAGACTTAACCTCCATAGCTTACTTGTCCTGTGAGAAAACATGGAAAACATAAAAACACAATATACACATGTAGTAACTGAGACATAATAAGCATAACTAAGCTATCTACAATTGGTTAGCACACACAAACAAACAATCAAGCACACAACTCACACACACACACAAGTTTACAATAGGCCGAAACCACCAGCAAGCACCAAATTCACCATTTCCACTTCAAGCACTTCAAATGACCACCAGACCTATAGAGCTCCAAGTTCATTAGTAAGTTGGCCTAACTTGCTAAGAACTCTAGCTACTTGGCTTCACTTAGATTAGCTAGCAAATCCAATAAGAACCCGAAAGTTCACCATTTCAATTAGAACCTGAAAGTTCACTCAATATGCCCATCAAGTAACTAAGATCACATAGCACACATTGACTATCACTTAGCTACCCATAACTACTTGTTCATGGAATAATTACCAAGCAAGCAAGTAATCCTACCTCAACAATAAAAAGCTTGAGTTCACGGTTAATGCTTGAACTTCTAAGTTCAATTTGAGCTTCCAAACTGAAATTACCTAGCATAATTAGTCCATGAATTAGCCATCAAAATTACTTTCTCATGGAATCCTTACCAAGTAAACAAGTAACTTTTATGAATTACTACCTCAACTACAAGGATCAAGCTTTCGGTTATGCTTGACTATCTAAAGCTGAAATCAACTTCTAATTCAAAGTTGCCTAACACAACAAGGCCTTCAATTAATCATCATAATCACTTGATCATGGATTATTAGCAAAAAAACAAGTGAGTTTATGAATCTATACCTCTAATTTGAGCTTGAACATCTCTTAGCTAACCTTGTAACTTCAAAAATCAAACTCCAACTTGAGGTTCTTGGTCGCCTAATGCCGAAAGTGAGTAGACCGAGCTTGATTCTTGCTTTCAAGCTTCAATTGCATGAAAATTGGCATCAATTCGGCAGCAAACTCCCAAGAACACCAAGAACCATCTCAATTTCGGCTAGCAAGCCAAAACACACTCAAAGGCCGAAAATACTAGTTTAATTCCTTAATGGGAGACTTGGCAGCCGGCCATGGACACTTGTCCAATAAATTGGTTTAATGTTCCACTTAAACTTAAACTCATTTGCATGGTTCATTCAGCCCTTCAAAAATCCATGGCTTCATTTTAGTCAATAAAACATGTTCATTTTGGCATTAACCTTGATTCATAGCCTACATTGGCAAGCATTATCCAAAATGGCTAAAAATTGTCATTATCCCATGCATATTTCGGCCAATTACCAAGACATTTGCTAATTAATTAAACCAAGTAATTAATGGCATAAATCTTGGTGGGAGACATAACATGACCAGCCATCAAAAGTCACCAAAAATTGGTCTAATTCTCCACTTTTCCTTATACTTATTTGCATGGCCGAAATTGTTAGCTTAAGTTTCATAGTTCCACTTGTAGCACTAGTTTAAGTGTACAATTTGGCCCCTAAACTTTGTTTCATGCCATAGACATCATAGTCTAATTTTTCATGTACACTTAAAACCCAAACTTTCTTAGGTTTGCACTTACACCCTTATCCTTATTTTCAATCAAGTCCCTTATGTTTAATTGGTGTTTTCTCTATATTCTTGGTCTAAGCCAAGAACTAAGGGATGGTCCTAACAGATAAGTCTGCTGCCTTTTACAAAAGCCTCTTCCTTGGCTAGGCTGAAAATAGAGAGCAGCAGAAAAAGAAGGCGCTAGATGGACCATTTTGGGCATCGAAGTCAAAGAAGGGGAATGAGGGCTCCCTTTCAGCTTCACCCAAAGGGGAAGTGGAGGTTCTAGATCAAACTCCTGTTCGTGCCGATCCTTCTCCGGAGCCGGCCATTTGCTCGACTCCTTCAAATCCCAATACTACCGTGGAGACTTTGGGGACTTCGGTTGGAGGACATTCAGCCAAAGAGCTCAAGGAATGTTGAAAGAGGAAAGGCAAAGGTATTCCTGCTGACGTCCTCGATATCAGTGACTCTGAGGGAGAAGACACCAAACTCCCTCCAGGTTTGTCCCTTAGCCATTCTTTTATGAGTTCGGGAATTTTTTGTATTTTAGACCTTATAGATGAATGGCTAAGGGATAACGTGTTAATGGAACTTCGGTGTGATTTTGTAGAAGAGCAAGAACCCGCTCGGTGGGTGGTGGAGCATGCTCAGAAGACGGCCCTTTGGGATACAAAAATTCTAAGGGACAAGGTGCCGAGGGAGCCTTTCTGGACTTTCACAGAGGACATGGACTTGTTCTCCTAGGATAGCCAGAAAATGGCTCCTCAAATTGTGAAGGGCAATATGACGAACGCCACATTCCAGTCCCTCACGAAGGAGTGTCCAAACAAGGAGGTCCTCGCTGCAAGGATGAGTGAACACGCTGCCCAACCAAGCCTTGAACCCTTTAGTCCTTAGCAAAATTTGCTAAGTTTTTGCTCATTTTTTAACCTTACTTGGAGCCTTTCCTTTTGAAGCTTTCGGCATATAGTGGATATTTCCGAGCTTGGGCAGCCAAACGGTCTTTATTCTGAACTCGGTCCGAGGATGCCAAGGAACTCTTTGCCAACTCAATCCTCAAGTACGGTGAGCTTAATAAGATAGCCAAGGAGGATCTGGCAAACCTTTAGGAGTGATGCCCGGTGGCATCCTTGTTATATGACATGCTGGCCTGTGGGAGAGACTTTCGATGTGAAGGTGCCTGAATAAGAGACTTTCGGTAGGATGGTGTCTGCAAGACTTTGAAGAACAGGGGTTAGAGACTCCCCGAAACGTGTTTCCTGGGGAAGAGCCTTCGACGCCCAAGTCAGTTTTTGTGAGAATAATAGTAGTAAGGAGTAGAGAGTGAGGAAAATAGTGAGTTCTGTCTCTTTCTTACCAAGGTCCTTCCTAAGTATTTATAGGAGAGTGGAGAGAGGAGGCCGTTTGACACAGCCTGTTCAGATCGTGACACATGTCCGGTCAGATTTGATCAATACCTTCAGAGATAGGTATCTCCAGCTGGTCACAGGCCCTTCCAGCTAGAATGCAGGGGCATTTGTGAGGTCTCTCTATCAGAGGCTCCTTAACCATTTTTTTCGTATCTCCGCAAGAACCCATCGGAGAATGAGACCCCTTCGGGGTATAAGGCTCCTTCAAAATAGGAGGCCCCCTTCGGCTCAATTTAGCCACTGACGATTATTAGGAGAGGCCCTTCAGCAGAGTAAGACACTTTCAGAATACGCTTTTCCTTGCCGAGGATGGGGATATACATTCCTGAACTTAGCGAGTTCACTGTTCTGAAGGTGGTATTTTATAGATTTTTTGAGCTCGATTTTGTTACCTACCAAGGGTGGTTGTTGTCCACCGAGGTTGGTGCTAGGTCTTCCCTGAGGGTGGTTTTTGGCTAGGTGATCTAGAGATCTTAGGGATCATGGCCCCTCGGTTATAAGGTGGTGTTCTTTTCGAGGATGGTAAGGGCCCCCTCCTTCTCGAGGTTGGTCACTCATGTTTCCTGAGGGTGGTGCTTCTCAGGTTACTTTACAAATTCTAGAAGGGTTAATAGCCCATTGGCTATCACATGCGCCCCTCGGAAAGCCGAAGTAGTATCTTCAATACTTGAGCCTTTGCAAGCATTTCGTGGAACTCTTTGTGGTAGGTAACGGTTGTCTCAGCAAGTAAACTAATTTTTTTACCGAGGTTACCTTATTTGGATGAGGGCCCTTCTTTATTTTAGGATGCCTCTCCTACCCGAGGTAGTGCCTTCAGCATTAGGTGGTACTCATTCTTTGCCCAAGCTTATGGTGTTCCCGAAGTTGTTCCTTCGGCGCGAAGTGTACATTCCCCTTCTGGGTTTTTTATTGCTTGCTAGTGAATCATCACATCTTCTGAATAGATATATGCATCTCTTCTGGAAAGACTCATGCCTGCCAGTGAATCGTCATATCCTCTAACTAGAAAGACGCGTCTACTCGGGAAAAACTTGTATAGGTCCGTCAGCTGTCAAGAGGCATGCCCTTGTTTCTCATTTCAAGTGACACATGTCACCAGGCGACTGGCGAACGGTCATGCCCGTTACGTCCGTTAAGTCCCTTCTCCTACGAAGGGTCATTATGGTGACGCTTTGCCTAGCTCCTTCAGTCTATATAAAGCCTTCCTCCTGTAGAGTTCTCCACACTTCACATTTTTCATTGCCTTTGCTCTTTGCTTTTCTTTCCTTTTTCACCTTCTCTTTGGTGGTGGTGCTAGTGGCAGAGTGATTTACGACAACACTTGTGATAGTCTTTCGAAGTTCCTACCTCGGTCCGAAATAGGTGGGTTTACTTCCAAAATTTCCTTTTTTTCTCAAAATTGTTTCCTTCATTCCCTGAGGTTAGAGTCTTTGTGCCGAACATGTCTTCTCATTAAGTCAAAGTTTAGCTTATCCCTGAGAGTTGGCTTCTGCTTAACTCTCATCCGAGCTATGCCACTTCAAAGAAAGTCCAAAAGTGATCAGCCAAATTCTTTCTTCCTTCTTATGCTGTTACTAGGCTTCCTAGCCCTGGTATGCCCAGTTATACCCCTCATTCGGACAAGGAAACCGTCTTCAAGGCTCAGCTAAAGGCTGGACCTCGGTATCCCCCTCCGAAGATGGTTTGCAACTTTTGACAATTCGATGGCATAGTCTTGAACCAACATCCCTAGAACTCATATTCTTTTTTCAATGTCTTCCTTTGCATGTGTGGTGTCTTTAGGATAGAGCCCCACTTCATCTTCTTCATGAAGTACTACAAAGTCCACCCTATTTTGAAGGGTGGGTTCTACTTCTTGCTTCCTTAGGGATCTAGGGGCCAGAAATATATGTTCACCTTCAGAACGAAGGACAGTTGGCGAGGGTGGCAAAAGAAGTTCTTCTTTCTGAAGGTGGATGAGCAGTGGAAGCATTTGCCAACTAAATGGGCCTCAGGGACTCTTGACATTGATGTAGTAGATCCCTGAAAGCTACTAAATTTGGAGTTATAAGCCCAATTTGAAGAATTTGATAGCCGTATTTGAGCTATCACGGATTAGGATCCCGAGGTCCCTTCGCGTTCCCTATACCCCTTCCTCATTAGGTGGAACTTTATGACCGAAGAGGTCCTTCGGGAGTTGGGGGTAGTCAAGGAACATATTATTGACAAGGATATGTTGAAGCCCCTTTTTGATGGCAAGAAGGCGTGGTTGGTAAAGCTCCATCAGGGTGAACTCACCTATCCCGCTCTTGAAGAAAGTAAGTCCCTTTCCAGATTTTTGTCATATATATCCTCTATCCTTACACTGATGTTCTTATTTTTGTAGAGATGGGTGACAACTTTGCTGCCTTCTACAAGAATCTCCCCCTCGTCCAAGCCAAGATGGGGGAGCAGCAAAGGAAAAAGGCGGCGTCGAAGAGGAAGAAGGCACCGGGGGGACCATCTTCGGCATCGAAGTCAAAGAAGGACAACGAGGACTCCTTACCTCCTCTACCCGAGGATGATGTGGGGGTATTGGACCAAACTCCTGTTCAGGCTGACCTACCTGTTGGGTTTCCGAAGCTAAACAAACGCAGCAAAATTTAACCAAAACCCTCCAGGATCCAAGTGAAACGGGGTAAATTGGGTGTTTAAAAATTTTCATACCTAATTTTCGGTTGAGATCTCTCACCCAACTACAGAGTTGAATCACAAAACCTGAACAGTTGACGTGTTCAAGCCCTCTATGGTATCCACACAAGCCTCTCGAGATCACCACGCTTCCACTGCGTCCCAACAGATGCGTTTCTCTTGCGCTCACAGTGCTAGCTTGCGTCCTCCAAGAAATTGTAAGAGAAGAGTACGGCTGTCCTTTTGGGTGGCTAGGGCAAGAAGCTGTGAATTTCTCACTAAAAGTTGCATTTATAGTGAGACACAACTTCTAGGCCTAATGGATTTCAAAGCCCTAATCCAATTAGGCTTTAATTTCAGCCTTAATAATGGCTCAACTTTTGGGCCCATTATTAATACAAATTTATTGTGAAACCATAACCCAAATAATCACTCCATGCACTCTAATGATCCAAATAGCTCTATGTGTGCGACCCAATAGGCTTTTACCACGTTGGCAATGATCATAAATCACATTTATGATCATAAGCAATGAGCGGTGCCTAGCAACACATCATTGCTACCCAAGTGACAAAATTGTTGGTGATTCGACTAAACCTTTATGATCATTGCCGATATATGCCATTGTCCCTTTGTCCAAGATATCAAGACTAAGCACAAGACATGGAATGTGTCACTCTCATATAGTCCAATCTTTGATTTCCTGACTACCGAGTAGACCAACTTAAGCTAATGACATTGATATCGTATATCAACTCATCCGAGCATGGCCATGCATTTTTCTAAGTCTTACTCTATCAAGGGGCCCGAAGATATCACCCCCATTACATAGGAGGGACAAATCCCATCTTGATCATACAAATCCCTCCGCATGATATGTGACATACCCTATGACCTCCTTCAAGTTCACTCAGTCACGAGCAACAAAGGGAAGTATCAAAGTATGTGACTCACATGTAAGGAACCTTCGTGATCTTAGGTCAAAGGACTACATATACCATGATCAATATGAGAATCACTTATGACACTCATATAACGACCCATGTAGTATTCTTATGGTGGGTCAGTCTAGTAACAAGTTCTCCAACTTGTACCCATATGTAGACTACATATCTCATATTAGTCTCCACATATGCTAGTCGTTATGTATCATTGAAACCCGCTCCACAATAATACTAGACTGGGGACATTTAAGAATATCATTATTCTAGGGTTACAATTATATTTATTACATTATGTAGAAATAAAACAACAAACATAATTGTTAGATTAATGCCTTAATAAAATTTCAAGACTCAATGTGCAAAAAATACAATCATCTCATGATTGGCTTTTGGGCACAACACTAACACCACCTTTGGGGCCGGCCATCTGTTCGACTCCAATTAGTCTGGACTCGGCTGTGGAGCTTTGGGGACTTCAGTCAGTGGACTTTTGGCCGAAGAGCTTGAGGAACACTGACAAAGGATAGGCAAAGGTGTTCCCGCCAAAGTCCTTGAAGTCAGCGACTCCAAGGGAGAAGATGCCAAACTTCCTACAGGTTTGTCCCTTACCCATTCTTCTATGAGTTTGGGAATTTTTGGTATTTTAGACCTTATAGATGAATGGCTAAGGGATAATGTTCTAATGGAACTTCGGCGTTACTTTGCAGGCAAAGAAGTACAGGCCCCCTAGGCGGAGGACCACGCCGGAAGTAGGGCTATTCGGGATTCCACAATCCTGAGGGACAAGGTCTCGAGGGAGCCCTTCTGGACTTTCACGGAGGACATGAGCCTGTTCTCTGAGGATAGCCAGAAAATGGCTTCGCAAATAGCGAAGGGCATTTTGACAAATGCCACTTTCTAGTCCTAGACCGAGGAATGTCCCAACAAAGAAGTCCTTACTGTGAAGATGAATGAGCAGGCTGCCCAGATAAACTTCAATCCGTTAGGACTTAGAAAATTTTTGAGTTTCCTTTTTTGAGTTCCTTTTTTATCCTTATTCAAAATTTTCCCCTTTTAGTTGTTAGCGTACAGTGGGTACCTTCGGGACTGGGTAGCTAAACAAACCTCAGTCCGAAGTCGGTGAAAGGAGAGTTTGGCTAAGGCCAAGGAACTCCCTGCTAGCTCGGCCGTTAAGTACAGCGAGCTTAAAAAGATAGCCAAGGAGGATCTGGCTAACCTTCAGGATGAGGTGCTTAAGAGCCAGGCGAAGCTGATTCAAGACTTCTCATCGAAGATGTCCGCCTCAATGCGAAGGTGATATCTTTCACCTCAGCAAATGAGGTTTTCCAAAAGGATAAGGTGGATGTCGTTGTTGATCTTACAAAGGCATTTGCTCTTAACTCTGAACTCCAGGCCAAGGTCGATAGGCTAAAGAAAGAGAAAAGAGGAAAAAGAAAAAGTTGGAAAGGGAGGTTGAGGTCCTTAAGAGAGAACTGGAGGACTTGGATGTAGAGAAGGCTAAGTTCGATTAGGCAACTAAGTCCTCTTATCATGACGGTTTTTGCCTAGCTCGTAACCAAGTTCTGTCCAGATTCCCAGGCCTTAACCTTTCCTTTTTGGTGGCCCTAGTGTTACCACCTCATAAAATGGGAGAATTACAAATGTGTTATAATGGCTAAAAACCATTATACTCTGTAATTTTCACCATAGTGATTGAAGTGTGGGGGGAAAAGGCATGATCAACACCTCCTTAAAAGTGTTCCTTGTTGGTAACTTGGACCCCAAGAAAAGCCTAAAGGATTGCTTATTTGTCAAGCAACCTATGGACTTTTTTGTAAGGTTTTGGAAATTCGGGTACTCAATTGCAAAACTCTCAAGAAAGAGACTTGGAGAGTTATGGGAAGGATATGAATGGTATGAAAACGCTATTGGAGGACCATATTGCTTATGGAAGATGATGCCGCTGGGTCGTACGGACCGGCATCTCCACTGTGTGCAGTGGTGAAGGCAGCAGGGGGTCCTGGAAGTGCTGGTTAGCCCAGAAGGAAGGCGTCCAGGGTGGATCACCTTAAGTGATGCCCGGCAGCTTCTTGGTCCCGTGGCAGGGTGGTGACAGGAGGTACCTCTGGTGCGGGGAAGAGTCTGGAACAGTGGTTCCTTAGGGAGACCTAGCTGAAACACTCAAAAAATGGGGGTTCGGACGCCCACGGGGTGGTTTTCCAGGGGGGAACCTCCGACGCCCAAGTCAGTGCTTAGAGAGAGAGAGAGAGAGCGAGACGTAGCAATAAGCACAAGAGACGCTTGCCTGGCGTGTCTCTCTGAGGGCTGAAGGGAGAGTTTTCAGGCGGAGAGAGGAGAGCGTCCTCTATTTTCCGGAGAGTCCCTCCTCCAGAGAGTCCTTTTTCCCCAGGGGAGAGTTTCTCCTCCCGTGAGTCCCCCTCCCTGTGATCATTTCCCTTGTATAAAAGAAAAGGGGTGACCCCTTCAGATGGTGACACGTGTTCGGCACGTGTATGGTCGGATGGTGTTCATATTTTTGGGCACAGGGGCCCCTAGCCACCTGCAGGCTTCTCGGGCCGTGAGCTGTAGCCCTTCATGACAGGACATTAGACTGCGTCGGTGTGTCAGAACGTGTCTGAAGGTGGCATGTCGGAGACGTAAGTGATCAGAGTGTCAGAGACTCCTTGATAGCTCTTGCCATACAACCGAGGTTCCTTTGGTGGATGTCTCACTTCGGGGTGAGGAGCCTTTTTCCGGAGTCAGGCTGGAACTTCAGCGTCCCCAACTTCGGGGTCCTTTCTCCCTCGGAGGGTGATTGGTCCTTCTCCCTCGAAGCTGGTTCGATCGCCTTCCTGAAGGAGGCGCTACGCTGGCTCCCGAAGTTGGAATTGGCGAGCTACCGAGGCTGCGTGCCTCAAGTATATGATTTCCTTCACTCTAAAGTCCTTTCCAAGGTCGTATGCCTCAGGTGTCTGGCTCTTTATTTCTCGTGGTCGGTGGGTGATTAGGGCGATAGCGCTTTGGCTATCATATGCCCCCCTTGAAAAGTCGAAGTTGAGACTTCGGCAAGTAGCTTTTTCTGGTGTCCGTCTATTGCTCAACTGGCAGTTTTGACAGGACGACCCGTGGACTCCTGGATGCCCACATAATAGTATGTCCGTTTTCGGTCTAACAGGGCGACACGGAGCCTTGAACCCCGAACCATATGCATTTACACTCAGGCTATGACATCGACCGGTAAGGCACTTCGCCACCTAGGTGATAAACCTTATTCAGACAGGTGTCCAGCTGTCCGCCCTTTGGTGTTCTCGAGATTCCCAACTTGTTCACTTTTCTTGCCATAGTTTAGTGGATCGATGCATCTTAAAACTAGGCGTGTCAGTCTCGAGCAATGTGCTCGGGTTTTCCGGATGTCAGAAAATGTGTCCTAGTTTCTCGTGATGAGCGACATGCGGCAATCATCAGCTGGGATGGGCACGCCTTTTCATGCGCAAGAGGCAATTATGGCGATGTTTCACCTTCGCGCAGCAATTATGACGCCCTTTTGGCTGCCCTTCCTCGATTTATATAAGCCTTCCTCCCATCATACTCTTCATTTTCTTTGCTCTCACTTTTTCTTCTTTTTTTGTGGCGGTCTTAGCGGCGGAGCGATTTCCGGTGATCTTTCACGACGGCATCCTCAAACCTAAACTTCGGCAAGACTTTTGGTGGGTTCTGATTTCTACAGTTCCTTCGGTTTCTACTTTTCTTTTGGCTTCCCGTGTCACGCCCCAAACTGCCCCTGGCCCACCTGGGCCCGATTATCAGAGTAATGCAGTGGAAGTTACTTAAACGGAAGGGCTTAATTAAATATTATGAGCACCTACGGCGTGACTCCAGGATCTATTCTGGTACTAGCTTGTTACTTAAATACTTTCAATATGTTGTCAAGGTGCTCTTCAGGAACGAGCTAATACCTATGTTGAATTCTAGTGTTCCATTTATGACCTTTACCACTTAGCTAGTTACACGCACAAGTCTTTAGATGCCATCTCAACAACTAGGCAACAATATCCATGCATATCCAGATTCACTGGAAATCTTTCCTTAGATGCACATACTCAACTAATTACACTTGTAATAAAGTAAAGCATACACTTAAACCATTAAGTGCATAGAATGTGTGTCCATCAAGTGTACTAATCCAATGCATGGCAACCAAGAAGCCTATCTCATTACAAGTTTGAAAACCACATTTATATGTCCATAAGTATCAGCCAAGTCTAGTACACATAACCTGAATATCCATCATGGCATTCCATCTGCATAAAACCATGCAAACATGGCATATAATCATCCAAAGCTAATCACGATCATAATGGCAACAATAAAACATCACCTACTTGGAAAAGAAAATGTACCAAGGATGCTATATGTCTCTAATTAGCCAGGTTCAGGTTTTACAGACCACGCTCTCATACTACCCAAACCTCGACTCATAATAACCTGGAACACATTCCAGCTTAATAGACCTTGTTCCCACAACTTCTAAACTCCATAAGCCTGCACAAGGAAGTCCAAACCATTAGCTTGATTCCCAAGCAATCTATACCACATAAGTCACTTAGAGTCAAATGAATATAATGAGCAATACCAAACACATACCCAACCCTTTAGCAATTTAAAATGAGTACTCCAGTACTCCTAGCTTGACCTTCAAGCAATCCATTTCCTACAAAAATATATCAGGGCGGGTGAGTTTATAAAACTCAGTAAGAATCCCGACGGCATCCAATGCCTAGTGAGGTAATTAACTCATGACTTTCAAAGTCATCATATGGCTTCCAAAGCCTAAACTTGTGCCAAGAATGTAATGGCAATTAATCCATGTTCCTGCCAAGGAAAACACTAAAACAAAGAAAACACAAGATATAGCACAATAACAATAACAATAATAATATGGGTCAGCATGCACAAACAATTTCAGAGAAGCACGCAACTCAACACACACAACACTGTCCTCGTAACATCATGTTCCATGTCATCGTGGGCATCGCAAGCATTAGCATAATCCATACCACTAATCCCGGCATGCCATTTATTTTTTATAACCTACTGAGCGCTCCTTAGCTTGGGAATTGAGTTGGCCAAACTCAATTCCTAGCCCTAAATGCTTGCTAATTACTCATGAGTAAACCATAACCATAGTTCGCCAAAGCATCACTACTTCATCCATTATGCACTTATGTGCCCAATTATTCAACTAAGAAAGTATCATGAGTCCTCACAAAAAGTAACAACCACATAGCCCTGTCATGCACACCTATGGTCACTTGGTTCTTTGACCATCACATAGGGGCACTAATACTCACAATGAAAGGTCATGGAAAATATACCATGCAGAGAGTGAGTATAGGGATTCTTACCACCATTTGTGTAACCTTTTTGCTCATTGTCTTTGCCTTGCTTTGCTTTGTTTGTTGTTGGAACTTTGCCATTTCCTTAATGGACCTATAAAGCCCAAAATACTAACAAGTTATTTAATTGCTTTCTATTAAACAAGAGAACCATAATTTACCAAGCATACTTGGTTTAACTTACTCAACCTCTACTTAAAGAGGTAAGGCCCAAATTAGCCTTTTCTGTGAACTGAGGCCCAATCTTCTGTGAACTCAGGCCTACATTGGCCTTTTCCTGGAAATCCAGGCCCAATTTGCACTTTTCTGGAGTTCAGGCCCACTTGGCCTTTTCTGGAATTCTGGCCCACTTGGCCTTTTCTGGAATTCTGGCCCAACTTGGCCTTTTCTGGAATTCTGGCCCAACTTGGCCTTTCCAGGAATTCTGGCCCACTTGGCCTGTTCTGGAACTCAGGCCCAACTGGCCTTCTTTGGAACTCAGGCCCACTTGGCCTTTTAAGTTCTCTCAGGCCCACTTGGCCTTTTTAATTCCCAGGCCCACTTGGCCTTTTAATTTATTTTCTGGACTCGGCCCAACTTAGCATTTAGGCCCAATTTCCACCTTTTCAGGATTTTAGCCCAATTTTATCTTTTCAGGATTTAGCCCATTTGCCAATAATGCCATTATGGCCCAAATAGCCCATTTAAGAGTTTCTGGACCAAGAACACTTGGTTTTCAATTTGGGCCTTCAAATTTATCTCTTGGCCGAATTTGTCCCATTATTTCCTTCTTTTGCTCAATTGAGTCCCACAAGTTTTCTAAGGACCATTTATGCCAAGAACACTTGGCTAACACCAATTTTTCACCAACTTGTCCTTATGGCCGAATCTATCATCATACTTTCTTCACCATTTTGGCTTCACATTTTGCTATGAACACAAAAATACCAAGAACACTTGGTTTGCACACACAACCACCAAAAATGGCACTTATGGCCAAAACTCTCTTTATTTCTTTCTTTGATATTTTGTTCCACACACATCAAAGAACCCAAAAATGCCAAGAACACATGGCTAATCACATGGCTAACATGCCAAGACATCAAATCACATCATGGCCGAATCTTCCATGGCTTGATTTTGCTTACCAAACTCCTCCTTTTGCATCCAACGCTTGGTTATGGCCTTATACACCAACAAGAACATCTTTACTACCAAGAACACTTGGAAAAATGCACATATATGCCAAGATTCACACTTGGCCGAATATACTTCTTGCTTTTCCTTGCATCTTTTGCTTGTTTCCTTGCTTTCCATGGCTTAAAAGTGCCATGCATGCCTTGAACTCTTAAGTTGAGTCCAAGAACACCAAGATCCTTCCATGGCCGAAACATCAACTTGATTTCCTTGCAAAAATCCAACATAGCCAAGTCATTAGAGAGTAGTATCTAGCTCAAAATACATGAAACTACCAAGAAAAACTTGGTTCACTTACAACCTTGCACATGGCCGAATTTTGAGCTCCATTTTTCTTGATGTTCTTCTTCATCTTCTTGCTCCTCATGGCCTAGAAATGCCATGCATGTAAGGAGCTCTTGAGGTGAGGTCAAGAACACCAATTTCTCTCCATGGCCGAATCTTTTCAAGCATTTTGTCATGGGTTTTCTTTGATTTCTCTCTTTGTTCTTGGTCTAGATGTGTTTAGGAGTACGAAATCACTATGAAATCATGTTTGCATGTGTAAGAATATGTATTTTTTGGATAGGCCGAGACTTAGATGAAGAAGAAGATGATGGAAGCTAGGAGAAAGAACCATGGCTGAATGTGTTTGTGTTTAGAGAGAAGGGAGAGCGTATGGCTTAGAGAGATAGAGAGATGTGTGTGAAAAATGAGAATGAATGATGATGGGCGGCCCTTATGCTAGCAAATGAGGGAGAAATGCAAACCAAATGCGTATCAAATGTACATTTATGATGAATGGCCGGTCAACACTAATTCAAAATGGGAGGAAGCTAGTCAAATGCTAATAGCCCTTTGGACAAAAGAAGGTGATGTCCCATCAAGAAAAGAAAACCCAATAAACAAATCCATTTGCTTCCTCCAAGGCGCCATTTTGTTTAATTTTTGTGGTATGGCCGAATTTTTGATTCAAATGGATGGGAGAATAGTCAAATGCTCATTAAGTGTTGATTGGACAAGTGATGGTGGGGAGAAATAAAATAATGTAAAGTAGGAGACAAAGACTAGTCAAAAATGATGGGTAAAATATTTGTTTATGGTGATGGTGGGGTCAAATCCATGTGGGCAATTTAAATAATGTGGGTGGAGGCTTATGTGGCCATTTTAAATGGAAAAAATCATGGAATGGCCGGCCATGGCTTAAAATGCCATGCAAAATGGTCTAATCCATCCTTTGGCCCTCCACCTTTCTTCAATTGTTCAATTGAGTCCTCCCACAAACTTTACCTTTGAACAATTGAGTTCCTCAACTTTAATTTCCACCATTTTCATCACCAATACTCTTGGCCTTAGCCAAGTTTATTCCAAGAGTGTCCAACACTCATTTATGCCCATTTCATAATTAATTTAAGATCTCCCGAGCTTACCAAGCTCAATTCCCAATTAGGGAAAAATTTCCATGTCTCCTTAATTTAATTGCTAAGTTTCCAAATTAGGAAACTTTTTATTTCCACTAATCCTCTTAACCCGGGACTTAGTCATTTAGCCCTTTCTGGGTGTAAAATCCCGAAGTCATTTTTCCACTTTTTGAAATCAGTTTTCCCTTTTTTCGTAGTCATTTTTCGATCAACCATGCCTATTCCCGAGAGCTAGCAACCTCTTATGTGTCACCCTTGTTGCACCACTCCTGAAAAATTAGAAAAGTGGAAGACCAAATTTTTCCTTCCCTCGTATGCCATCACAAGGTTACCTCGCCTTGGCCAGTTTAGCTTTATGAATCGAGGTGATGAGGTTACCATTTTTTGAGCCCAAGTGAAGGCCGGACTTCGGTTTCCTCCAACGAAGATGATTTGTGGCTTTTGCCAATTTCATGGCATAACCATGAATCAGCTTCCTCCCAACTCATACTACTATTTCAATGCTTTTCTCTGCATGTGCGGGATCTTAAGGGTAGAACCCCATTTCACCCTGTTTATGCATTATTATAAGCTTTATCTTGTTCCGAAGGGTGCCTTTTATTTCATGCTGCCTCGGGGATCTGGGAGCAAGAAATTTATGTTTACCTTTGCTACCAAGGATAGCTGGCGAGGGTGGCAAAGGAAGTTCTTCTTCCTGAGGGTGGCGGAGGCCTAGTCGTACGTCCCGACTAAGTGGGCTCGGGGAAAGCTAGAGGTGGATGTCATGGATCCCAGGAAGTTGCTGACTCCCGAGTTGGCAGCTAGGTTTGGGGACTTTGACAGAAAAATCCGTGCTGTCGCCGACTGGGATGCCAAGGTCCCTCCACGCTTTGTCTACCCTTTCCCGATCATGTGGAAACTCATGACCGAGGACGTCCTTCAGGAGCTGGGGGTGGTTACGGAGAATAAGACGGATCTCGACATGCCAGCTCCTGTGATCGAGGGGAAGAACCCTTGGCTGGTGAAGCTTCTTCGAGCGAGCTTACTTACAAAGCCTTTTTTGAAAGTGAGTTTCTTTAAAAAAATTTCAGCATAAGTGCCTGTGGACTCACACTGATGTTTTCCCTTTTTTTCAGAGATGGGCGACGAGTCTACTGCCTATTACAGGTCTCTCTTCCTTGGTCAGGCCGAGAAGGGAGCACAAGCGAAGAAAAGGTGCAAGACTTCTGGGGGCGGACCATCTTCGGCCAAGAAGGCCAAGAAGGACACCCCTATTCCTTCATCGGAGGATGTTTCGGAGGTCGGCAATGTTATTGCTACTTCCATCTAAGGCTGGCAATGTCACTACGACTTCGATCGAGGTTGCAACCTTTTCCCGGCCTGAAACGCCCAGCGAGGTTCTTGCCGGGGTGGTCACCGTTCCTGCCTCTCCGAGTCCCGCCACGTCGGCAGATTTGTTGGGCTCTTTGGTGGATCTTTCTGCTAAAGATTTAGAAAAGCGCCGAAGGGCCAAGGGCAAACATATTCCTGCTGACGTGGAGGAAGTTCGGGACTCTGATGACGGTGTTGCTAAGGTCATGCCAGGTTTGTCCTTTTTCTCCTGCAATGTTACATCTTTCATAAGCAAGGAATTTTTACCTGATGAGATGTATGTTTCTTTTTGTAGAGGATTTTCCGCCCTCAGCTTGGATGGTTGAGCACGCCCGAAGGCGGGCTCTTCGAGATTCTAATGTCCCAAAGGACAAAGTTCCGATGGAGCTGTTCTGGTCTTTCATGGAGGACATGAACCTGTTCTCTGAGGACTGCCGGGAGATGGCTCCCCAAATGGTGAGGGGCGTGCTTACTCAGGCATCCTTCAAGGTAGTCACCGAGGAGTGTGCCTCCGAGGATGCCCTTGCTGCCAGAGCTTCCGAGCATGTTGCTCAGGTAGTCCTTCAGGCTCTTCACTTTTCCTCCCACTTTTAGTCTAAGTGTTTTGGCTTTCCTTGTGCAAATTTCACTAAGTACCTTCTCTCTTTTTTTTTTTTACAGCTTTTGGGGTATAGTGGATACTTCCGAGCTTGGGCAGCAAAGTAGTCTTCGGTCCGAGCTTGGGCCGAAGACAAATTGAAGAAGGCCAAACTTTTTGTGCCAACTCGGTGGTGACAAACACGTAGTTGAGCCAAATATGTAAGGAGAAGATTGCCTGTCTTCAGGAGGAGTTCTTGAAGGGCCAAGATGAGCTCTTGAAGGATTTTTCTAAGAAGATGTCAGACTTTGGCGACAAATTAATCAGCCTAACTTTTGCCAATGAGACCCTTTAAAGGGAAAAAGAAGGGTAGTCTGCCCTTCTGGCGAAGGCGATGGCTGAAAATGTTGAACTCCGGGCCAAGGTTGACTCGCTGAAGGAGGGTTCGAAGAAGAAGAAGAAAACTGAGGAGCTGGAGAAGGATATTTTTGACCTTCAGAAGGAGGTTTCGGATCTTCTACATCAGGCGGACGAGTTGGACGTTGAAAGAGACAAAGCCGTCCAGACGTCCAAGGTTGCTTTTCAGGACTGCTTCTGCCTAGCTCATCATCAGTTTCTGAAGAAGTATCCGGACCTCAATTGTTAGGCTCATCTCCTAAGTGCTTGGCTTCGGCCAAGAAGCATAAAGAAAACAAAGAAGACTGATGTGGAGGACTATGGAAACTAGTACAGTGGTCTATGTGCAAAGCTGGAAACTTTCAGGCCTTAACTGCACATAGAAACTGGACTATGGGAAAACAGACAGAAATCCAAGAAAAGAGATCAAATTGTACACTTGGATGAGTGGTACAATTAAAACTATAAACTTTAAGATGATGATTTCGGCCATGCAAGTTTATTTGATGACTAGCGCAAGACTAGACCAAATCTAGTGAACAACAATGATTACTAGTCATGTCTTGTCTACCACTAAGGAACTATTCACTTTAAACTAACTAGTTTTTATACTAGACTTATGGCCGGTTTGAGAAGGGAATTATAACACTTTGGTACTTATGTTTGATATGTGCATCGCTTTATAGTCCATGAAGTGACATAAATGTCAAGTTAGACACATGTTTTAGTGGCGGCCTTGTAATCATGAGAAGTTGAAGGCTACATTGAACCATGCAAATTAATGGAAGAGAAAAGTTAGCATATTTGCCAACTATTACACATGTGTCCTATGGCTGGACTAGTCAAGGCCATTTAGTTTCCATTTCGGGTTTCATTGCTCTTCACTTGGCCGATAGTGTTCTTGAGCTTCTCCTTAGAAATTGGTCTTGAATTCAAGCAAACATTGAAGGCACTTGAACGATTTAAGCTTGGAAGCTGTTTCGGCACAAGACCACTTAGATTCAAGCTTTGGATTTGAAGTTTCTAGGAAGGCCGAGCCAAATCAAGCTTGGGTTTGACGTATTTCTTGATATCTCCTTGATTCATGAACAAGGAGTTTAAGTGCTCAATTGTTGTTGTATTAAGCTAATTGAGCAAGTGATGTGTTGGTTTGAAAATTCAGTGGTGGCCGAAAGTGATGGATGAGTTAGCTTGGTGTTCTTCTTTGTTCCCATGGAAATTAATCCATGATTAAAGCTTATTGATGCCTATTTAATCTTGTGATAGGCTAAATTGAGTGAAGAACATCAAATTGCGGAAGTGAGTACTTGGCCGAATGCTTATGTGAAGGTAAATTTCATGCTCTTCCTTTGATTACATGGTAATGGTTCCATGAACAAGGTTTAATGATGCTTAGTTGAGTATATGTTGGGTTAATTTATTGAAGAACATCAATGTATGGAATTGGGCATTTGGCCGAGAGCATGAACTATAACAATTTAGTGTTCTTCTTGGAATACATGGTATTTAGTCCATGAATAAGTGTTGTTGATGCCTATTTGTTGTTATGGTAGGCTATTTGAGTGAAGAACACTTGGGCATTGAAAGTTGATACCTTGGCCGAAAGCATTGTGAGGTAGGGTTCACTGACACTTGATTATGCTTGGTGAATTACCATGATTCAAGTGTTTAGAGTAGCTAAGTGATGGTTAAAATTGCCAAATGACCTTAGTTGCTTGATGGGCTATTGAGATTTCACTTGGTTGACTTGTTGATTAGCTAATTAACTAATGTACATGTACTAAAAATGCTAGTAAATGTGGCCTATTTGCTTAGCATTTTGGAGCTCTAAGTGGAAGTGGAGTGGTTGATGGTGTTTTGTGTGCAAAGTGCACATGGGTACATGTATGGTATATTGGCCGAGAGCACTATGTGGTGTGTGTGTGTGTTATTGTGTGCTTTGGTGCTTTCCATGTGCTTGCTAACCCAATTTATGATATTGTGGATTATATGCTATGGTTATTTATCATGTATATGTATATGCTTGGTTTTCTTTGTTTTTGTGTTTGTTTTGTAGGTTTAATTGAGCTAATGGGAGGTTAAGCTTTGAGTGAATACTCAGCTTAACTAAATAGACTCTTAATTTAGTTGTAGTTGAAAAGTGAATCCTACTGAGTTTATACTCACTGCCCATCCTATTTGTTTTCAGGAAAGGACATACGGCCTGAGTAGTGCTAACTTGCTTTGTGCTTGTGTTTAATACTAGCTTGCTTATTTTCCAAGGTATGTGCCAATGGATGCTTGGCTTATTGAATTTGGTTCATTACAAGTCTTATATCTTGTTGGCCGAGACTTATAAGTTAAGTTTGCAGGCTGTAGTGTGGGGGGGACCTATCTAGGAAAGCACAATGGACACTTGGACTTTGGCTCTATTGTAGTTTTTACTTTTATGACAATGAACATGGCAATCGGGTTGGTGCTGCAGTGTGTGCTTCTATATGGGATCCTTAAGGTTCTGTTTGACCATTAATGGTCTCGGTCTGTATTTAACCTGGCATGGACAACTTATGGGCTCATGGCATGTAGCCATGTTAGGTGCTAGGTAGACTACCTTTTGAGTATACATATATGTAGTCTTGATGCCTAGGCTGTTGTTGGTTTTGTTGGGCTTGTATGCCAAGTTATGTATGGACTTATGGATGGTTTTGTGCTTGTATATATGTTTAATGCTATGGACCAAGGTTTGGCACTTTTATGTGAAAAGTTATGGGCCTATTCTTGGTTACGTGTTGTGAACCACCATGTGTACTTATGTTGGCCGAGAAGATCATGTGCATTTTAGCATTGTGTTTTCAAACTAAAGTATCTTCTGTGGGCTTCTTGGTTGTCATATAAGTAGCATACTTGAATTCACACCATATATGCACTTAAAATTTCATTAAGTGTTACCTTGCTTGTTATGCAAGTATTCAAAGAAAACCTTGCTTGTTTTGCAAGTTAGTGGTATTGGGCCTTGCATCTACTGCAAGTAATTATTGGGTTGTCTTTAAAGCCTCCTGGGCCACCTCCCAGGCTTCTCAACTTAAGAAAATAATACTTAATGTTGCCATTGTTAGCTTGGCCGAATTAGAGAATTGGAATTTTGAGCACTGGGTTAAGAGTTAAACTAGAAACTTATAGGCCAGGGCCTGAGTGAGGTGTGACATCTATCCTTCCTTTCTGGCTGCCCTGGATATTCCCGGGGGGCCTCGATGGACTTGGGCGAGAGTCGAGTTCCTCAACTTGCCGTTTCCTCCTCCCGTACTGAAGGCGGCGGCGAAAGGCGAAAGACTCAGGAGCCGAAGCTTCCCATGACGCCGGGGTCCCTTAGATATTCTAGGACCTTTGCCTACTTCTTCTTTGTACTTTTCTTCTTGTATCAAGGCCTTCTTCAATGGATTTTCCTTCATGATTTTGGCTAAGTCTTTTTGAGTAATTTTTGTTTCCCAATTGTCTCGGCCACTTTCGGTCAAGGGACTTCGGTACTTCTTTGCTTGTTTCGTCAGCCATCCTTCGGGCGAACTTTCGTAGTAAGCGAACTTCCTTTTATGCAAATTTTAGCCTGCCCTTTGTCAGCCGTGTTTGGTAGACTTGCCCTCTTTTGGGCATATAACCCAACTAACTTCGGAAGGAACATGAGACCTTCTGGAGTCTATGCTTCAGCTTTGTTCGGTGAACATTCTCATATAGGGAAAAGCTTTCTGTACTTAGACAAATTTCTGGCTTGCATCATTTCTTGTCTAAAAATTCTAAGTATAGAATTTCTTTAAAGCGCCCGAGTGCCTTGTACTTTTTCAGTTTTTCTCCCTTCGATGTTGCCAAGCTTGTATGCTCCCATTCGGACCTCATTTAGGACCCAATAAGGCCCTTTCCCGTTTGGCCGAAGTACCCCATAGGACAGTTTTCGGGGTTCTAATTCAGCCTTTTGGGGGCGAGGTCTCTTTTTCCTTATTCCTTTTGGCCTATCATGCAGGTTTGCACTTATGGCCACCTTTTGCCGAGAAGGCTCTTCTTTCGAGCTCGGCCGCTTCTTAGTGTTTGACAACCAAGTCGAGGTTAACTCTCAACCCGAGGTCATTTCCTCTTTACGTCAAACATCTGTATGTTGGCCGAACTACTTCGAATGGATGATGGCTTTCTGTACTGGGGATGAGTGAGAAAGGTGTTTCCCCCTTAGTCCCTCGGGGAGTTGTCTGATAACTCCTTGGTACAGTAGGAAGTTCTCCTGGCCACTTTCCCTTTGCATCTCTTATAGTCCCTCTTTTATAGCTCTTTTGGCAACTCTGCTTATCTGTTGCTCGGGGGTTGAGCTAGTGGGCCGAAGTGCCCTTTTATTCCGAGGTCGGTGACGAATTCTTGAAATCCCTTGTTCATAGACTGGAAATCACTACTGGCCAGTATCACCGTCGGTATGCCAAATCAACATATTATGTTCTTCCAGATGAACTTGTTGTGCACCTTTTGCCGGCATGGTTACTAGGAGTTCTGCCTGACCCCACTCAGTGAAGTAGTCCTCTGCTATCATGCAAACTTCACATCTCCGAGTGCTGTTTAGAGCAGCTCGGTGCAATCTTTCCGAGGTTATCCACTCCGAAGGCAGTCTTCAGGTGCTGGCGTGTCTCTGGCCGTTTTCACACCTCTTGGACGAATTGTCCTGCACCCTTTTTACCGATATATATATTTTTATAACAGAGTTGCGTACCTTTGCCAACATAGTTTTTCCTTAGTCAGGAAATATCGTCCGGAACAACTTTGCGCTTTCTGCCTCTTCATAAGGATTTTTGGGACTCTTTAGTTGCGAGATTCCTCCTTGTAGGATCTTTCCACCTTTTGTGCAAGGTTATTATACCTAGTGTTGCCATGCTTGGATGGCCCAACACTTTTGGTAATCAAATTTGATCGTTTTGGTGGCCTCACTGCCTTCGGGCCCCTGAGGGGGTATCCCAACGCCCTGATGTTTTGCGCTTGGGGTTCCACTGATAAGGAGCTTCCACTCTGGATCTACCTTCGCTCTGTCTCCCTTGTTGGTTTCAGCCTTTCTTACTTCTGGGATTTCGGCGATCTAGTCTACCAGTACCTGGGCGCTTACTGGCCTTCTAGGCTTACGCGTGATGTAGTACTCTTTGAGTTCAATGCACCATTTCGATAGTCCTTTCCGAATGCTTTACTCTTTTTCACAATGTCACGCAGAGGCGGGTCCTTTGGCATGGTGATAGCGTGTCCAGGGAAGTAGAGTCGGCGCCTTCTGCCCTCGCGTCAAGTCGCAGACGTCCTTTCGGGGCAATGGGTTTTCACTTTGTTGTTGAGGAGATGGCAATTTTTTCCTCGGGTGTAGAACTCTTTCGGCGGGAAGGCCTGGGTCATCCCGACCCTGCTTTTCCCGTAGATCGTACTCTGGCGGGTATACTTCCCGCCGAGGACTCATCTCGTCAATCTCCGTTTCCTAAACTCTTGCGAATTGACACGGGATTTTCTTCCCATCGAGGCACCGATGGGGAGGGCCATCGGCCCGAATTTAGCTGCGGCCTTCTCTGGTTTGACCACTGCATCATTTCGACCATGCTAGGGCGTGGGAATTCATGCAGGAAGCCTATGGTATTAGTCAGAGGGCGTTCACCCTTGGGCAAGGAAATCCCTGCTGCCATTATTTAGTTTGCCGTTGCATCTCCGGCATGGACGGGGACCTCGGGAGTCCCCTTTCCTTAGAACGCCAAGTTTCAACTTCAGCAACCTAGGAGCGAATTCCCACAGACGGTGCCAGATGATACCGCCGAGTCATGTAGACTGGCATCTCCACTGTGTGCAACGGTGAGGGCAGCAGGGGGTCCTAGAAGTGCGGGTTAGCCCAGAAGGAAGGTGTCCAGGGTGGATCACCTTAAGTGATGGCCGGTAGCTGCTTGGCCCCATGGCAGGGTGGTGATAGGAGGTACCTCCACTGCGGGGAATAGTCCGGAACAGTGGTTCCTCAGGGAGACCTGGCTAAAACACTCAGAAAATAGGGGTTAGGAGGCCTTTGGGGTGGTTTTCCGGGGCGGAACCTCCGACGCCCAAGTCAGTGCTTAGAGAGAGGGAGAGAGAGAGAGACGTAGCAATAAGCACAAGAGACGCTTGCTTGGCATGTCTCTCTAAGGGCTGAAGGGAGAGTTTTCAAGCGGAGAGAGGAGAGTGCCCTCTATTTTCCGAAGAGTCCCCCATCCGGAGAGTCCCTTTTTCCCAGGGGAGAGTCTCTCCTCCCGTGAGTCCCCCTCCCTGTGATCATTTCCCTTGTATAAAAGAAAACGGGTGACCCCTTCAGATGGTGACATGTGTTCGGCACGTGTATGGTCGGTTAGTGTTCATATTTTTGGTCACGGGGGCCCCTAGCCACCTGCAGGCGTCTTAGGCCGCGAGCTATAGCCCTTTCGTGACAGGACATTAGACTGCGTCGGCGTGTCAGACGGTGTCTGAAGGTGGCGTGTCGAAGACGAATGTGATCAGAGTGTCAGAGACTCCTTGATAGCTCTTGCCATACAACCGTTGTTCCTTTGGTTGATGTCTCACTTCGAGGTGAGGAGCCTCTTTCAGGAGTCAGGCTGGAACTTCGGCGTCTCCGTCTTCGGGGGCCTTTCTCCTTCAGAGGGTGATTGGTCCTTCTCCCCCGAAGCTGGTTCGGTCACCTTGCCGAAGGAGGCGCTGCGCTGGCTCCCGAAGTTGGAATTGGCGAGCTACCAAGGCCGTGTGCCTCAAGTATATGATTTCCTTCACTCCAGAGTCCTTTCCGAGGTCATATGCCTCATGTGTTTGGCTCTCTCTTTCCTGTGGTCAGTAGGTGATCAGGGCGATAGCGCTTCGGCTATTAGAAGACAAGTTTGGACAAAGAAAACACTAAAGGCAATAAGGACCTAAATGTCCTAGTGTAAACCTTAAGGTGTTCAAGCTTTTGACTTAAGTCTAAGGGTGGAATTGTGGGGTTATCCTACCATGGGGGAGGCAGGCAAGACTTGATAATTAGTCAAAAATGTTGGGCACATGTGTACCAATGATTTTAAGACTAGGAAACAATAGTCTTGTAGCAAGGAAAATGACAGAAGACAAGGTTAAGACTACTTAAGTGTGTTTAGCGTACTTTTCACTATTTAAGTAGTCAAGACCACCTTTGCTTCTTTAAATTTCGGCCTCCACCAGCAAAAAGAAAGCCAGCCCTCTCCTCCACACTTCCTCCATACCCACCATACCTTCAAACTCAAAACTACTTGCAATTAAAGTCAATGAAGCACAATTGGTAGCTATTTGGTGCTATTACTTGAGTGCACCTAGGATCAAGCTCCAATTTCAGCATACCCATCAAGGTAAGGGTTCTCTTGCTCTCATGGGTTGTTTTCTATATTTTCAAACATCCATGGAGCTATGGCTAAGCTTGGAAGAGAGCCATGAGCTTGATGAACCAAGCTTATTGAGGGGAGTGCACTTATTGAAGGTTTTGTGACCTAGTGTGAAGTGCACAAAGATGGCAGTAAAATGAGGGTTTCTAGAGCCCAAAGTTAGTACTAACTACTGTTTTAATCCTCCTAAGACCAAGAATTAGCTTGAGTTTATTGCATGTTTTATGGACTAACCTATGGTATATGTTGCTGCCACATTTCATGTGTTTGTTCTTTGTGTCTGGCCGCTGCATTTGGTTGCTATATCTTGTATATATGCATTGTGGTTTTTGTGTTTTAGTGTCTTTGGATTCAGGTTTTAATGATGGTTACAGTGCCTATTGAATCCAAGTGCTACCCTTACTAAGTTTCTCCACGAAACTTACTCCCCTGAATTCTGTCATTTCAGGTCCAGCAGAAAGATCACCTTCAAACTAACCTTTTTAGTTTGGTTTTTGATCTGAAATTTCAGGTACATGAAGTTCCTTATGTCTAGTTGTGATCTGGAATTTTTGGTGATTTTAGGAGCACATTTGGTATTTTTAATGGTGGTACTTATTTTGTTGTGCAGCAGCTGTCCAGCATCCTGTTTTTGGAGTCCATTGTCTCTCAGGAACTCCTGTAACTTAGGGTGTGTATTTAGCTGAGTTAAGACCATTATGTAGTGCATGTATTCATGTACATGTAGTGTACGTAAAATGAGACAAGTAAGTGAACATTTGAGTAATGTTTTCACTATGTATGTGATGTGGTGCAAAGCTGCCTAAGTGTGAATGATGGGCTGCTTACTTGTAAATTCTATTTTGGCCACATAAAGTTGTTAAAAGAAAGGGAATTTAATTCCTATGTGTAATGTACATATATGGGATAGCCTTGGAGGGATTTCCCCATGTGAATGAAGTGTTTGCATGGTTCAAAAAAAATGTATGGGCAAAGTGGTCCAAAAGTGACTAGAATTTTGACTCTACACTTAAAGTTCTATATCTCCCTGTGTAGAAGGAATATTTCTGTGAAATTTTGACCACATCTAAAGAACCTATAGAGGTTGAACTGGGATATGACGTTGCAAATTTGGCTAAGTTACTGTTCATTCGGTCAGAATTTTGTAACCAACTTAAAAAATCCATAAGTTGGTCCATAGGTGGGCTATTGATGTAAAACAAAATTGCTTGGTTTGCTCTAAGTCTCTACTTGGTAATGGAGCGAAGAAAATGGGGGGGGGGGCATGTGGCTAGAATGATACAGTTTATTAGTGGAAGTTACAGGTGTAGTAGCTGGTCACTAGAACTTAACAAGATTGCCTAATGTGTGGTAGCCAAGATTAAGACTTGTGCTAGTGTTTTCCTTCTTTTCTGCCATGGTGTGCATGAAATGTGAATATTTGTGTGATGGATGGACCAATATGCATGTGTTTACAGATTGCCCAAGAGGGCCGCTTGGGTATGCACACTAAGGGTAGTGTTCTGATCGTCTACAGAACATTACCAATCCTAAGAGTCTAAATGCACAATTTTGGCACCATAATTGGACTACCCCGGAGTGGGTAACAGAAGTTGGTATCAGAGCATAGTTTATACATGTACATAGCATATAGTTGCATTGCATGCATCTACATATATGAACTCAGTTTGGTCAGCTGCTAGTGTCAAGTACCATTAAAATACTTATGATCTTTATATGTGCTCTATGGTGAATCATCAACGCAAGAAGTAAACATGGTTGCCACAAGGAGAGGTGAACCACCTCGAGAGTCTCCTACTGATTCTAAGTGATAGTCGAAGTGCTATCACCCTAGCCCACTGACTTCGGAGAAAAAGGGGGCCAAACACTTGAGATATACGACCTCGGAAGCCCCATCGTACCAACCTCAAAAAACTACCATATCGCCTCTCCATCAGAGGACGAATGAACCGACTTCGGAAGAATGAGAACACCCCGAAGAGACGGTATCACCCCGGGGAGAGGTCCTTGCTCGTCCCCCTAAAAGGTAACGTCGGCCGAAGGGACCTCGGAGAAGCGATCAGTGACTTGAAGGAGTATCTGACATATTCGCCCGTACGCACTAGACGTTGATCTCAAGCACTCTGACAGGTCACTACAGTCTGTGCTCTGACACGCTGAGACACGCTTCTCGACAAACCACTGCCCGAGAAAGCCTACAGACGGCTGGCCACTCTTCTGCTCAGAGGTATGGACGGCATCCGTCCATACACGTGTCACAATCAGAGGGGCTCATTTTCTGCTATTTACAGTAGGAAAGGCTCTCGGTAAAAGGGGGGGACAGGGGTTTATTGGGGCTCCAGGCTCTAGCTTCCCCCATTTTTTTTGGACATGCCAGAAAAAGGCCTCCGGCAAGATTCTTTCCCCTCTGTGCATACCAGAGAAACACTCCCAGCAAATCTATTTTGTGCTTACTCTTTGTCATTTAGAGGCACTGACTTGGGCGTCGGAGGCTCCTCTCGGAAAACCACTCTGGGGACCTCCTAACCCCTGTCTTCTGCATGTTTCAGGCCGGACTACTTGGGGGCGTCCCCTTTTCAGGCTCTCTCCAGCACCGAAAACCCTTCACGGCCACCGCTAGCCACCATCGGACGGCCACGCACGACATTCCTCAAAAGGTCTCTGTTACCCCTGTCGTGGAGCCACGGCAGGAACACAAACGATGGCCAACCCAACGCCATCATTTGGCGCCGTCTGTGGGAAATTTTGAGGCAGCCGTGGTAAAAAACTCGGCGTTCTAAGGACAAAGGCTCCCTGAGGCCCCCATCCACGTCGGAGACTTGCTCGGCGGTCGAACAATTAAGAGCAGGGACTTCCCATCCCGAGGATGATCCTCCTCCAGATATCCCCGTGGCTTTCCTGCATAGTTTCCCACGCGTCGCCGTGGTCGAAGTAGTGCAGCGGGAAGGCCGAAGACAGTCGTGTGCAAATTCGAGCCAAAGTCTCCACTCTTAACCCTTTCGACGAGAGAAGTAGTGGTGACCCAAGACTTCAGGCGGAAAACAAAGAGTAGTGGGATGAGTACCCAAAGGATGTGCTTCCCCTCGGAACATGATGGACGGGAAAGGTAGAGTCGGTGCTATCCAGACCCCCCCGTCGAAAGAGTTCGCGCCAAAGAAAGGTTGTTGTTCCTCCGGCAGCAACACCGAATCCACTACCCTGAAAAGACGCCTACGCTTTGATATTAAATAGGCAAAAGGCTATGATCCTACTCCAACGGACACACTACCATCATCCAAAAATGAGCCGCCCCCGCGACGTCAGAGGGAATAGGGCAAGTGCACCGAACTCTAAAGATATTACATCGCACACAAGCCCAGAGGGGCAATATAACCCCACGCGCTAGCAGACTATTGCCGAAATTCCAGAAACAGAAAAAGGGAAATCCAACGAGGACCGAATATAGGTGAAATCCAAAAGAAGGAACTCCCAGCCAAAGAAATCCCAGGTGCAAAAACACTGCGGCGCGGGAACGGTACCTCGGAGGCCCGAGGATAGGGAAGTCACCTAGGCACTAGAAGACTATTGCCGAAATTCCGGAAACAGAAAAAGGGAAAACAAACGAGGACCGAATATAGGTGAAATCCAAAAGAAGGAACTCCCAGCCGAAGAAATCCCAGGCGCAAAAACACTGCGGCGCGGGAACGGTACCTCGGAGGCCCAAGGATAGGGAAGTCACCTGAGTTAGCATATTCGGTTAATAAAGTGTTGAACCACCCAAGCCCGGCATTGCTAGGAATAAAAACCTAGGACAAGGGAAGGAAGAACCCCACAAAGAGACATCTCCCGAGAGTCCCGGAAAACCCTCGCGAAGTGGTGAAGAATGCAAAAAAATGCCCCGCAAAGAGGCATCTCCCAAGAATCCTGAAAATCTTCATGAAATGGCGAAAAGTATAGAAAATGTTCTGGACAGTCTTCCTTGATTAAAGAGGAATAACATCGGTAGGGAAGCCCAGGCCTGTTATAGAAAGGCATCGGCAGAAAGGGGTGCAGAGCAGCGCGCAAAAAAGGAGGTGCGAACAAAATGCGTCCAAAAAGGACGAGAATGGCCAAAAATGCACCAGTACCCGAAAGACTGCCTTCGGAATAAAATACCCGAAAGACTCCCCTCGGAGTGGGTAACCCCGAGAGACTGCCCTCAGCCCTCTACAAAAAAGGGCAAATACGGTCCACTGCCAACAACGCCTGAAGTATAATGCTATGAGAAAGCAGTAAACTACTTCGTTTTGCGAGACAAGACAGAACTCCTACTGATCAAGCAGGCAAAAGGTATACAAAAGCCTACTGAAAGGAACATGGCACACGAAGATGGCATATTATAGCCGTTAATGGCTTCAGTCTTTAGACGAAGGAGGCCAAAAAGTTCACCATTAACTTCGGAGTAAAAGGACATTTCGGTCCACCAGCTTAGTTCTGAAGCAACAAGCAAGTGGAGTCCCCGAATAGAATTGTACACAAGGGACTACGGAAAAGTCAGGAGAAGCAAAGGGGAGAAGGTCCAGAATGGCCGAGAAAATTCCTTGTGGGAATTATCAGACAAACTTCCCGAAAAACCACAGGGAGAAAAAAACCTTCCTTACTCGCCTATAAAGACCAGTGCCCACTTGGAGCAATACAGCTACCAAGTGAAGCGCGAGTATTCGGTAGAAGGAAGAACGAGCTCGAGAGGAGTACTCGGCAAAGAAAGAAATAGCCTCGGATTGGGGAACCGAACTCGAGCCACTCCCCGAAGCATGAACGAGCTCAGGAGAAGTGTTTTCTCGGTAAAAGGTGGCCGTGAGCGCAAAATTGCGCCGAACGCCAAAAAGGAGATCTCATTCTCCGAAAGGCCAAGACAGAACCCTGAGAACTGCCTTAGGGGAGAACTTCAGCCACTAGGAAAAAGGACCTCGCTTCTCGGTTTGACGACTGAAATCGACTGATTAGCCAAACACCGAAGGAAGAACGAGCTCGGGAGAAGTGCTCGGCAAAGAAAGAAATAGCCTCGGATTGGGGAACCGAACTTGAGCCACTCCCTGAAGCATGAACGAGCTCAGGAGAAGTGTTTTCTTCGTAAAAGGTGGCCATGGGCGCAAAATTGCGCCGAACACCAAAAGGAGATCTCATTCTCCGAAAGGCCAAGACAGAACCCTGAGAACTACCTCAAAGGAGAACTTCGGGTACTAAGAAAAAGGACCTCGCTTGATCCAGGGTGAGGTCCAAAAGAGAGCATTATTAGCTTGGCAGCGTCAATGGTAGAAAATTGAGAAATACCCTAGAAGAGTTCTATACTTAGAATTTCGTTCTATACTTAGAATTTTCAGATGAACAAGCTATACTTAGAGAAATTTCTCTTTTCTCCTGTACAAGTTACCCGCCGAACAAAGCTGAAGCACACGTGCTCGAAGGCTATGTTTTCCTTCTGAAAAAAAAAAAAGGTTGGCACGACGTCCATCAGGCAATCAACGAGGACAGACTAGTGTTCGCCTGAAAAGTCTTTGATAGCCGAGAAAGCGAGATCGGCCAGTAGAAAGGGCAAGGAATGGCTTTCCGAAATCCCCTAGCCGAAAGTAGCCAGGGCAACTGGAAAACAAAAATTGCTCAAGCTAGACAAAGCGAAGAAATGAAGAAGAATCCATTAAAAAAGGTCTTTGGTACAAGAGAAGTACAAGAGAAGCACAAAAATGAAAAACCCTAGGATGTCTAAGGATCCCCAGCGACGCGAGAAGTTCCGGCTCTCGTGTCTCTAGCTGTCGCCTTCGGCGCAAGTAGAGGAACAGGTGGCAGGTTGAGGTGATCAGCTTTCGACCAAGTCCACCGAGGACCCTCGGGAATATCCAAGGCCGCAAGAAAGGAGGTCTCGAGGTCCGGGTATTGTTGCAGAAATTGATGACGGCCTAGACAGAAGCCGTCCTGAAAGGACACCTTTGACATTTGGACGGCTTTGTCCCTTTCTACGTCTAGCAAGTCCGCCTCATTCTCAAGACCAGCAACCTCTTTCTCGAGACCCAGGATCTCCTCCTCAAGATCGGCAATCCTCCTCACCAATCCCTTTATGTTCTTTCTCTTCATCGCGCTCCTCCTCAGAAAATAGACCCTGGCTTGAAGAGCCACTTTTTCAGCAAGAGTTTTCTTCAGAAGGGCAGCTTCTTCTTCTTTCTCCTTCTGAATAACCTCATTGGCCAAATTCAAATGCACAACCTCCTCGCCAAGGCCCCGCATTTTGGGGGAAAAGTCCTTCAAGAGGTCCGATTGGCCTATCAGGAACTCATCCCGGAGCTGGACCACCTCCTCCCTGGCTATGCGCCTCGACTCGACATTGGCTATGTCCGAGTTAATACAGAAGAGCCTGGACTTCTCTTGTTCACTTTCAGCCCGAGCTCGGGTAGAAGACTGCTCTGCCGCCCAAACTCGGAGTGCTCATTGTACCCTAAAAGCTACGAAGAAGAGGGAGAAAATCCTTAGTGAAAGCAGCATAAGGGAAGGCAAAACTCTTGCACAAAAAAGAGGCCAAAATGATCACCTGAGCGGCGCGCTCAGAAACTCTAGCTGCGAGGATATCCCCAGAAGCACACTCCTCGAAAACTGCCTTAGAGGAAGCCTCGGTAAGAACACCCCTCGCCATCTAGGGAGCCATCTCTTGGCAATCCCTGGAGAACAAGTTCATGTCCTCCGTGAAAGACCAAAACGGCTCCCTCGGAACCTTATCTTTTGGGAGAAGGGAGTCCCGGAGAGCCCGTCTTCAGGCATGGTCAACCATCCATACTGAGGCCGCTCGGTCCTCTGCAAAATGGAGGGGCGCAAGTCGGGAAGGGCTCCCTGAAAACACAAGTTATGAGGGAGGAGGTGTCAAAAAAGAATCCGACGCAAACCTGGCGCAACCCCGGTAGCCTCCTCCACAAAGGCCGGAATGTACTTGCCTTTGTCCTTGTGACGTCTCTCCAGCTTTTTAACAGTAGGACTCTCGGGCAAAGAGCCTAAAAGCTCCACCGACGAGATAGGACTCGACGGAGTGAAAAGGGTGACTATTCCGGCGGGCACCTCGGCTGCAGTAGTATCAGCCTGAGAAGATGTCGCAGCTACTTCGGAGGGGGCAACAACCCTGGTGGATATCGGAGTGACATCAACCATGGCGAAGGTCGCAATAGCGTCGGTGGAAGTGGCTATCACATCGGTTGAGATAGCAACCTTGGTGGAGGTAGCAATAACTTTATCGACCTCCACCACATCTTCCGAAGGTCGAGTAAGGGCTCTCTTCTTTGACTTTTTGGCCGAAGACGGTCCGCTCCCAGTAGACTTACGTCTTTTGGAGCCACTTTTCTTTGCTTGTCCTCCCTTCTCTACCTGACCAAGGAAGAGACTCTTGTAGTAGGCGGCAGAATCGTCAGCCATCTCTAAAAAAGGGGGAAAGCATCAGTATGAGTCCAAAAAGAGCACTGAAGCTGAAGATGTGAGTCCGAAAATGGTTAGCCAAAAAAGGAGCTTCAGGAAGAAAGGAAAACGTCAGCAAAAATTGAAAAAAAAAAAAAAAAGCTAGCAGGAGTCACGAAAAACCTTGCCGAACTCAGGATTCCTGGATGCCATCGTAAATAATGGCCAGAAATCGCTCCGCCGTGCAGACCGTCGCTGAAAGAGATGCCATCATAAATGATGGCCGGAAATCGCTCCGCCATGTAGGCCGTCGCTAAAAGAGATGGAAAAGGCGAGAGAAAATAAGAGCAAGGGTAAAAGCAAAGAAAAAACAAATGAGAAGAATGGCAAGGGGAGGCTTATATAGAGCAGGGAAGGGCAATTGAAAAGGCGTCATAACTACTGCGTGGGAGTGAAACGTCACCATGATTACTCTTCCCGCGCAAAAAGAAGTGCAATCCCAAGTGACGCTTGCCACGTGTCGATCATCGCGAGAAGCTAGGGCACATTTTCTGACATCCTGAAGATTTGGGTGCATCCCCAGATTGACATGCCCAGTTTCAAGGCATGACAGTGCAATGATTTAAGACAAAAAATAAGATTGGAAATCTCGAGGACGCCGAAAGTCAGGTATACGACATCCGCCCGAGCGGACTATGCCCTTAAAATGGTGAAGTACCTTCCTTGCAAACGATTAAGCCGGATCCTTTGAAAAGTGCTCCTGAAAGGGCTGCAAGCCGAAGTTACACTCCGGCTTTCTGAAGAAGGGCATGTCATAGCCGAAGTGCTATTGCCCTGGCCTACTGACTTCGGAGAAAGAGGGGGCCAAACACCTGAGATATACGACCTCGGAAGCCCCATCGTACCAACCTCAGAAAACTACCATATCGCCTCTCCATCAGAGGATGAATGAACAGACTTCGGAAGATTGAGAACACCCCGAAGAGACGGTATCACCCCGGGGAGAGGTCTTTGCTCGTCCCCCTAAAAGGTAACGTCGGCTGAAGGGACCTCGGAGGAGCGATGAGTGACTCGAAGGAGTCTCTGACATATTCGCTCGTACGCACTAGACGTTGACCTCAAGCACTCTGACAGGTCACTGCAGTATGTGCTCTGACACGCTGAAACACGCTTCTCGACAAACCACTGCCCAAGAAAGCCTGCAGACAACTGGCCACTCTTCTGCTCAGAGGTACGGACGGCATCCGTCCATACACGTGTCACAATTAGAGGGGCTCATTTTCTCCTATTTACAATAGGAAAGGCTCTTGGTAAAAGGGGGGACAGGGGTTTTTTGGGGCTCCAGGCTCTAGCTTCCCCCCTTTTTTTTGGACATGCCAGAAAAACGCCTCCGGCGAGATTCTTTCCCCTCTGTGCATACCAGAGAAACACTCCCAGCAAATCTATTTTGTGCTTACTCTTTGTCATTTAGAGGCACTGACTTGGGCATCGGAGGCTCCTCTCGGAAAACCACTCCGGGGACCTCCTAACCCCTGTCTTCTGCATGTTTCAGGCCAGAGTACTTGGGGGTGTCCCCTTTTCAGGCTCTCTCCAGCACCGGAAACCCTTCATGGCCACCGCTAGCCACCATCGGACGGCGACGCATGACATTCCTCAGGAGGTCCCTGTTACCCCCATCATGGAGCCACGGCGGGAACACAAATGATGGCTAACCCAATGCCATCACTAGGCAACAAAGAAATGGACAGAATATAGGGAATCAAGGGCAATAGGGGGTACCAAACACTAAGGTGCCTCAGGTTTGGTTAGAGCTTTAGAGAAACTTAGCTCTAATCAATGAAAACTTAGTAAGGCTTATTCAAGGACAACAGTAGGGAGTCCAAGTAGCTCCAGCAAAGCTAGTTCGGGATGCATAGCAGGAACCAGAAGAGGATACTAGGAACACATCTGAATATGTTCCTTCTAGAAGCTTGAAAGACACAAATGATCAAACTATTGAGGAGAAAGATGCAGAGAGGAGAAATCGAAGAGGAAGAAGACTAAGGTCTGAGATTGGTCAGGTATCCAGGACTAATCCCTCTGTCTATGACCATTCCTCCGCTAGGAATGAGATTGAGGATGGCCATGAGAGAAGATCCAGGAAAAGGCAGAGAGATCATAGAGAGCATCACCATACAGAGGGCTCTCACAGATCCAGGAGAAACAAATTAGAAGATCTAGAAGGCCTATATGAGGTCAAACTATTGGAAAGGTTCCAAGGCCTAAGACATCGACAGTTTGATGGAAGAGCTAGGCTAGAGAGAGCTGAGGAGTGGTTAATCTTCATTGAAATTTTTTTTGAGAGGATGCCACTCAACTCCACCAAGAGAGTGTCACTAGCTACCTACAACTCGGTACGCAGTGTAGAGATGTGGTGGAGAAACACCAGAGATAGGTGTTCTGTCCAGAAGGGCAGAAGGCCAGAAGAAGACATGGAAATGACTTGGCTAGAGTTCACACAGCTATTCCAGGAGTAGTACATCAGTGATGCTATCAATGATATGAAGCAAGCTGAATTTGATGCTTTAAGGTAGGACAACCTCAGTGTCCTAGAGTATGAGCACAAATTCAATCAGTTGGTGAGGTATGCTCCTTAGTATCATGGACTGGAGGAATTGAAGGCCAAAAGATTTGTCAGAGGCCTAAAGTCAGATATTAGAAAGGCTGTTAGACCTTTTGGAACAGTTACATACTATGAAGCAGTGTAGAAAGCTCTATTAGTAGGGCAAGAGGAATATGAGACTATGTACTTTCCCGGTAGACCAGGGGAAAGTAGTCAGGCATAAGGCAAGCAGAAGAAGCCACCACATGGCAAGGGAATTGCCAAGAGTTCCCATTTTGGTGGTAAGGGCAAGGTTAAGGGGAAGTTCCCTGGCCTAAGGCGCCACAAATGCAAGAAGTTTCACAGAAAGAAACCTTGCTATTTTGACACCCAAGGATGTCTAAGATGTGGATCCATGGATCATTGGATTAAAGACTACCCATAGGCTCAAAGGAGGCCAGAAGACCAAGGTCCAGTAAGACCTATTGGGGCAGGACCTAGAGGCCCGTTCCTCCAGTGCCTCGGCCTCCAGTACAGAAAGCTAGCAAAGTCTTCCAAGCGGAGAGGCCAGAGGCATCAGAGCAGGAAGGAGCACTAAGAGGTTACATTTACCTTAATGATATGCATGTTAGTGTTCTATTTGATACTGGTGCATCTATATCTATAGTGGCTAGGAAATTTTTTGAAGCCATGAAATTGCCTACTGAAATCATGCCTAGGATATCCTTAGTGAAAACAACAGGTAGTCAATGTCTTTTCACTAATGACCTAGCTAAGGACTGTGAGCTAGTAATAGGAAAGACTAAGGTTATGACTAATCTACTAGTGTTGGACATTCCTAAGTATGATTTAGTGCTAGGTATGAATTGGCTTGCTTTGCATAGCATAATAATTTATTGTGCTAAGAGGGAAATCACATTGCTTGATGGTGAAGTGCCTGCATTAGTGAATTCTAAGGAATTAGTGTATGAAATGCAGGGCATGGAGCTAGAGGTATTAGATGAGATACCTATGATTTCTGAGCATGATTTCTATTATGCATTGAATGAGTTGCACTGTGATAAGGAAGTGGACAGAATACCTATAGTGAGAGACTTTCCACAAGTCTTTCCTAAAGACCTGCCAGGTATTCATCCACAAAGGGAAATTGAGTTTGAGATCAAGTTGCAATTAGGAGCTAGTCCAATATCCATACCTTCTTACAGAATGCCAATCATAGAGATGAATGAGCTCAAGAAACAACTTGATGAACTTCTTGAAAAAGGGTTCATAAGGCCAAGTGTTTCACCATGGGGAGCTCCTGTTCTCTTTGTGAAAAAGAAGGATGGATCTTTGAGACTACGCATTGGCTACAGGAAGCTCAATGCAGTGACTATCAAGAACAAGTGTCCACTCCCTAGGATAGAGGATCTTTTTTATCAACTTAAGGGAGCTAAGATCTTCTCCAAGATAGATTTGAGATCTGGATACTTCCAATTAAGAGTAAGTGAAGAAGAAATTCCTAAGACTACATTCAAGACTAGATATGGGCATTATGAGTACACAATTATGACATTCGGATTGACTAATGCCCCAGTTGCTTTCATGGACCTGATGAACAGGGTGTTCAGACCACATCTGGACAAATTTGTGGTTGCATTCATTGATGACATCCTAGGGCATTCCAAGGATGAAAATGAACATGAACATCATCTGAAGATTTTCCTAACGACTCTATTGGAACATCGGCTTTATGCCAAGTTATCCAAGTGTGAATTCTGGGTAAGAGAGGTGCCTTTCCTTGGACACATCATAGATGCACAAGGCCTTAAGGTAGACCCTTAAAAGGTCAAGGTAGTGCAAGAGTGGAAAGACCAAAGACTGTGAAGGAAATCAGAAGTTTCCTAGGATTAGCTGGATACTATAGGAGATTTGTGTCAGGCTTTTCCATGATTGCCTCAGTTCTTACTCATCTGACCAAGAAGGGTTAAAGATTTGAGTGGACTGAGAAGTATGAAAAGAGTTTCCAGGAGCTCAAGCAGAGGTTGGTGACAATGTTTGGCCGACAGTTGCACCAACCAAAGGCACTATCAGATTTGGCAAAAGACCCAAGTTAGGTCCAAGATACATAGGCCTTTATGAGATCTTGGACAGAGTTGGCAAGGTAGCATACAGGTTAGCTCTACCGCCAAGCATGTCAAGTGTTCATAATGTTTTACACACCAGTGTGCTTAAGAAGTGTCCATTGGACACAAAGCATACTATTGTAGTGGAAGACATACAGGGGGAAAATCATGAGATAATTACTTCACTATGTTAGGCATTGGATGCTGTCGGGATCCTTACTGAGTTTTATAACTCACCCTCCCTGATTTATATTTTGTAGGAAATGGATTGCTTAAAGGTTAAGCTAGGAGTACCAGAGTACTCGTTTTAAATTGCTAAAGGGATGGGTATGTGTTTAGTATTGCTCATTATATTCATTTGACTCTAAGTGACTAATGTGGTATAGATTGCTTGGGAATCAAGCTAATGGTTTAGACTTCCTTGTGCAGGCTTATGGAGTCTAGAAGTTGTGGGAACAAGGTCTATTAAGATGGAATGTGTTCCAGGTTTTCATGAGTTGAAGTTTGGGTAGAAATAAGGATTTGGTCTGTAAAACCTGAACTTAACTAATTATGGACATATAGCATCCTTGGTTTGTTTTCCAAGTAGATGATGTTTGTTTGATGTACATTGTGATCATGATTAGCTCTAGATGATTTTTGATGGAATGCCATGATGGATGATTATGTTATGTGTACTAGACTTGGCTAAATGCTCATGGACATATAAATGTGGTTTTCAAAATTGAAAATGAGATGGGCTTCTTTGTTGCCATGCATTGGATTAGTACACTTGATGGACACACATCCTATGCACTTAATAGATTAAGTGTACGCTTTACTTGTATTACAAGTGTAATTAGTTGAGTATGTGCATCTAAGGAAAGATTTCGAGTGAATCTGGATATGCATGGATATTGTTGCCTAGTTGTTGAAATGGCATCTAAAGACTTGATATGTGTAACTGGCTAAGTGGTAAAGTCCATAAATGGAACACTAGAATTCCACATAGGTATTAGCTTGTTCCTGAAGTGCACCCTGACAACACATTGAAAGTATTTAAGTAACAAGCTAGTACCATAATAGATCATGGAGTCACACCGTAGGTGCTCATATTATTTAATAAACCTTTCTATTTAAGTAACTTCTGCTGCATTACTCTGATAATCGGGCCCAGGTGGGCCAGGGGTAGTTTCGGGCGTGACAAGTTTTTGGTATCAGAGCATGATTATTTTAAAGGACCAGTGTTCTGGTCAATGATTTTTATTATAGTATAGACTTGTTCCCACATAGGAAGTCCACTAGGTTGAGTCACTTATGAAAATTGAGCATATATGTGTATTGTGCCTTGCTTTGTTGTCGTGAACAGGATGAGGACCAGAAATATGAACAGAGGCCCATTTAAAATGAAAATACTGGCTATGTGCCAATGAAAATGAGTATACTGGCTTTGTGCCAATGGAAATGAGCATACTGACTTTGTGCCATAGAAAGTGACTATACTGGTTTTGCGCCAATGAAAAAGGGAGTGTACTGGCTTTGTGCCAGAAGCCCAAGTTGAAGCTAATGAGTCAATAAGGCAATTATTACTAGGCCCTGAAGCCCTAAGAAAGGAAAGATTGGAAGCAGTGTAGGAGACTACACCAGCCATATAGCATACCAGACTTCTTGTCAGGTATAAGTCCCAGAACTTGCTAGGCAATAAAGAGGACTAACAATGAGGAGAAGGTCAGATAGAGAATATATGCTAAGATCAAACCCGTGGAACTGGTACTGATGGTAATGAAAGAAGAAAGTTCAAGAGCAAAGGAACTGGACATGAAGATAATTTAAGGGCATACCCGAAAGGGATGCCTGATACTGGAAATACAGGAAAGCTCATAACAGATGAGAATAGGGGAAAGAGAATCCCTAAGGCAAACAGGAAAAACATTAGTCCATCCTAAAGATGGTATGCAGGCAGAAGTGCCTGAGAGATAGACAGAAGCCTAAGAGCTTAGTTTGGCCAAGAGCCGAACGCCAGATTACGAGTACACAGATCCAACAGAGGTTCAATAATTTAATTAGGTATGTTCCATAGTATAAGGAACAAGAGTCCAAGAAACAAAATGAGAATGTACCTGGTAGTAGAAATGGACCCCAAAAAGGTAATCACAGAAAGCGGATAAGAGATGAGACAGTTGCAACCCATAAAAGTCAGAATACTGGGTAAGCCAAAATGAAAGGAATTTTGAGAAGAGAAAATGATATCAAAGAAGTCACTAGTAGACTTTAGATGGAAGGAAGTGCTAGGTTATAGTGAATTGCACTCTCCATAAGACTTACGCTAGCGAGATGCTAGGTGACTTCCTCACAAAAGAAGGGCAATGAGATAAGCTGAATGCCAGCAGGTATTTCAGCAACAGTAATTACAGTGGTTCAGTGAAGGAGAAGAAACGGGATGAACTACATTTGCTTATACTATGGGAATCCCAGTGATGAAGCATGAGTAGAGATCAATAATCTCATTGGATATTCCCAATCATGACAATGACAAATACCTAAGGCCAAGTAAAGTCAAGAAGTGTCTTCAAAGACTATGGCCCTAGAGCAAGAACTCTAGAAGTAAGCCATGAGAGGCTAGCAGAATGCAAAAAAAAAAAAACCATCTAAGAAATGAAGTAGAAGATACTTGGCATATGAACCAAGAATAAATAGTAAAAGTGGTCCACAGGTCAAAATTTTGAAAGACCTTGGGAATACCAGTGGGATGAAAATGGTACTAGGAAAAATAGATGGTCAAAACTTGGCACTTGAGCCAAGAAAAAGGATGATAATAGAGAAAGGAAGGTAACTCATTATGGATTGTCAGGCGAGACTCAAGGAAGATTTTGTGGCCAAAGGCCATGCAATGAAATCATGGATGCAATATTTCGGATTACTGTCCTAGAAATCTTAAGTACAATGTCTAGAAATTCTTGAGGACAATGTCCAGAATTACCTGAGTGCATCCAGAATTACTGTACTGTCAGGAGAGAAAGACAGGGGACCTAAGAGGCTTAATAACAGATGGTCCCCATCTCCATTGAAAAGGCTCGAACTGCCATGAAAGAGGCTAGCATTGTCTCCACCAGTGTATATTTTGATCCATCGACTAAAATAAAAATTTTGGATCAGGACTAAAATATTCAGGACCTGAGTATGTCCTGGATCAGGAAAAGGCAAATTAAGGATACTGGAATAGTATTCCAAATTGAGGCTACAAGGAAAGCCTAAGAGGAAATATTGCAAGGCAGTATGACCTAATTGATAAAAGACATAGAAGCCCTGGCTAGAGGCCAGGCACAGCTGCAGAGAAATTGAGTACAGGCAGAGGCTGGGGTAAATGTTAAAGTTGAAGACAGGAAAGACAGAAGAAGGCCTGGCAAAAAGCCAGGATATCAAAATTAGTTCAGTAGCAACGGAAATAAATAAAAGCAGGAAAAAGCTGATGAGAAGGTGCTGATAAGGAAATGGACTAGGTCAGGTTGGGTTAGAAAGACCCTGACAGATGAGGAGAAAATTTACATGCTTAGTACTAGTAAGGTAATCACAGACATTGGTGCCAAGAGCTACCCCAGTATCTATTACTCCTTACAGGATAGTTATTCCTGAAGTGCTGGAGTTAAGTAGGTATCTGGGTAAGTTGCTTGAGAAGGATTTCTCAAGGCCAGGTACGGTTACCCGGAAACATCTATACTTTATGTGAAAGAGAAGGATTGACTGCAGCCCAATACTGATTTTTACCCAACCCTGAGGGATATCAGATAATTACTGATGGATTGGGCTGAGTTTTATAAAGGGGAAACAAGCTATGACTTGTGGATTAAGGCAAGTAAGGCCATATGAGGAGAGCTATCCAGCATATAAACTGGGCTAACAGAGAGACTTGAAATCTTAAGAGAGAGTATTGGATGTAGGGCTAAGGAAGAGAGAATGATGGATGTTTGTATGGCTAAGAAGGGGATTGATAGACAATTAAGGTAGTTCACCAGTGTTCTGGTAATAAACTACGGGCTACATGAGGAGGATATTTTTTACTCTTAGGAAATTTGGAGGAGCAAATTTCTTAAGGTGGGGAGTGTTGTTACACCCGGAAATTTGTTAAATGATAAAGTCCCGGGTTAAGTGGATTAGTGGCATAAAAAGTTTCCTAATTTGGAAACTTAGCAATTAAATTAAGGAGACATGGAATTAATTAATGAATGGGCATAAATGAGTATTGGACACTCTTAGAATAAAGTTGGCTAAGGCCAAGAGAATTGGTGATGTAAATGATGGAATTTGAAGTTGAGGGACTCAATTGCTCAAAGGAAAATTCTGTGGGAGGACTCAATTGAATAAATTAAGAAAGTTTGAAGACTAAATGGGGGATTAAAACAATTTTCATGGTATTTCTAGCCATGGCCGCCCACCCCAATTTAGCCATTAAAAAAAATTTGGCCACATAAGCCTCCACTTGCATTATTTAAATCCTTCCACTTACCTTGTCCCCGACTTGCCATATAATATAATATATTACCTATTCTTTGTCCCCCACTTGCCATATAATATAATATATTGCCTATTCTTTGTCTCCCTCTTTACATTATTTAATCCTCCCCACCATCACTTGTCCAACAAATATTTTAATTGGCATTTGACTTATTCTCCTCCTTTTGAATTCAAAATGGCAGGCCATGTTCATTTAAAATGCATTTGATGTGCATTTAAGGTGAATTTGTTGTAACCTCCCTTCATTTAACATGACATAATGGGCCACCTTCTTTGAAAATGCATTTCATTTGCATTTGCCTTGCATTTGTATTATCTCTCTTCACTCCAACGCAACCGGCCATCCCACTTCTCATTTTCACTCACATCTCTCTCTCTCTAGCCAAAATGCTCTCCCTTCTCTCTGGAACTCACACATCCGGCCATGCATTGTCCAAGCTTTTACCATCTTCTTCCTTCATTCTAGCATTCGGCCATGGCTGAAACCACCTTTCCTTGTACGTGCAAACACGTTACCTTAGTGATTTAAGCTCCTAAACCCATCTAGAGCAAGAAAATGAAGAAGAACATCAAGAAATATGGAGTTGAAGATTCGGCCATCAAGAGATGATGGTGTTCTTGAGCTCAACTCAAGAGCTCATGAACATACATGGCATGTTTAAGCCACGAGGGGCAAGGAAATCAAGAAAAATTTCAAGGAAAGGTAAAGCTCAAATTCGGCCAAAGAGGGGTTGTAAGTAGAACCAAGATTTTCTTGGTAGTTTGTGATTTTTGAGCTTAGAAAAGTAAGATTTTACTTACTAATATATTTGGCCATTTTTGGGATCTTTCCTAGAAAAGCCCTTGAGGATTCGGCCATGGAGGTTTATGGAAGAAAGCCAGGTGTTCTTGGCATGTTTTGAAGTCTCAGAGACCATGCAAGCAAATACCATGAAGGTCCCATGCATGGTGAGATTCGGCCAAGTGGGAATCTTGGCAGGCAAGGGTTTAAACCATGTATTCATGGTAGTACATGTGTTCTTATGAACATGCAAGATGTTAGCCAAGAAATGGAGGTAAAAAGAAGAGATTTTGTAAGCTAAACAAGCTAGTAGAGTTTTTGCCTTGTCTTGTTTAGTGTAACTTGGCATGTTAGCCATTGTATTCTTGGCATTTTTGAGTTCTTTGATGTACATGGACCAAAATATCAAAGAAGGAATAAAGAGAAGTTTCGGCCTTAGTGCCACTTTTGGTGGTTGTGTGTGTAAACCATGTGTTCATGGTATCTAGGTGTTCCTAGTAAAATGTGTAGCCAAAATGGTAAAGAAAGAATGATGATGAATTCGGCCATGATGAAAAGTTTGTGAAAAAATTGGTGTTAACCAAGTATTCTTGGGATAAATGGTCCTTAGAAAACTTGTGGGACTAAATTGAACAAAAGAATGAAATAATAGGGCAAATTCGGGATGGCCAAAATTGAAAACCAAGTGTTCTTGGTGGTAAATGGTCCAGAAACTCCTAAATGGGCTATTTTGGGCCATATTGGTGAAATTGACAAAATGGGCTAAATTGCCTAAATGGGCTTCATTGAATTAGACTTGGACAGAGAAGTTGGGCCAAGTCTAGAAAAGAAATAAAAGGCCAAGTGGGCCTGAGAAAATAAAAGGCTAAGCGGGCCTAAGAAAATAAAATGCCAAATGGGCCTGAGTTAATAAAAGGCCAATTGGATCTAAGTTTCAAGAAGTGGGCCTCAAGTTCAAAAAAAGGCAGAATTGGGCCTTACCTCCTTAAGTAGAGGTTGAGTCCATTAAGGAAAAGATAAGTTCCAACAACTACAGAGCAAAGAAAGGCAAGGACATTGAGCAAAGGTTGCAAAGTTTAAGTAAGGATTCCTATACTCACTTATTACATGGTACATTTCCATACATTTCATAGTGAGTATTAGTGCCCCTATGTGATGGTCAATGAACCAAGTGATAATAGGTGTGCATGACAGGGCTAAGGGTTGTTCTTTTTGTGAGGACTCATGATACTTTCTTAGTTGAATAATTGGGCACATAAGTGCATAATGGGCGAGGTAATGTTGCTTCGGCAACTATGGTTATGGTTTACTCATGAGTAATTAGCAAGCATTTAGGGCTAGGAATTGAGTTTGGCCAACTCAATTCCCAAGCTAAGGAGCGCTTAGTAGGTTATAAAAATAAATGGCATGCCGGCATTAGTGGTATGGATTATGCTAACGCTTGCGATGCCCACGGTGACATGGAACATGATGTTATGAGGACAGTGGTGGTGTGTGTGTTGTGTTGTGTGCTTCTCTAAAATTGTTTGTGCATGCTGACCTTATTATATTTATTATTGCTATCATGTTATATCTGTATCTTCTTGGTTTTAGTGTTTTCCTTTGCAGGAACATGGATTAATTGCCATTACATTCTTGGCACAAGTTTAGGCTTTGGAAGTCATATGATGACTTTGAAAATCATGAGATAATTACCTCACTATGTTAGGCATTGGATGCCGTTGGGATCCTTACTGAGTTTTATAACTCACCCTCCTTGATTTATATTTTGTAGGAAATGGATTGCTTGAAGGTTAAGCTAGGAGTACCAGAGTACTCGTTTTAAATTACTAAAGTGATGGGTATGTGTTTAGTATTGGTCATTATATTCGTTTGACTCTAAGTGACTCATGTGGTACAGATTGCTTGGGAATCAAGCTAATGGTTTGGACTTCCTTGTGCAGGCTTATGGAGTCTAGAAGTTGTGGGAACAAGGTCTATTAAGATGGAATGTGTTCCAGGTTTTTATGAGTTGAAGTTTGGGTAGAAATAAGGATTTGGTCTGTAAAACCTGAAATTAACTAATTATTGACATATAGCATCCTTGGTATGTTTTCCAAGTAGATGATGTTTGTTTGATGCACATTGTGATCATGATTAGCTCTAGATGATTTTTGATGGAATGCCATGATGGATGATTATGTTATGTGTACTAGACTTGGCTAAATGCTCATGGACATATAAATGTGGTTTTCAAAATTGAAAATGAGATGGGATTCTATGTTGCCATGCATTGGATTAGTACACTTGATGGACACACATCCTATGCACTTAATAGATTAAGTGTACGCTTTACTTGTATTACAATTGTAATTAGTTGAGTATGTGCATCTAAGGAAAGATTTCCAATGAATCTGGATATGCATGGATATTGTTACCTAGTTGTTGAGATGGCATCTAAAGACTTGATTTGTGTAACTGGCTAAGTGGTAAAGTCCATAAATGGAACACTAGAATTCCACATAGGTATTAGCTTGTTCCTGAAGTGCCCCCTGACAACACATTGAAAGTATTTAAGTAACAAGCTAGTACCAGAATAGATCCTGGAGTCACACTGTAGGTGCTCATATTATTTAATAAAGCCCTTCTATTTAAGTAAATTCCGCTGCATTACTCTAATAATCAGGCCCGGGTGGGCCAAGGGCAGTTTGGGGCGTGACATGTTCGGTCACCATGCTTCGGCGAAAATGTATAACTTTACACATAGGAAACCCTTCGGATTCGGCCACCTTGAAAATTTTTCTAAGTATGGGAATTCATTTATGTAATTCAAGAAACAACAACATTCAGTTTTCCACCTTCGGACATGACCATGTTTGGTCGATGTGCTCGGATAGAACCATGTTAGGTCAAACGAAATTACCACCTTCAGTCAGACCTCCCTTGGTGTTCTTTGCACAATTTTCCAACCATAAAATGTTCCAAGTGTAAAATTTTTTCGAAGAGTCTAAATGCCATGTATTTTTTAACTCTCCTCCTTCGGTATTACTGATCTTGTAGACTCCTGGCTGAACTTCTTCAAGGACCAAATAAGGTCCATCCCAATTTCCCGAAGTACTCCATCGGATGATCTTCGGGCTTCAAATTCAGCTCTTCGAAGGATGAGGTCCCCGTTCTTGATTCCTTTACGCTTGACATGCAAGTTTGTAGCAACAGCTACTCTCTGGTGAAAAGCTTTTCTTTTGAGCTCGGCCATGTCTCTGTGCTCATCAATTAAATCCAACTTGGCCCTTAAACTGAGGTTGTTCGCTTCTTCATCGAACACCTGCATTCTAACGGAGGGCTATGCAACCTTGACAGGGATAATGGACTCTGCTCCGAAGATGAGTGAGAGGGGTGTCTCGCCCGTGGCCATTCTGGGAGTTGTTTGGTAGCTCCACAGCACACTTGGAAGCTCTCCTGGCCATTTTCCCTTTGCTTCTTTCAACCTCTTTTTCAGACCATCTTTTATTCTTCTGTTGGACACTTCAACCTGTCCATTGCTCTAACGATGGGCCACCGGGGTGAAGTGCAATTAATTCTGAGGTTGGTGGTGAATTCTTGGAACCCTTATCTGGATATCACCCTCGAAATGCCAAATCTGGATATGATGTCTTCCAGACAAATCTTTGTATGTCCCTCACTGATATTGCTGGTCAAGGCTCTGCCTCGATCCACTTGGTGAAGTAGTCTACTATGACTACACAAAATTTCACTCTTGCGGGAGCTATTGGGAGAGGCCCAATGAGGTCTATACCCCATACGGTGAAGGGGCAGGGGTAGTTTGCTAAAGTTATGACTTTTGAGGGTAGTCTTTAGACAAGAGCGTGTCTTTGGCAGTTGTCGCATTTCTGGACGAACTGCCTCACGTCCTTCCTCAAGGTAGGCCAGAAGTATCCTTGGTAGAGTAGAACCCCGGCAAGGGCATCAGTTCCTATGTGAGAACCACAAGCTCCCTCATGGACTTTTTTGATGATCATCTCAACATCTTTTTCACTGACACACTTTTGTAACGAACTTGTGTACCCTTGCTAGTACAACTTTTCCCCAATCAGGAAGTATCTTCTTGAGTGCTTTCACACTTTTGTGGCTTCGAGAGGATCTTCGGGATATTTCGACGTTGTAAGGAATTTTTTGATAGGCTCTTTCCACCCTCTTTCCGAGGTTGCTATGCACATTACCGCCACACTTGGCTGATACAGTACCTTTGTGGACTCTTTTGATTTGGCCGGAGTATCGACTTCCATAGTGTCTCACCGAGGTACATTTTCTATATGTACTGTGTCAAACTCCTGGATGAGCTTTTTCATGAGATCATGGTATTTTTCTAAGTTTGGATGGTTTGCCCCGTAGTCCCTGCCCATCTATCGTACCACTAGCTGAGAATCACTATGGGCCTTGAGATTTCTTACACCAACTCTTTTGGCCAGCCTCAAGCCTGCTATAAGGGCTTCATATTCCGGAACATTGTTGGTGACATTGAATCCAAATTTGATGGCCTTCCTAGCTTCCATACCTTCGGGCCCACGGAGGATTACTCCAACTCCTTGTTGTTCGGAATCGGAGGCTCCATCAACAAAGAGTGTCCACTTAGGTTCATCTTTTTTGAGGTCTTTCGTGGTATCCTCAATTTTTGGGACTTCGGCAATAAAGTCTGCCAATGCTTGGGCCTTTATTACCCTTCTCGGCACATAGGTAATGTTGTATTCACTAAGCGCAATGCACCATTTTGACAATCTTCCCAAGTGGTCCACCTTTCTCATGACATCTCGAAAAGGTAGGTTACTTCTGACCATGATGGGGTGCCCTCGGAAGTAAGGTCGCAACCTTCTTCTTGCCAGTACATGGGCACAGATGGCCTTTTATAGAAGAGGGTACCTAACTTCGGCACCATGCAGGGACTTACTTACATAATACACTGGCCATTGCCTTCCTCCTTTTTCCTTTACTAACACCAAGCTTATTGCCTTTTCAGTGACGGCAAGGTAGAGGATGAGGGGTTCACCCTCCCGTGGCTGCCAAAGTGTCGGTATATGGGTTAGGTAGCTTTTGAGCTCATCCCAAGCCTTTTGGAAGTCTTCATTCCAAGGGTGTTCCTCGGAGCCAAAGTCACCTTCATTTTTTTTTGCTTTGGTGAGCACTTTGAAGAATGGTCGGCACCTATCCCCATATATGGAGATGAATCTGCCAAGGGCCGTGATTCTCCCTATAAGTCTTTGCACGTCCTTTGTCATTGTGGGAGTTCGGAACCCTAGCAGGGCCTTAACCTTTTCTAGGATAGCCAAAGCGCTATTGCCCTTCAAAGCCCCGAAGCCTTGACGAAGTGTCACCCTCGGCAAAGGCGGGCACCACCTTCAATTAATGCGAACAACAGCCTCGAGAAGGTGGGGCTCGGCACCCTGACTCCTCGACCTCGGTAGTCCCCCCATTACCCTCGGGGAGTGACAGTACTAACCTCGGGGGTATGGAGTATCACCATCCTTGGTAAAATGAACTGACTAACCTTGGGAGAAGATGACCCCCCATATTCGGCAAGGGAAAACACCTCCGAGGGAGATTATCCGTGCCGAAAGAGCCCGTGACTAACTGGAGCAACCTCGGCGAGCAGCCTTCCATTCCCGAAGAGGTCTCTTTCACTAAAGGGATCCTGGGACCATGGTAGAAAAGGTTAAGGAGCCTTTGACATGCCGCCTTCGCTCTGACACTCCGCCCTCGTACATCCTCTAACGTACCGGCCTCCCGTAATCCTAATATCTGGCCAAGACGTCCTATGGATGGCTAGACGTCCCCACTCCCGACGGTAGGGACCGCATCCGACCGAACACGTGTGATTGATCTGAATAGGCTGAGCTGAACGACCCTCTCCTAATACCCTCCTATAAATACTTGGGGCAAGGCTCTCAATAAGGGGGAATTCTCCACTCTCTCCTCCCTACTTTTCACTCTTCATTTAGCCAAATACTAACTTGGACGTCGGAGGCTCCTGCCCCGGAAAAACAATCCTGGGGCCTTCTAACTCCTGCTCTTTAAGTGTTTCAGGCGTTCTCTCCCCTGGACTTGCTTTTTCAGACGTCCTCCTCGCCGGAAGTTCCTTCCAGGCTCACCATGTCCTACAATGATGATGTCGATGGGCATCATTTGGCGCCATTTGTGGCAACTCACTCCTAGGTGGCCGTCGTTGAGACACGGTGTTCTAAAGACAAGGGACTCACGAAGTCCTCGTCTATGCCGGAAACTCAACCGGCGACCAAACAACTCACCGCAAGGACTCCCTTGCTTGAGAATGAACGTCCTTTAATGATCACGATGAGCTTCCTACGTGATTTTCAGTGCTCTGTTGTGGCTGAAATGACCCAACAATTGGACCAAAGATGGCCACAACCGCATTTGGGCTGAAGACCTCCTTCACCAGCACCCCATCGGGAGAAAAGCCTGATGCCCTGTAGCATCTTGATTGTGTGACATGGTGAGACCGGGGGGAGTTCCTGTGAGGGAGAACGTCTGAAGTGGAGATTTCCCAGGAGAATATGCCTGAAACACTCAGAAAATAGGGGTTAGGAGGTCCCCGAAATCTTTTTCCGGGGTCTTTTTCCGGGGGGGGGGGGGAGCCTCTGCCGCCCAAGTCAGTGTCTTGGAGGTGGAGAGAAAGTATTAGGGACCAAGGTTTCTTGCTTATTTACGGTTTTTTCTTCGAGGAGAGGACCCCTCGCTAAGGCTATTTCCTTAGTATATAAAGGAGGGGGTGGCCCGTTCAGATTGCGACACGTGTTCGGTCGGATGTAATCTGTACTGTGGGGCATGGGGGCCTCTAGCCACCTGTAGGCTCCTCGGGTCATGGCCGAGGGCAGGAATAGCCCTACATGACAAAATGTAGGCGGCGTCAGCGTGTCAGAGCACAGATGAGGGCGGCGTGTAGCGTGTGCGGGACACATGTCAGAGGCTCCTTAATTGGTCCTGCCGTACTCCCGAGGTCCCCTTGGTTGAAGTCACCCTTCGCAAGAAGGACCCTTCTCCCGAAGTTGTCTTAGTAGTTCGGGGGTTTCATTAGCATTGAAGCTCCTCGTTTGGGGGGATTTTCTCTTTCCGAAGGTGGCTGGTCCTTCTCCCCCGAAGGTGGTATGGCAGCTTTTCCAAGGGAGGTGACACGTTACTTTCCCGAGGTTAGTGCTGTCATTCCCAGGGGTGCTAGTAGGCCACCCAGGTCGTATGCCCTAGGCGTCAGACTTCCTCTTTCCCAGGTTGGTACTGGTACTCCTTACGGGTGATGCTCAATTTCCCGAGCGTGGTATTTGGCTGAAGTTCATAGGTTTAAGGGGTGATAGCACTTCGGCTATCACATGCCCCCCCTTGGAAAGCCGAAGTAGAGGCTTCGGCTTGTAGACCTTCTGGGGGCACCTTTTAGGACTCGGAGTGTGACGTTTGTGAAAAGGAGACTTCGTCTCCCGAAGACACGCCCTGTCCGGCCAGGTGTCACTGTATGGCCTTTGGTGTTCTCGAGGTGCCCAATCTCTTTGCTTTTTCTACTGCAAGTTAGTGGACCGTCGCATCTCATAACCAAGCGTGTTAGTCTCGAGTGACGTGCCCAAGTTTTTCAGGGTGTCAGAAAGCGTGTCTCTCATTTTGTGTGCTAACTGACACGTGGCACGCAATGAATGGAAGAGGCTGTATTGGTTGTACCAGCCACGTCTCCTCATCTTTGACAGGCAATTTATGGCGGTGATTCACCTTCGCGGAACAATTATGACGTCGATTCGGCTACCCTTCCTCGGTCTATGTAAACCTTCATCCATCATAATCCTCATTTGCTCTCTTTTTGCCTTTGCTTTGCACTCATCTATTTTCTTGCTTTCCCCTCTCTTTTCGTGGTGGTGCTAGCGGCGACGTGATTTCTGGCCACCATTCACGACGGCGTCTTCAAATCCTCATTTCGGTAAAATTTTTTGTGGGTTTTGATTCTAGAGGTCCTTCGGTTTCCTCATTTTTTTGCTTTCTCTAGCTTCCCAAAGTCATTGTTCTTCTTCTCAAAGTCCCTCGATTCTTTTTTCCGAAGTCACTTTTTTGCCAACCATGTCTTCACCTGTCCCCCTTATGTCTGTCGAACCCATCCCCGAGAGCTGGCAACATCTTATGTCTCACCCTTGTTGCTCCATTCCGTCAAAACTAGCGAAGTGGACAACCAAATTCTTTCTTCCCTTCTATGCCGTCACAAGGTTACCTCGTCTCGGCCATTTTAGTTTTATGAACCGAGATGACGAGGTTACCATTTTTTGAGTCCAACTGAAGGCCGGACTTTGGTTTCCTCCACCGAGGATGATTTGTAACTTTTGTCAATTTCATGGCATAGCCATGAATCAGCTTCCTCCCAACTCATACTTCTATTTTAATGCCTTCCTCTACATGTGTGGGGTCTTCAAAATAGAACCCCACTTCATCTGGTTCATGTAGTATTACAAGCTCTATCCGGTCCCGAAGGGTGGCTTCTATTTCATGCTACCCCGGGGATCTGGGAGTAAGAAATACATATTCACCTTCGCCACTAAAGATAGTTGGTGAGGGTGGAAAAAGAAGTTCTTCTTCCTGAAAGTGGCGGAGGCTTGGTCATACGTCCCTACTAAATGGGTTGGGGAAAAACTGGAGACGGATGTCGTGGACCCCAAAAAGCTGGTAACTCCTGAGTTGGCGGAGAGGTTCGTGGACTTCGACAGACGTATCAGTGCTGTTACTGACTGGGATGCCGAGGTCCCTCCACGCTCCCTCTACCCCTTCCCCATCATGTGGAGACTTATGACCGAGGAGGTCCTTCAGGAGTTGGGGGTAGTTAAGGAGCATAAGACGGACATCGACATGCCAGCTCCCGCCATCGACGGGAAGGAGTCCTGGCAGGTGATGCTCCTTGGGAAGGAGCTCACTTATGAAGCCTTTTCTGAAAGTAAGTTCCCTTCCAAAGTTTTCAGTATAAGTATCCATCTAGACTTACACTGATGTTTTCCTTCTTTTTCAGAGATGGCGACGAGTCCACTGCCTATTACAAGTCCCTCTTTCTTGGCCAAGCCGAAAAGAGGGAACAAACAAATAAGGGTGCCTCTAAGAGGAGTAAGACATCAGGGAGTTGGCCGTCTTCGGCCAATAGGGCGAAGAAGGACGGCCTTCCCCCACCGCCGGAGGATGTCGAGGAGGTTGGTGGCGAGCCCGAGGTCCCAACCGTCATGCCGACCGAGGTGGCCACCAGTGTGGTTTCTCGGAGTCCCACCACATCGGCAGATCCTTTGGGCTCTTCGGTAGCAGACCCTTCTGCTGAGGAGCTCAAAGAGCGCCAAAGAAGCAAGGGCAAACATGTCCCTGCCGAGGTGGAGGAGGTTAGAGACCCTAACGACGACGTCACTGAGGTTGCGCCAGGTTTGTCCCTTATACACTTTTACTCTTAATCTTTGTTGATATATGACTAAGAGACTTTGTCTTAATGAGACTTGTATTTTAACTTTGTAGGAGAACTGGTGCCCTCATCTTGGATGGTGGACAATGCCCAAAGGCGGGCTCTTCAGGACTCCCACATCCCGAAGGACAAGGTTCCGCGAGAGCCTTTTTGGTCTTTGACGGAGGACATGAACTTGTTCTCCGAGGACTGCTAGTAAATGGCTCCCAAATGGCGAGGGACGTACTCACCCAGTCTTCCTTCAAAGCGGTTGCTGAAGAGTGTGCCAATGAAGAGACCCTCTCCTCAAAAATTTCTGAGCATGCTGCCCAGGTACTTCTTTAGGCCCTTTTTATTTTTTCTCCCCTTTTTTCTAAGTATTTGGCTTTCCTTATGCAGATTTAACTAAGTATCCTCTCATTTTTTACAGCTCCTCGGGTATAGTGGATACCTCCGGGCTTGGGCAGTAAAGCAATCTTCAGTCCGAACTTGGATCGAAGATCGTTTGGAGAAGGCCAAGGTCTTCTGCGCCAACTTTGTTGTTAAAAATGCAGAGTTGAGTCAGATAGCCAAGGAGGAGGTTGCCAAACTACGGGAAGAATGCTTAAAGGGCCAAGACGACCTCTTGAAGGATTTTTCTCAGATGATATCAGACCTCGGCGTGAAGGTAGTGAGCCTAACTTCGGCCAACGAGGCCTATCAAAAGGGAAAAGACGAAGACTCTGCTCTCCTGGCAAAGGCGCTCGCTGATAACGCCAAGCTTCAAGTCGAGGTCGACTCTCTAAAGAAGGAGCCAAAGAAGAAGAAGGTGAAGGCACTCAAGAAGGAGGTTGCTGATCTTCAGAACGAAGTAGAAGACTTGTTGCTCGAGAAAGACAAGGCCATCCAGGCAACCAAGGCTGCCTTCCAGGACGGCTACTGTTTCGTTCGTCATCAAGTTCTGAAGAAATACCCCAATCTCGACCTTCCCTTTCTGGCTGCCCTGGACATTCTTAAGGGGCCTCGGTGGACCTGGTCAAAAATTGAGCTCCTCAACCTGCCATTTGCCCTCCTTCGACACCGAAGGCGGTAGTTAAAGACACAGGAGGTGGAGCCTCCCATGACACCGGGATCCCTTAGATGTTCTGGGGCCTTTGCCTTATTTTCTTTTCCTTTGTAATCTTTCTTCTTGTAATCTTCTCCTTGTAATAAGGCCTTTTTTAATGAAATTTTTCCTTCTTTCAAATTTGGTGAAGTCTTTGACCAGTAATTTTTATTTCCCAGTTATCTCGACCACTTTCAGTTAAGGGACTTCGGAAAATACATTTTGCTTGCTTTGTTAGCCGTCTTTGGAAAAACGTTCACTTTCGACAAATTCCCTTAAGAAAAAATTTGGCCTACTTATGATGGACTTACTTTTTGGGAGAATGACCCAATCAACTTTAGAAGGAATACGTAACTTTCCCAAGCTTCTTGCTTAAGCCTTGTTCGGTGAGAATCCTTTGGTGGGAGAAAATTTCTGTACTTAGAAACTTTTTCTAACCTGTACAATTTCTTATCAAAATTCTAAATATAGAATTTCTTCAAGGCGTTCAAGTGCCATGTATTTTTAAATTCTCCACCTTCGGCGTGGCCAAGCTTATAGACTTCATTTCGGACTTCGTCAAGGACCAAGTAAGGCCCTTCTCAGTTCGCCTGAAGTACCCCTTGGGACAGCTTTCGGGCTTCGAATTCGGCCTTTCGGAGAATGAGGTCTCCTTTTCTTATTCCTTTTGCCCTAACGCGCAAGTTCGTGGCTGTGGCCACTATTTGCTGAAAGGCTTTCCTTCTGAGTTTAGCCACCATTCTGTGTTCGTCAATCAGGTCGAGCTTAGTTCTAAATCCGTGGTCATTCCCTCCTTTGTCGAACACTTGTATTCTGACTGATGGCTGTACTACCTCGATGGGGATAATCGCCTCTGTGCCGAAGACAAGCGAAAACGTTGTCTCACCCGTGGCCCTTCAGGGTGTTGTCCGATAACTCCATAGAACACTAGGAAGTTATCCTGGCCACTTTCCCTTTGCTTCCCCCAACCTTTTTTTCAAACCATCTTTTATGGTTCTATTGGTTACTTCTACTTGTCCGTTGCTCTGGGGATGAGCTACCGGGGTGAAGTGCATTTTTATTCCGAGGTTGGCGATGAATTCTTGGAATCCCTTGTCCGTAAATTGGGAACCATTATCGGCCATAATCACCCTCGGTATGCCAAATCTACATATAATGTTCTTCTAGATGAATTTTTGTATATCCTTTGCCGAAATGGTTGTTAGGGGTTCTGCCTCGACCCATTTAGTGAAGTAATCCACTGCTACTATGCAGAACTTCACTCCTCCAGGTGCTGTCGGGAGTGGCCCGATGAGGTCTATGCCCCAAACTGCAAAGGGACAGGGGTAGTCTACCGAGGTTATTAATTCCAAGGGCAGCCTTTGGATGCTGGCATGTCTTTGGTAATTGTCACATTTTTGGACAAACTGTCTTGCGTCCTTTCTTAAGGTGGGCCAGAAGTACCCTTGGCAAAGTATTATTCCTGCCAAGGCGTCAGTTCCGATATGGGAACCACAAGCCCCCTCATGGACTTCTTCGAGAACTATCCTAGCATCCTCTTCGCTGACACACCTTTGCAGCGGGCCCACATACCCCTGCCGGTATAACTCCTCACCAATTAGGAAATATCGTTCGGAACGTCTTCACACTTTTGTCGCTTCATGAAGATCATCGGGAAGCTCTACGGTTATAAGATACCTCTTTATAGAATCTTTCCACCCTTTTTCCAAGGTCGTCCGCTCTGCTCAGTGTCGCTATGCTCAAGTGGCTCAACACTTTGGTGAACCTTTTTGATTTGGCCAAGCTGTCCACTTCAGTATTGTCCCGGCGAGGTACATTTTCAATATGTATTGCGTCGAACTCCTGGATGAGCTTTGATATGAACTCGTGATATTTTTGCAAAGTCAGATACTTCACGCTATAGTCCCTTGCCATCTGCCGCACCACTAGCTGGGAATCACTGTGGGCTTTTAGGTTTCTTATACCAATCTTTCTGGCCAGGCGCAACCCTGCTATGAGAGCTTCGTATTCTGCCATATTGTTGGTGACGTTAACCCAAATTTGATGGCTTTTGTGGCTTCCAAACCTTCGGGGCCCCGAATAATTACCCCAGCTCCCTGGTGTTTGGAGCCGGAGGCCCCATCTACAAAGATAGTCCATTCTGGCTCACTTTTGTCGAGGTCTGATTGATCACCTTCGATAACGGGTACTTCAGCAATGAAGTCCACTAAAGCTTGGGCTTTTATTGCTTTCCTTGGCTCATAAGTAATATCATACTCGCCGAGCTCTATGCACCACTTGGAAAGCCTTCCCGAATGGTTTAATCTTTTCATGACATACCGAAGAGGTAGGTTACCTCGGATAATAATAGGGTAAGCTTGAAAGTACGGACGCAGTCTCCTGCTTTCCAGCACCGGGGCATAGATAGCCTTTTGTAGTAGGGGATACCTGACTTCGGCGCCATATAGGGACTTGCTCGTGTAGTATACTGGCCATTGTTCCGCCCCCTCTTCCTTAACGAAAACCGAACTCAGTGCCTTTTTCGTAACGGCGAGGTATAGTACAAGGGGTTCTCCCTCTCGTGCTTGCCGAAAAATGGGTAGACGAGCTAGATAGACTTTGAACTCTTCCCAGGCCTTTTGGCAATCCTTGTTCCCAGGATGGTCATTGTGTGTGAGGTCGCCACCATTTTTTGCCGCCTTGGTGAGGACTTTAAAGAATTCTCGGCAGTGATCCCCACACCTGGAAATGAATATGCTAAGGGACATTATTCTCCCAGTGAGCCTTTGCACATCCTTTGTTGTAACGGGAGTTCAGAATTCAAGTAGCGCTTTGACTTTTTCCGGGTTGGCATTGATACCTCTTTCTGATACCATAAATCCAAGGAACTTGTCGGAGCTTACGCCGAAGACGCATTTTTCAGGATTAAGGTGAATTCTGAATGCTCTAAGTTGGTGGGGAGTTTCCTCCAAATCTGCAACATGACTGCCAGGCATTTTGCTCTTAACTATCATGTCATCAACATAGACATCCATGTTCCTCCTTATTTGGTTGTTGAAGACCTTGTTCATCAGCCTCTGGTAGGTGGCTCCTACATTTTTAAGCCCGAAGGGCATTCTAACATAGCAATATGTACCGACTTCGGTGATGAAGGCAGTGTTTTCCTCATCTTTAGGGTCCATCCTAATTTGATGATACCCACTAAAGGTATCACGGAAGCTCAGGAGTCCATATTCAGCAGTCGAGTCCACCAACTGATCTATTGGTGGGAGAGGATACAAATCCTTAGGGCAAGCATCATTTATGTTTCGTAAGTCGATGCACATTTGGAGCTTGTTGCTCACTTCTTTTGTGGCAATAACCACATTACTTAGCCACTCGGGGTATTTGACCTCCTTGATTACGACCGCGTCTATCAACTGCTGGACTTCGATTTTGATGAAGTTGCTCTTGTGTGCCGAGAGGCTTCGCTTTTTTTGGCAGACAGGCTTTGCCTCTGGGCTCAATTTAAGGCTATGATGTATTATGCGAGGGTCTACCCCAGGCACGTATTTCGGCAAGTAGGCAAATAGATCTTTATTCCATAGCAGGAAAGATACAAGTTTTTCCTTGTCACCTTCGGCCAATTTTTTCCCTATTCGGGTATTTCAGCTTGGGACAAGCTCTATTTCTTCCGTTTCTATCTTCTCAGAATCTTCTGTTCCTTCTCCTTTTAACTCTTTTGCAAGTACAACCTTCGTTTTCGTAGCCTACGTGCAGTTTGTCACCAGGGCTTTCCTCGCCTTAATGAACACCTTCCTCACCTCCGCCTGGTCGATGAAGATCTCAGCATGTCCATCCTTGGTGACGAAGGTGACAGTTAGGTACTTTACATCCGGGCGGATGTGGAGGTTCCCCTGCATTTGCCTCCCCAGGATGGCGTTATACGATGAAGGGACATCTATGACAATGAACCCTGTCATTACAAAGGGAAACGGCTCATCTTTGTTGTTTATTGAAGTTCCTCTCAGCATCAGAGGAAGATCAATCCAGCCGAGGATGGGGAGTTCGGACGATCCCACTCCAAAAGTCATAGAAGTGAAGGACTTGAGGTCGCTTCTTGGTATAACTAAACTCGGTAGTAGGTGTGAGAATAAAACGTCTGCGTTTGAACCATCATCAAGCAGTACTCTCTTGACGTCCTAGCTTCCTATCCTTGCCATAACCAGTAGTGGATCATCATGAGGAAATATGACGGTGGACCCATCTTTCTGAACAAGCTTTTTTTACGGGTTCCCATATTCCATTACCAAAATCTCCCTGGCTTTTCTTTTCCTTTCTGTCGACGGCAGTCTTGTTGTGATCATTTGTATCACTCCTGCCGAGGGTGGCGGACGCCTTTTTGGACTTCGGTTCCAGCATCTGTCAGAGTCATACTCCTCGTCATCTCCTTTTTCATGTTCTTTTTGTTGTCCTCGTCGTGTCCGGTGTCGTGCCCGTGGTCCCGATGGAATTGGTAGAACTTTTTCATGTTCTTTTTGTTGTCCGAGGTCATGGCCTTTTGTCGCTGGATCTAAGTTCTTTGCCTTTCCATCGCCATAAGGATGTTCGTCCTTATGGTGTTCAGGGGAGTGAAAGCTAATGGCTTCCTTCTTTTAAGCTTCCGAGGTCCTCCCCCTGACTCAGTTCGGTAACGAGTTTGCTGGTTCGGCCCCTCGGTGCGAATGTGATCCAATTTTGGGCTCCCATTCTCAGTTATTCAGCAGTCATGTGCTGCTCTGCCCTTCGGTGAAATTTGCCAAGCGTGTCGAGGGGATCCTTGGAAAATTCATAGAACAACTGAGAGTTTCTCTGAAGTCATCGTGTCATGGCCAGGATACGTATTTCTGGCCTGAATTCTGGGACACTTAAGGCTTCCCGGTTGAACCTTTCGACATAGTCGCGAATGGTTTCTCCATTTTTCTATGCTATGCCAAACATTTGGACTGGCATCTTCGCCGTTGGCCGGCTTCCGATGAATTGATGCGTGAAGGCAGTAGACAACTCTTGGAACTCCATGATGGTTCCAGGAGCCAGTGAGTTGTAGCATGCCGTTGCTGGTCCAACAAGGATGACCTCAAAACATTTGCACAAGGTGTCATCATCAGCACCGTGCAATACCATGCTGCGCTTGTATTTGGTCAAATGAGCCTGGGGGTCAGTTTGGCCATCGTAGGTCTCTAATCGAGGTACCCAAAAGTCACTCGGCATAAGTGCTTCAACCACCGCTCGGGTCAATGGTGATTCATCTCTAATGAAGGTTTCTGGCAACCTAGGCCAGACGGGCTTCCGAGCTACCTGTCTTTCCACCCTTTCTAGCCTCTTTAGGATTTTTTCCATGATGAATGTGGCACTGGGCTCTTCTTCCTGCTGTCTAGAGGCCTTCGGGAATGGAGACTGACGTCTCCCATTTGGGAATGACTTCGGTGCCAAGAAGATGGCGATTTTTCTTCAAGTGAAGAACTCCTTCGCCGGGGAGTTCTGAGTCATTTTGGCCCCGCTTCTCCCTCAGGTCGTGCCCTGAGGGGTATATTTTCCGTCGAGGACTCATCACGTTGATCCCTGCTTCCTGAACTCCAGTGAGTTGATCTAGGATTCTTCTCCCGGCGAGGTGCTGGTGAAAAGGGCCCTCGACCCAGAGTTGACTCTGGCCATCTTCTGTCTAATTGTTGCGTTATTTCAGCCACAACGGTGTTGGGTTTCGGGAGCCAAACAGCACAGCGAAATTTAACCGAAACCTTCCAGGATCCAATTAAAACGGGGTAAACCGGGTGTTTGAAAATTTTCATACCTAATTTTCGGTTGAGATCTCTCACTCAACTGTAGAGTCGAATTACAAAACTTGAACAGTTGACGTGTTCAAGCTCTCTATGGTATCCACATGAGCTTCTCGGGATCACCACGCTTCCACCACGTCCCGGTAGATGTGTTTCTTTTGCGCTTGTAGTGCTAGCTTTCGTCCTTCAAGGAATTGCAAGAGAAGAGTGCAGCTGTCCTTTTGGGAGGCTAGGGTAAGGAGACCTGTGAATTTCTCACTAGAAGTTGTATTTATAGTGAGACTCAACTTCCAGGCCTAATGGGTTTCAAAGCCCTAATCCAATTAGGATTTAATTTCGGGCTTAATAATGGCTCAACTATTGGGCCCATTATTAGTACAAAATTATTGTGAACCCAAAACCCAAATTATTAGCCCATGCACTCTAATGATCCAAAAAGCTCTATGTGTGCGACCCAATAGGCTCTTACCACATTGGCAATGATCATAAATCACATTTATGATCATAAGCAATGAGCGGTGTCTAGCAACACATCATTGCTACCCAAGTGACAAGATTGTCGATCATTCGACTAAACCTTTATGATCATCCCCGATATATGCCATTGTCCCTTTGTCCAAGATATCAAGACTAACCACGAGAGATGGAATGTGTCACTCTCGTATAGCCCAATCTTTGGTTTCTTGATTACCGAGTAGACCAACTTAAACTGATGACATTGATATCGTATATCAACTCATCCAAGCATGGCCATGCATTTTTCTAAGTCTTACTCTATCAAGGGGCCCGAAGATATCACTCCCGTTATATAGGAGGGACAAATCCCATCTTGATCATACAAATCCCTCCGCATGATATGTGACATACCCAATGACCTCCTTCAAGTTCACTCAGTTACGAGCAACAAAGGAAAGTATCAAAGTATGTGACTCACATGTAGGGGACCTTGATGATCTTAGGTCGAAGGACTACATATACCATGATCACTATGAGAATCACTTATGACACTCAGCTAACAATCCATGTAGTATTCTCTTGGTGGGTCGATCCAGTACAGAAGTTCTCCAACTTGTACCCATATGTAGACTACATATCTCATATTAGTCTCCACATATGCTAGTCGTTATGTATTATTGCAACCCGCTCCGCAATAATACTAGACCAGGGACATTTAAGAATATCATTATTGTTAGGCTCACCTCCTAAGTGCTTGGCTTAGGCCAAGGAACAAAGAAAAATGATGTGAAAGAGCTAAGAGAACTGGTGCAGTGATGTATGTGCAAAGCTGGAAACTTTCAGGAGCTAACTGCACTTTGAAACTAGACTATGGAGAAACTGACAGAAATCAAAGAAAGGGGACCAGATTGCATACTTAACTAGTGGTACAAATAAAACCAGAAAGTTGAAGAAGGTAATTTCAGCCATGCAAATATTTATGGTGACTAGTACAAAACTAGGCCAATATAAGGGAGACAACAATGATAACTAGTCACATCATGTCTTCCACTAAGGTGTAAGCCATCATTGTTCTAGTTAGACTAACTAGAACCTGTTCTAGTTACATGGCCGGTTTTATTTGGAAGAAATGGAACCTTGGTACTTGTGTTTGGCATGTGCATGGCATTATAGGCCATGAGGTGACTAAAGTGCCAAGTAAATACATGTTTTAATGGTGCATGTGTGATCGTGAGCAAGTGTGGGCTTCATTGATCCATGCAAATAAAGGAAGGCCAAAAGTTAGCATAATACCAATTTCAGTACAAGTGTCCTATGGCCGGACTTAGTCAAGGCCATTTGTTTTGCCATTTCGGACTTGATCCATCCTTCCTTGGCCGAGAGCTTGCTAGCCTAAGTTCTTCAGCTTTCTCTCTCAAATTGGTCTTGAATTCAAGCAAACTTGGAGGCACTTGAGGGATTCAAGTTTGGAAGCTTGGTTTCGGCACAAGACTACTTGAAATCAAGCTTTGTTCATGAAGAAACGTTGAAGGGCCGAGCCAATCAAGCTAGGGATTTAAGGCAACTTGTATATTTCCTTGATTCCATGGTAGTTCTTCCATGAACAAGGAGTTTGAGTGCTCAATTAATGTTATACTAGGCTAATTGAGCAAGTGATGTTTGGGTTTGGAAGCCAAGTGTTGGCCGAAAGTATTATTTGAAGTAGCTTGGTGTTCTTCCTTATTTACATGGAAATTAATCCATGATTAAAGGTTATTGATGCCTAATTAATCTTTTGATAGGCTATTTTGAGTGAATAACATCAAGGTATGAAAGTTTGATGCTTGGCCGAAAGCTCAACTTGAGGTAATTTCATGTTCTTCCCTTGATTACATGGTAATGGTTCCATGAACAAGGTTTAATGATGCCTAGATGGTTATATGTTGAGCTAAATTAGTGAGGAACATCAATGTGTGGAAATGTGTATTTGGCCAAGATTATGAACTATAGTAACTTGGTGTTCTTCTTTGAATACATGGAAATTAATCCATGAATAAGAGTTGTTAATGCCTAATTATTGTTGTGGTAGGCTAAATTAAGTGAAGAATACTTGGGCATTGAAAGTTGGTTTGTGGCCGAAAGCACTATTGAGGTAGGGTTCACTTAACACTTTATTTTGCTTGGTGAATTACCATGGTTCAAGTGTTTAGAGTAGCTAAGTGATGGTTAAATTTGCCAAATGACCTTAGTTGCTTGATGGGCTATTGTGAATATATTCGGTTTAAGTGTTGATTAGCTAATTGACTATTGTACATGTGCTAGAAATGTTAGTAAATGTGGCCTATTTCCTAAGCATTTTGGAGCTCTAAGTGGAAGTGAAGTATTGGATGAAGTTATGTGTGCAAAATGCACATAGGCACATGTTATGGAGAACTTGGCCGAGAGCACTTAGTGGTATGTGTGTGTGTTTTGTGTGCTTTGGTGAATTCTCTATGCTTGCTAACCAAACATTCACTATTATTGCTTATATGCCTCGGTTATCTAGCCTGTATATGTATATGTTTGGTTTTCCTTGTCTTTGTGTTTGTTTTGCAGGTTATGTTGAGCTAATGGGAGGCTAAGCTTTGAGTTGTTTACTCAGCTTAACTAAATAAACTCTTAGTTGAGTTGTATATCAAGTGAACTCTACTGAGTTTTATACTCACTGCCCATCCTACTTGTTTTTCAGGAAAAGATATTCGGCCTGAATAGTGCTTGCTTGTTTTGTGCTTGTGTTTTGTGCTAGCTTGTTTTACTGTCAAGGTATGTGCCAATGTGTGCTTGGCTTATTGATTTTGGTTCATTACAAGTCTTATATCATGTTGGCCGAGACTTATGGACTAAGTTTGCAGGCTTATAGTGTGGGGGACCTGTCTAGGAGTGCAGTATGGATACTTGGACTTTGGCTCTGATCATAGTGTTCACCTTTATGACAATGAACATGGCAATTGGGTTGGTGTTGTAGTGTGTGCTTTTGTATGGGATCCTTAAGGTACTATTTGACCATTCGTGGTCATGGATTGTACTATAACTTGGCTTTGGTAGACTTTTGGGTTCATGGCATGTAGCTATGTTGGATACTAGGTAGACTACCATTTTGTGTATATATATGTAGTCTTGGATACCTAGCTTTGTGTTGGTTTTGCTGGACTTATGTGCCAAGTTATGTGTATGACCTTATGGATGGTTTTGGACATGTACATATGTTGGATGCTTTGGGGCCAAGGTTTGGCATCTATATGAATGGTTAAGGACTTACGCTTGTTTAAGTGAGTTTGGAGCATGAAATGTTGTGAACCACTTTGTGTACCTTTCTTGGCCGAGAAGGTCATGTGCATATCAACATGTGTTTTTCAAACCAAAGTAACTACTGTGGGCTTCTTGGTTGCCATATAAGTAGCACACTTGATTGCACACCATATAAGCACTTAAAATTTCATTTAAGTGTTGCCTTGCTTGTTATGCAAGTAAACTATTAAAACCTTGCTTGTTTTTCAAGTTAGTGGTATTGGGCCTTGCATCTGCTGCAAGTAATTAATGGATTTGTTTTTAAAGCCTCCTGGGCCACCTCCCAGGCTTCTCACCTTAAGAAAATAAGACTTAATGTTGCCATTGCTTGCTTCGCCGAATTAGAGAATTAGAATTTGAGTTCTGGGTTTGAGAGTTAAAGTAAAAACTTATGAGCCAAGGCCTGTGTAAGGTGTGACAATTATGTTTATTACGTTACGCAGAAACAAAACAACGAACGCAATTGCTGGATTAATGCCTTAATAAAATATCATTACTTAATGTGCAAAAATACAATCATCTCATGATTGGCTTTTGGGCGCAACACTAACAATCTCCCACTTGCACTAAAGCCAATCATCCATGTATCTAATACCGATGGACCTAGAATGGCTATCATGCTTTTGCTGCGTAAGGGGCTTTGTCAGCGGATCAGCAATGTTGCTATGTGTCGAAGTCCTGCATATCCTTACATCACCCCTCTCGATGATCTCGCTGATGAGATGATAGCGTCGGAGTATGTGTTTGGATCGCTGGTGAGATCGAGGTTCCTTAGCCTGTGCGATTGCTCCATTGTTGCCACAATAGAGCTCTATCGGGTCGGTAATGCTTGGAACCACTCCAAGTTCAATGATGAACTTGTTGATCCAAACTGCCTCCTTCGTAGCATTAGAGGCGGCAATGTACTTAGATTCTGTTGTAGAGTCAGCTACTGTCTCTTGCTTTGAACTCTTGCAGCTAACAGCACCACCACCAATACAAAACACATAACCAGATTGCGATCTAAAATCATCCTTATCGGATTGGAAGCTTGCATCGATGTAACCCCTTACAACGAGCTCATCTTCACCTCCAAAGACCAAGAATGCATCCTTAGTCCTTCATAAGTACTTAATGATGTTCTTCACAGTTGTCTAGTGACTCTCACCGGGGTTCGATTGGTACCTACTCATCATGCTTAAGGCATATGAGACATCAGGACGAGTACATATCATGGCATACATGATAGATCCAATTGCTGAAGCATATGGAATCTTACTCACGTGTTCTCTCTCCTTGGGTGTACTCAGACACTGAGATCTAGAAAGAGTTATACCATGTGACATGGGCAAGAATCCTTTCTTTGAATCTTGCATGCTAAACCTCTTTAGCACCTTGTCAATGTATGTACTTTGACTTAGGCCAAGAAGGTTTCTAGATCTATGTCTATAGATCCTGATGCCTAACACATAGGTTGCTTCACCCAAGTCCTTCATAGAGAAACATTTCCCCAGCCAAGTCTTCACAGACTGTAGCTCAAGAATGTCATTCCCGATGAGTAGTATGTCATCTACATACAACACCAAGAAGACAATAGCACTCCCACTAACCTTCTTGTAGACACAAGGTTCATCTTCATTTTTGATAAAACCAAACTCTTTGGCTGCTTCATCAAAATGAAGATTCCAACTTCGAGAAGCTTGCTTCAGTCCATAAATGGACCTTTGCAACTTGCACACTTTATTGGCATTCTCAGGAGTGACAACACTCTCAGGTTATGTCCTGTACACATCCTCAAGTAGCTTTCCATTTAGGAATGCAGTTTTGACATCCATTTGCCATATCTCATAATCATAGTGTGCAGCAATAGCAAACAAAATTCGGATGGATTTAAGCATAGCAACTGGTGAAAAAGTTTCATCATAGTCAATACCATGAATTTTCTTGAAACCTTTTGCAACCAATCGTCCCTTAAAGGTAATCACATTACCATCCATGTCAGTTTTCTTCTTGAAAACCCATTTGCACCCTATGGGTTTTACCCCTTCAGGTGGGTCAACCAAAGTCCATACTTGGTTTTCATACATGGATTCCATCTCGGATTTCATGGCCACTAGCCACTTCTCAGAGTCAGGCCCCGACATAGCTTGTTGGTAGGTTGCGGGCTCATCCTGATCCATGAGCATCACATCACCAGTGTGAGTCACGAGAAATCCATATCTCTCGGGCTCACGCCGAATCCTACCAGACCTATGTGGGCTCTGTGCTACAGGAACAGACTCTTGAACCACAACATCTTGTGGTGTCTGTTCAGGTTCCATTTCAGGTTCGATGTCTCCTTGTTGTTCTTGAATTTCTTCAAGTTCTACTTTCCTCCCACTAGTTTCTTTAGAGATAAACTCTTTCTCTAAAAAGACACCAGTTCGAGCAACAAACACTTTTTGCTCAGAAGGATTGTAGAAATAGTAACCCTTTGTTTCTTTGGGATACCCAACAAAAAGGCATTTTTGAGATTTGGGCCATAGTTTGTCAGAGGATTGACGTTTCAGATAAGCGTCACAGCCCCAAATCTTCATAAAAGACAAATTGGGACACCTCCCACTCCATAACTCATATGGTGTCTTTTGAACCGATTTAGATGGAACTCGATTTAGTGTAAAAGCGGCTGTCTCTAGAGCATGTCCCCAAAAGGAGTTTGGAAGGTCAGCTTGACTCATCATAGAGCGAACCATGTCTAACAGAGTTCGATTTCTCCTTTCAGATACACCATTCCATTGAGGTGTACCTAGTGGAGTGAGTTGTGATACTATACCACACTCAGTCAGATACTCAAGGAATTCTCGATCCAAGTACTCTCCACCTCGATCTGAATGAAGCACTTTGATACTTTTACCGAGTTGATTCTCTACTTCATTCTCGAATTCTTTGAACTTTTCAAAGGATTCTGACTTGTGTCTCATGAGATACACATAGCCATATCTACTGAAGTCATCAGTGAAAGTAATGAAGTATTGAAAATCACCTCCAGCTTGTGTAGACATAGGGCCACATACATCACTATGTATGCATCCTAGTAAGTCATTAGCCCTTTCACTTTGCCCTGTGAATAGGGCTTTGGTCATCTTGCCCAACAAACATGACTAACATGTCTCATATGATTTAAAATCAAATGAGTCCAAGAGTCCATCCTTATGGAGCTTGGATATGCGGGTCTCATTTATATTGTAAGGGCCTGGGTGCTTACCAACCCCTTGGGGTGAACCCACCAGCGCCGCTTACAACTGACCTGGGCGCTTAGCAAGCCACTTAGTGGCCCAACCCACCAGCGTCAGATGGTTAGACGCGTCTTCCCCCGGGGAGAGTAAATCCTTGAGGTTGCGAGTTCGATTCATCGGCTCGTTGATACCAAAGAGGACAATATGCTTTACGGGCTTTGATCCGTCTGACGCTGGTGGGTTGGGCCACTAAGTGGCTTGCTAAGAGCCCAGGTCAGTTGTAAGCGGCGCTGGTGCGTTCGCCCCAAGGGGTTGGTAAGCGCCAAGGCCCTTACATATATGGCCCAAGCGACAGTGCCAGAGATAGGTCGGGTTCGAATCATTTAATCTGACATTCCTGGTATTCACATTATAGATTGGATCTTCGAGGTCTAAAACATACAACCCATTGCTAAGTTGAGCACTATCATAAAAGATTTCATTCAAATAAATAGAACAACATTTGTCCTTTATTATAAATGAAAAACCTTTCTTGTCCAAACAAGAAACAGAAATCAAATTTCTACTAATAGTAGGCACAAAGTAGCAGTTCTCTAATTCTAAAACTAATCCACTAGGTAAAGTGAGACCACAGGTATCTATGGCTAAGGCAGCAACCCTTGCTCCATTTCCAACAATAGGTCCACTTCACCTCGGGCCAATCTTCTACTTATACTTAGATCCTGCACATTTGCACAAATGTGAGATCCACATCCAGTATCCAATACGCAAGATGAGGAAGTAGAAAAGTTAGCGTCTATAACAAAAATACCTGAAGTGGAAGTCTTACTTCCCTTTTCCTTAGCAAGTTCTTCAAGATAGAGCTTGCAGTTATGCTTGCAGTGTCCAGGTTGCTTACAATGGAAGCACTCCCCTTCCTTTTCCACACCACCCTTTGGTTTCAATGCAGCTTACCATTTGAGAAAGTTGGTCCCATTAAGTTTTTCCTTCTCAAGGATCGATCGCAACGAAAGTGTCGATGTGTTTTGTGCCATGGTTATCTACAACAGTAAATATGCAGTGTAAGAGTCATGTATTTTAATTCATTTAATAAGGACTTTTATTAAATGATACTCCCACTATTTTCCTCAAAATAATAACCCTCGATATTATTTCGGAACACCTCGGTGCTAAGGTATTCTAGTGGGCCAAGATCCATATTTGACCACAACCTGAGTCAGCTTTGGCTTTTCTCTCAAGTTACAGCTATTTAGGTAGGCAACTCTTTGCCAATTGCATCTTATGCAACTCTTGGATAGTTGGGTGAACAACACTTGTCCAAGCTCATCTCATGAGCTTAAGCCCAACTCTATGCCTCTAAGTCCCTAATCCTATTAGGATGACTTAGTTAAGTCAGACCCAAAGTTAGCAATTTGGATATCACTATTATCCCATCGCGCCTTACCAAGATGAACATAGGTGCTTTGCTTTGGCAAACCCACCTAATGTTGATCAAAGTCTTGACGAGTGCCAACATTTGGAAGGCATCACATTTATGACTTAATATTTGTTTGAGGGATTTTTTCATTTGATCTCACCAATTTGTTATCTCCGGTTGTCTTATACATGCATCACATACAAATATAAAACATGCATCTCATGCATTCAAGAAAGTAAATGTGACATGGTTATAGCCCAAACTATGTGATATTCTCAAGCCAATGAGAATATCATAAAAGCCTAAGAAAAGAAAAAGAGTCTTCACAAGCTCCTTCTCTTCCTTTCTTGGCTGCCCTTTTGTTGTCATCTCCTTAGACATACCTCCTGGGATGATCCTTAGACATACCATCTTGGATGATCCCATAATGCACCATTACATCAATAATAGAAACCTCGAGTTACATTCGAGGGGAGTAAGGTGAGAAGAGAATGTACAATGAGAGTGATAAGAAAAGGCACGACTCGCAGGCCGTATTTACAAGTACAACCAATCAAGGGCTATAACCATGCACCATGCTTCAAACACCAATCAGCATATCATGTCAAATCTCATTCAACAAAGATGCATGCCAATTTTCGCTTGTTGATTAACCAGTTTTTATTTATGTGGCGCTTCGCATACGGCGGTCCCGCTGGCCGGTCAGCGGGCGGTGGTTCCGCTGACCGGTCAGCGAACGGGGTCAAGGGGAGCCGCCCTTGCGGGGGGCATGGGGGGCAGCGCCCCCCGGCGCAAAAAATTGTCTTACAATTGCTTAGCCCGAAATCTTCTATTTCGAGCAAGTAGGCACCCGAGACTCCTCCATTCGAGCCACCAAAAATACCTTACTTTCGGTGCCTGAATAGGCCGAATCCGAACAAAGCTAGGGTTTTTGCAACTATTGCAAGAATCCTAATCCATATAGGTATCTCATACCTATCAATTTCGGGTTAATCTCATTAACCAATTTGTGTCGTTTCTTCATATATCTCATATGTTCATTATGAATTCCGGTTTCATGCATCATGAATCAATCTAATTAATCATGGCCGAAAAGCAATCGAACACATAGCATCATGCGATTCAACACTCAATCCCAATTTAGGGTTTCACCAGTAGCTCTGATAGCACTGTTGGGTTTCGGGAGCCAAACAGCGCAGCGGAATTTAACCGAAACCCTCCAGGATCCAAGTGAAACAGGGTAAACCGGGTGTTCAAAAATTTTCATACCTAATTTTCGGTTGAGATCTCTCACTCAACTGTAGACTCAAATCACAAAACCTGAACAGTTGACGTGTTCAGGCTCTCTATGGTATCCACACGAGCCTCTCGGGATCACCACGCTTCCACCACGTCCCGGCAGATGCGTTTCTCTTGCGCTCGCAGTGCTAGCTTGCGTCCTCCAAGGAATTGCAAGAGAAGAGTGTGGCTGTCCTTTTGGGAGGCTAGGGCAAGGAGACCTGCGAATTTCTCACTTAAAAGTTGTATTTATAGTGAGACTCAACTTCCAGGCCTAATGGGTTTCAAAGCCCTAATCCAATTAGGATTTAATTTCGGGCTTAATAATGGCTCAACTCTTGGGCCCATTATTAATACGAAATTAAAGTGAAACCATAACCCAAATAATTAGCCCATGCACTCTAATGATCCAAATAGCTCTATGTGTGCGACCCAATAGGCTCTTGCCATGTTGGCAATGATCATAAATCACATTTATGATCATAAGCAATGAGCGGTGTCTAGCAACACATCATTGCTACCCAAGTGACAAGATTGTCGGTGAATCGACTAAACCTTTATGATCATCACCGATATATGCCATTGTCCCTTTGTCCAAGATATCAAGACTAAGCACGAGACATGGAATGTGTCACTCTCGTATAGCCCAATCTTTGGTTTCTTGATTACTGAGTAGACCAACTTAAACTGATGACATTGATATCGTATATCAACTCATCCGAGCATGGCCATGCATTCTCTAAGTCTCACTCTATCAAGGGGCCCAAAGATATCACTCCCGTTACATAGGAGGGACAAATCCCATCTTGATCATACAAATCCCTCCGCATGATATGTGACATACCCAATGACCTCCTTCAAGTTCACTCAGTTACGAGCAACAAAGGAAAGTATCAAAGTATGTGACTCACATGTAGGGAACCTTGATGATCTTAGGTCGAAGGACTACATATACCATGATCACTATGAGAATCACTTATGACACTCATATAACGATCCATGTAGTGTTCTCATGGTGGGTCGGTCCAGTACACAAGTTCTCCAACTTGTACCCATATGTAGACTACATATCTCATATTAGTCTCCACATATGCTAGTCATTATGTATTATTGCAACCCGCTCCACAACAATACTAGACCAGGAACGTTTAAGAATATCATTATTCTAGGGTTACAATTATGTTTGTTAAGTTACACAGAAACAAAACAACAAACATAATTGATGGATTAATGCCTTAATAAAATATCATGACTCAATGTGCAAAAATAAAATCATCTCATGATTGGCCTTTTGGGCACAACACTAACATCTACATATGCTAGTCGTTATGTATTATTGTAACCCACTCCATAATAATACTAGACTAGGGACATTTAATAATATCATTATTCTAGGGTTATAATTATGTTTATTACGTTATGCAGAAACAGGGTAACAAACATGATTATTGAATTAAAGTCTTAATAAAATATCATGCTTCAATGTGCAAAATACAATCATCTGATGATTGGCTTTTGGGCACAACACTAACAACATTGTGGTGGCAAGCCTCAATAATCCTCCACGTGCCTACTAGCCTCTGTGGGCAAGAAAAATTGAAGTTAGTACAATAGCAGCTTAACTATCAAGTCACCAAGCCAAGAAAAATTGTAGTTACTACAATAACAACTTAACTATCAAGTAGCCAAATAACTAGAATCTCAAGGATTCTCAAAGCAATATACCTATAATGGAAACTACAACGACAATCCTTAGTGATTGTTAGGTCCATCAACCTCAATATCTCCACAACATGAAACTAAAAAATGAGAAGTTTATGATTCACAATAAGGGATCTTTAACCTACATGGAAAGCACTAAGGAAAACACATAGTCGCTCCATCCCAATTTTTTTGCACCATTTGACTTTTTGGAGTAATTTGACTTGAATTTATTCATAGAGTTTTTTGTTTCAAAAAAATTTTAAAAAATATATATTTAAGAACTATAGGTCTTAATTTATCATTTGTATATAAATGTATTTCATTTACATACTAAAATGTTGAATGTAAAAATCATAGATTAGTTGCTAAAAAGTGAATGATGCAAAGAATTTGTGAGAGAAGGAGTATATGTGTATATGTAATCTACTATGAGCTCACACAGTGTAAGGCTAAACTTATGCACATAGGTTATAGTTCAGTGGGACTTATCCTATACCTAGTCCTTAAACTATAAGGCAATGCCTCATCTATGAGCAAGCATTGCTTACTAGCATAACCAATGAAATTCATCAATACTTTTGACCTCCCTTATGTTGTACAGGTGAACATGGTGGTTGTGCCTCGCTTGAGTTCCAAGGAACTCACTAGGTTTACTAAGCCTCTACATAGTGCCTAAAGTCATTAGACTTGCCTAGGTCAATTATGTACTAAGCTTCCACCTTAAAACCCAACCAAGAGTGCACTAGGTTCTTACTTGTACCTCAAGTGAACTTGTCTAGGCTATAAGTAATCTAAACCTCCACCCATGACATTTACCTATCCACTATTACTTTGTTTACACTATTATGGTAAGAGATAAAATGGATGGACTTAATTCACTTTACTTCAACGAATTCACTTAAGTATTCTAGGGTTCCCGCACTGGTGCTTTAAGCATAAGGCATGCCTAAGCACCTCACAGTTACTAAACCTCTAATCTAGTTCCATATGGTGCTAATGTAGTCCTTGGAATCTTCATTGGCCTTAATATTCCATGTTGTCATCTTGGAGTTGAAGTCCTCCATGTTGCCTTAATATTCCATATGGCCCTAGTTTCGTGAAGGACTTTAGGAGTCCTAAAGCATCTTTGGGCTTTACACACCTATAAAAGCCTTAAGCACTCCCCGGCCCCGTCCCTAAAACTTTCCTACCAAAATTGAAAGTGTTGTCCATGAAGCCTGTGGTATTGCATTATCACCATTGATAGTCCTCAAATTAGGCATGAGCCCTTTGGTGCCCAGTCACCAGGGCCTCATACCCTGCTACTGCTCTTTGCTTCCACAGGCACTCTAGCACATTCCCAAGCCCCTCCAAGCCTTAAGTCTTTCCTCCTTAAATCTCAAAGGCTAGGACAACTATATTAGGCCAAGAACATACAAGCTAACTCATGCATCAAGTGAACAAACACACAAACTAAGCCATGGATCACACTAGTCCACCATAACCATTTCTACCCACAATCCACGCATATCTTTCAATCCATTCAAAATCATCACCAAGCAACTAATATATGCATAAAAAACATGTTTGTAAACTAAATCCCTTACCTCAATTTCATGCCACAAGCAAAAATCATGCATTCCAACACTAAGTAAGTGGCTCCACTAGGTTTTTTCCTACGTTCCAAGCAATCAAAGGTTCATGGCCCTAAAATAACAACAAATAAGCAAAACCTAAGCATCAAAATGGCTAAACAAATGAGAAATCATCAAGGAATTGATGATACTTCATGAATAAACATAGCCCAGGCAAGAAAAAATGTGATTCTAAGCTTCAAAAGCACAAAACTTCCTTGAAACAAGCTATGCAATGCTTAAGCACCATTGGAGCTTTCAAAAGCTGTAAAGAAATAAAAAATTTGGGAAGAAATTGAAGGAGAAATCGAGGAAAGGGGGAGCTCAGGTGTTTGGGAAAAATGGGTGAATAGTTGCAGCCAAAACCCCTTCCAAAACAAGTTATAAGCCCATTTACTCACTACACCCTCAAACTTTCTTAATGTTTACAAACTCACCTCTTCCCTGACTAGTAACTCTGCCGTCCAAATGGGTCAAACATCCAACACATAGAAAAATATTTTTTGTTCTAAACAAGGTTTAAGTTTTAAAACACAATTTTTGACACTGAAGACTCAACCCAACACCTCGGGATGCAAAGTTATCATTTGCCCCCAGACCTCTTTTGATGTCATACTCTCCTCAAAACATAGTAAACCTTAACTAACTTGCTTGACCATGCTAAATGAATTGAAAATAAGGTATTAAATTAAGGATTTATTAATTTATATACATTAAATGAGTTGCCCACTAGGAGGGCTATAACAGCTGAAGCACCTCATGTCTAAAGGATGATCTTAGACACTAGTATCCATCTTTCGAAGGATAGCACTAAGGCAGCGAAGCTAGTGGACTTTAAGAAGGAATTTGCTTCCCCCCTCCAAGCCCGTGCATTGTTGCTAGCACACTAATGGCTATTACTGATGAGGCCTTGGTTGCTGAGGCAACTAAAAAAACAAAGGAGAAGAAAAAGGCCAAGGCCAAAATGCTTGCCGTTCCCATGCAAGATGCGTAAAAAATTTCAAACAGTGAAGATTTGTCTTGTCATGCCAAAGTTCATCCCTATGTTTTGGTTCCCTCATATTTTGTCTCTCATGATTATTTTTCAACCTATAGTTTAGTTAAGGATTGGCTATGGACTAACATGGTTAATGAACTTTGGTGAGATAAACCAGGGGAGACCTCAACTCTTGGGTGCATAATAGATCACAAAGCTCATCAGGCCATGAGGAACACATGCTTGCCAAAGGGAGAAGTGCCAAAGTGGTATATCTAGGACATAACAGAGGACATATCCCTGGTTGACCATGATGTCTCAGGTTGGATAGTCCCACAGCTCTATTAAGGCATTACCACCAACACCAGATTCCAAGAGCTCACCGAGCAACTTCTGAATGAGGCACACATCATTGTTAGCTTAATGGACTACTCCTCTACGGTAAGTATCATCAGGTCTTAGCTCTTTTATTGATTGTTTTCCCATCCCTTTTCGCTACTAAAAATTTCCTGTATTTTTCTTTGCAGTTCTTCAACATCATCTAGAATTTTTTAGAGTTCATTATAAAGAAAATTGATATTCAAAATCACATTAATGATAGCTTTGTGAAGGTGAAAGGAACCCTTGCTGATATGGCCTTTGAATTTGGTGAACTGAAGCACAAGGCCACAACCGAGCTCCATGTGCTAAAGCAGCAAGTCAATGAGAAAGTGAGGGCAATCACGAAAGAAGCTAATTCTCATATGGAGGACGTTGGTCATCACCTAATGTGAGCATGGGATGCACAACTAAGGATGGCAAGGACCCCTTGAAGATAACTAGTGGACCTATGACAAGGAAGAAGACTAAGGAGTTCACTAGTGCACTTCAAGCTTTTATCTCTAGCTATTTCATATAGAATGGTCTTAGATTTCTACAATGAGCGATTGGAACACTCAAGGAATCATATGGAGAGGATTTCTAGACTTGGTGCTCAATTTTAGAGTGTCTAGACAATTCAAACAACATGGAACCCCAAGGGCACCCCTCAAGTGCACCCTTGGAGCCCCCCTTAAAGTGTTCAAGGGCCATTTTCTTCCATAAGCTGAATCTCTAAGGCTTGAAGTGACAAGAAATTTTTTAAAAATTTAGGAGAAGGTCACAAGATAATGGAACTTAATTATTCAAGCTGAAAGTTGAGGATACATGCGAAAAACCTGAAGGGCTTTTAAGTCCACCTGAAAAGACCATTTTGGGGTTTTTAGGGCCAAGCTTGTATTCATACTTTATTTTGTTTAATTTTTTATTTATTTACATTATTTAGGATGTCATTAAGTCATAGGAAGTGATTTTAGTCATGTGGAAATCATGTCATACGCTGCATACAAGAAACAAGTAAATAGTGTGTACATGAATCCTAGTTTAAGTATGTTTTCTTAACTCTTTTGAACCTAGGTTTCCAGCCACATATTAGCTTACTTTTTACCCTAGTTTTCCCTATAAATATTGTTATATTATGGTTATAAACCATATCTTTTTACATCAATAATATTTCTATTTTGAGAGGAATTCTCTTTGGTTCTTTGAGCACTACCTTGGTGAATAAGCAAGCTTGTGTTCTTTGGTTTTCTTTTATTTCTTGTTTCTAATCACGAGTTGATTAAGGGTGGGGGTTACAAATCCAGTCTTTTTAATGTGTTTTTAGAGCTTTTTTTCATCTTGGATGCATTTCATGGTGTTTATAGCTTTGGCGTTTGCATTAGTTGGTATCAGAGCCACATATCTTTGTGTTTTTCTTTGTCTTTGTTTCACTTTCAATTTTTCTAGTTTTTCATGTTTTAATCCATTTTCCTCTTTTTTTAGGTCTTTCCTCTTTGTTTCTAGCCTTGTTTGCTACCCACTCTGGGGTAGTCCAATTATGGTGTCAAAATTTTTCATTTAGACTCCCAAGATTGGTAACGTTCTTTAGGCCATCCGAACACTAACCTTAGTGTGCATACCCAAGTGACCCTCTTGGGCACTATGTAAACACATGCATAATGGTCCAACCATCACACATGTATTCACATCTCATGCACACCATGGTAGCAAAGGAGGAAAACACTAGCACAAGTCTTAATCTTGACTACCACACATTAGGCAATCTTGTTAAGTTCTAGTGACTAGCCACTGCACCTGTAACTTCCACTAATAAACTGTACCATTATATCCATGTACACCATTTTTCATTTATTCCATTATTAAGTAGAGACGTAGAGCAAACCAAGAAATTTTTTTTTACATCAATAGCCCACCTATGGACCAAGTTATGGACTTTTTAAGTTGGTAACAAAATTCTGACCAAATGAACAGTAACTTAACCAACTTTGCAACATCATATCATTGGCCACAGAGCTCCAAATTCAGAAATTATAAATCCAAGTTCAACCTCTATATGTTCTCTAGGTGTGGTAAAAATTTTATACCAAGATTCATTCTACACAGGGAGATATAGAACTTTAAGTGTTAAGTCAAAATTCTGGTCATTTTATGACCATTTTGCCCATACAAAATTTCGTAAGTGTGCAAACACTTCATTCACAAGGGAAAAACCCTGCAAGGTTATCCGATACATGTCCATTACAAATAAGAATTGCATGCTCTTGCATCTAGCAACTTTATCTAGCCAAAACAGAATTTACAATTAAGGAGCCTATCATCCACACTTAGGCAGCCTTGCACTACATCACTTATATAGCCAAAACACTACTCAAATGTTCACATTGTTCTCTCATTTTACATACAATACATGTAAATGCATACATGCACTACAAAATGGTCTTAACCCAGCTAAACACGCACCCTAGGTTACAGGAGTTCCTGAGACACAATGGACTCCAGAACAGGATGCTGGATAGCTATTGCATAACAAAATACGTACCACCATTAAAAATACCAAATGTGCTCCTAAAATAACCAAAATTTTGAGATCATAATTAGACATATGGAAGTTCATGTACCTAAAATTATAGATAAAAAATCAAACCACAATTGTCATTTTGAATGTGATCTTTCTACGGAACCTGAAATAACAGAATTGAGGGGAGTAAGTTTCATTGAGAAACGTAGTAAGGGTAGCACTTGGATTCAGTAGGCAATGTAACCATCATCAAAATGTACATGTAAAGACACTAAAAAAAACCATAATGTATATATACAAGATATAGCAACCAAATGCAGCAGCCATTCACAAACAACAAACACATGGAATGCGGTAGCAACAATGACCATAGATTAATCCATAAAACATGTAATAAACTTAAATAAATAACTATGGAAACCCTCCTCAAGCTAATGCTTAATCTTAGGAGGATTTTCATAGTAGTTAGTACTAAATTTGGGCTCTAGAAATCCTCATTTCACTGCCATCACTGTGCACTTGACAATAGCTCACAAAACCTTCAATAAGTGTACTCCCCTCGCTAAGCTTGGTTCATCAAGCTCATGGCTCTCTTCCAAGCTTAGACCTAGCTCCATGGTTGCTTGAAAATAAGAAAAAGAACCCATGAGAGCATGATAACCTTTACCAAAGTGAGTAGGATGAATTTGAAGCTTAATCCTTGAAGTACTCAAGCAATAGCTCTAGTTTGCTTCCAATTGTTTCCTTTTGCCTTCAATTTCAATCTTGGAGCTATGGTGGCTATGGACGAACTATGGAAGAAGTGTGGAGGAGGATGGTGGCTGTGTGGGTCGAATATGCGGGAGAGATAAGTGAATTGGCCAGTTAAATGGGCTTAAATGAGCTTAAGGGCACAAAACACACTTAAAGAAGCTTAACCTTGCTTTATGTCATTTTCCTTGCCCATAAGCTTGGTTTCTTTGTCTTAAATTCATTGGTACACATGTGCCCAACATTTTTGACCCATTTATCAAGCCTTGGCTACCTCCCTCATGGTGGGATAATTCCACAATCTTACACTTTGACATAAGTCAAAATCTTGAACACCTTAAGGTTTGCACTAGGACATTTAGGTCCTTAATGCCTTTAGTGTTTTCTTTGTGTAAACTTGTCTTCCATGAGCAATTTGGTCCTCCAATAGCACTTTCATATCATTCATATCCTCCCCATAATTCTCCAAGGCTCTTTTGTGAAAGTTTTGCAATTGAGTGCCCGAGTTTCCAAAATATTACAAGAAAGTCCAAGAAAACCAAAAACACAAGCAATTTGTCCACCAAGGTAGTCTGCAAAGAAAAAAAGAGATTTACTCTTCAAAGTAGCAACATTATTTTGTATCAAGGCTATGTTTTACAACAAGAATATGTGCCTATTTATAGGCCTAAACTAGGGTAAAAGACTCAACAAAATTTGTAGCCCAAGTCACCTAGGAATCCTAGATACAAAGGACTTAAGAAAATCTAGTCAAACTAGGACTCTAACATTTAGTTTGAACAAGTTTGATGTGTACAACATATGCCACTTGTCCAAAGTGACATGAATCAATTCCACAGGCTAAATAAGATCCTAAATAATTTAAATAATAAAGAAATTAAAGAAAATAAAATGCAAATACAAGTTTGGCCATAAAAAACCCCAAAATGATTTTCTCGGGTGCACTTTGGGCTCCATAGGATTTTTGCTTGTATCCTCAAGTCAAAGGTTGAATATTTGAGTTCCATTGACTTGATAATTACTCTTTAATGTTGGGAAGAGGTGTTGGAATGTTAAAGCTCAAAGATCCATCTTGTAGATGCAAAAAATGGCCTTGAAACACTTCAAGGTGGCTTTAAGGGTGCACTTGAGGGGTGCCCTTAAGGTTCCTTGTCTTTGGACTTGTCTAGGTACTCTAGAATTGAGTACCAAGCTTGAAAATCACCTCAATATGGTGTCTTGAAGGTTCTAGCAGCTCCTTGTTAAAATCCATGTCCATCCTCTATAAAAAAGCTTGAGACAAAAGCTTGAAGTGCACTAGTGAGCTCCTTACCTTTCAGCCTTGTCATTGGGCCACTAGATATCTTCACACGGTCCTTGCCATCCTCAGTTATGCCTTCCTTGATCATATCAGAGGAGGCCATAAACCACTACCAGTTGAAGAATGAAGCAATGAAAAGAAACCTTTAACTTCATGATAAAATAATTTTTGTACTTTATGATACTGGTGCATCCAAATCCATTATTTTAGCTAGATTAGTAACAGAATTAAATTTAGAAATAATAACAATGTGTTAAATGTATATGATTAGAACAATTGGAAATGAAATAATGGTTTCACTTCATATAGCAAAGGACAGTGTGATCAGGCTAGGTCAGTTGGAATTAAAGGTGATAGCCGAAGTGTTATCGCCCCATCATCTTGAGAACTTTGGCTAGGTATCACACTCGATAAATCCGGTATCACCCACAAGGAATGTCAATATCGACCTCGGAAAGGAGGGAGTCTGACGCCTTAGGAACACGACCTCGGTGGTTCGCCAGCAATCCCGAGGATGACGATACCGACCTCGGGGGACTAGCGTATTGCCTCCCCTGGAAAGGCGAACGAACCAGCTTCGGGGGAGAAGGACCAGCCACCTTCAGCAGTAGAAAATCCCCCCGAAGGAGAAACTCCGGAGCCAGGGAATCCCTCGAGCTACCGGTATGACTCCGGGAGAAGGGTCCTCGCTCCGAAGGGCGACCTCAGCCAAGGGGACCTCGGGGGTACGACAGAACCAATTAAGGAGCCTCTGACATGTCACTTGCACACACTACACGCCGCCCTCATATGCGCTTTAACACGCCGACGCCGCCTACGTCTTGTCATATAGGGCTACTCCAGCCCTAGCCCATGGCCCGAGGAGTCTCTAAGCGGTTAGAGGCCCCCACGCCCAGAAAAGTACAGATTTTATCCAACCGAACACGTGTCGCAATCTGAACGGGTTACCCCCTCCTATAAATATCAAGGAAACGGTCTCAGCAAGGGATTTCCTCTCCTCCTCCCTCTAGAGAAAACCTAACAAGCAAGAATCTTTGGCCCTTAGTACTGCCTTTCCACCTCCAAAACATTGACTTGGGCGTCGGAGGCTCCTCCCCGGAAAAAGACTCTGGGGACCTCCTAACCCCTGTTTTCTGAGCGTTTCAGGCAAGCTCTCCTGGGAAATCTACACTTCAGGCGTTCTCCCACATTAGAAGTCCCTCTCGGTCATACTACGTCACACGACAAAGATGCTGTTGGGCATCATTTGGCACCATCTGTGGGAACCCATGACCAGGTCACCGTCATTGAAACTCGGCGTTCTATGGACAAAAGACTTCCAAAGTCCCCGTCCGCGCCAGAGCTTCAATCGGCAATCGAACAAATTGCACCAGGGACTTCCTTGCCTAAGGATGAACGTCCTCTGACTATTACCATGGGCTTCCTGCGCAAGTTCCAACGCTCTATTGTGGCTGAAATGACACAGCAGTTAGACCGAAGATGGCCGCAGCCTACTCCTGGTCGAAGGCCCTCCTCATCAGCACCTCATCTGGAGAAGAGTCCCAGGTCAACTCACCAGAGTTCGGGAAGCGGAGACCAATGAGATGAGTCCTCGACGGAAAACATACCCGTCGGGACGTGACCTGTGGGAGAAACAGGATCAAAATGACCCAGAACTCCCCGCCGAAGAAGTTCTTCACCTAAAGAAAAGTCACCATCTCCTCGGCATCGAAGTCACTCCCCAAAGAAGAGACGTCAATCTCCATTCGCAGAGACCTATAGACAGCAAGAAGAAGAGCCCAGTGTCGCACTCCTCATGGAGAAAATCTTAAAGAGGCTGGAAAGAGTGGAGAGAGAGGTAGCTCGGAAGCCTGTCTAGGCTAGGTTGTCAGAAACTTTCAACGGAGATGAATCACCATTCACCTGAGCGGTGGTCGAAGCACCCATGCTGAGTGACTTTCGAGTACCTCGGTTGGAGACCTATGATGGCCGAACTGACCCCCAGGCTCATCTGACCAAATTCAAGCGCAACATGGTGTTGCACGGCGTTGATGATGCCACCTTGTGCAAATGTTTTGAGGTCACCCTCGCCAGACCAGCTACGACGTGGTACAACTCATTGGCTCCTGGAACCATCATGGAGTTCCAAGAGTTGTCTACCGCCTTCAAGCAGTAGTTCATTGGGAGCCAGGCAACGGCAAAGATGCCCGTCCAAATGTTTGACATTGCGCAGAAAAATGGGGAAACCATTCGCGACTATGTCGAAAGGTTCAATAGGGAGGCCTTAAGTGTTCCAGACTTCAGGCCAGAAATACGTATCCTGGCCATGACATGAGGACTTCGGAGAGACTATCAGTTGTTCTATGAGTTTTCCAAGGATCCCCCCGACACGCTAGGCAAGTTTTATCAAAGGGCCGAGCAGCACATGACTGCCGAGGAACTAAGAATGGGAGGACCAAAACTCAACCACATTCGCACCGAGGGGCCGAGCCAGCAACCTCGCTACCCAACCAAGTCAGGAGGATGACCTAGGAAGCTTAGGGGAAGGAAGCCACTGGCTTTCACCCCTCTGAACACCTCAAGGAGGAACATCCTTATGGAAATGGAAAGGCAAGGAGCTCAGATCCAGCGACCGAAGACCATAACCTCGGACAACAAAAAGAATATGAAGAAGTTTTGCTAGTTCCATCGGGACCACGGGCATGACACCGAGGATGGCTTCCAGCTGAGGAAGTACATTGAATCCCTGATAAAGCAAGGTCAACTCCGACGTTACCTACAGATGCCTTCCCCAAAGAGGAGAAGAGAAGAGGAGGGGAAAGGAGATGACGAGGAATACAACTCTGACAGACGACAGAACTGAAGTCCAAAAAGGCGTCTGCCACCCCCGGCAGGAGTGATACAAATGATCACAACAGGACTGCCATCGGCAGAAAGAAAGAGAAAGGCTAGGGAGATTTCGGTAATGGAACATGGGAACCCATCAAAAAAGTTGGTTCGGAGAGATGGGTCCACCGTCATATTTCCCCATGATGATCCACTGCTGGTTATGGCAAGGATAGGCAGCTGGGACGTCAAGAGAGTATTGCTTGATGATGGTTCAAACTTGGGCATCCTATTCTCATGCCTGCTACCGAGTCTGGGTATCTCGAGGAGTGACCTCATGTTCGTCACTTCTCTTACCTTTGGAGTAGGACCATCCGAACTCCCCGTCCTCAGCTGGATTGATCTCCCCTTGATGCTAAAGGGAACTTCGGTGAACAACAAGGATGAGCTGTTTGCCTCCGTAATAACAAGGTTCATTGTCATAGATTCCCTTCCTCATACAATGCCATTCTTGGAAGACAAACGCAAGGGAACCTCCACATCCGCCCGGATGTGAAGTACCTGACTGTCACCTTCGCCACCAAGGATGGAGATGCTGAGATCTTCATCGACCAGGGGGAGGTGAGGAAAGTGTTTGCTAAGGCAAGGAAAGCCCCAATGACGAACTGCGCACAGACTACGGAAATGAAGGATTTGCTCGTAGAAGAGTTGAAAGGAATAGAAGATCCTGAGAAAATAGAAATGGAAGAAATAGAGCTTGTCCCAGGCTAAAATACCCGAATAGGGAAAAAATTGGCCAAAGGTGACAAGGAAAAACTTGTATCTTTCCTAATGATGAATAAAGATCTATTTGCCTACTCACTGAGAAACATGCGTGGAAGACCACTGCATAATACAGCATGGTCTTAAAGTGAGCCCAGAGGCAAGGCCTGTTCGCCAAAAAAAGTGAAGTGTCTCGGTACACAAAAACAACTTCGTCAAAATCGAAGTCCAACATTTGATAGAGGCGGGCGTAATCAGGGAAGTCAAGTACCCCAAATGGCTAAGTAATGTGGTTATAACCACAAAAGAAGGAAGTGACAAGCTGTGAATGTGCATCAACTTCCGAAACTTAAATGATGCTTGCCCTAAAGATTCGTATCCTCTCCCGCCAATAGACAAGTTGGTAGACTCGACTGCTGAGTATAGACTCATTAGCTTCCTCGACGCCTTCAGTGGGTATCATCAAATCAGAATGGACCCCGAAGATGAGGAAAAAACTGCCTTCATCACCAAAGTCGATACATATTGCTATGTCAGAATGCCCTTCGGGCTTAAAAACGCAGGAGCCACCTACCAGAGGCTGATGAACAAGGTTTTCAAAGACCATATAGGGAGAAACATGGAAGTCTATGTCGATGACATGATAGTCAAAAGCAAGTTGCCTGGCAGTCATATCACAGATTTGGAGGAAACCTTCAACCAACTTAGGGCATTCAGAATTCGCCTCAATCCGGAAAAATGCGTCTTCGGCGTAAGCTCAGGCAAGTTGCTCGGGTTTATGGTATTGGAAAGAGGTATTGATGCCAACCCGGAAAAAGTCAAAGCGCTACTCGAATTTCAAACTCTTGTTACAACAAAGGATGTGTAAAGTCTCACTGGGAGAATAACGTCCTTTAGTAGATTCATTTCCAGGTATGGTGATCGCTACCAAGCATTCTTTAAGGTCCTTACCAAGGTAGCAAAAATGGTGGCAACCTTGGAGATGATGACCATCCTTGGAACGAGGATTGCCAAAAGGCCTGGGAAGAGCTCAAAGTCTATCTAGCTTGGCTACCCACTCTTCAGCAACAACGAGAGGGAGAACCTCTTGTATTAACCGCGCCATTACCGAAAAGGCCCTGAGTTCAGTTCTCGTAAAGGAATAAGGGGTGGAGCAATGGCCAGTATACTACGTGAGAAAGTCCCTGCATGGGGCTGAGGTCAGGTATCCCCTGCTACAAAAAGCTATCTATGCCTTGGTGCTAGCAAGCAGGAGACTACGTCCGTACTTTCAAGCTCACCCCATTATTATCCGAAGTAACCTACCTCTTCGGGGCGTCATGAAGAGAGTAGATCATTCGGGAAGACTTTCCAAGTGGTGCATAGAGCTAGGCGAGTATGATATTACTTATGAGCCAAGCAAAACAATAAAAGCCCAAGCTCTAGCAGACTTCATTACTGAAGTGCCTATTGCCGAAGGAGAACAATCAGACCTTGGAAAAAGTGAGCTAGAATGGACTATGTTTGTAGATGGGGCCTCCAGCTCTGAATTCCAGGGAGCTGGAGTAATCATTCATGGCCTCGAAGGCCTGGAAGTCACGAAATCCATCAAATTTGGGTTTAACGTCACCAACAATATGGCAGAATACGAAGCTCTCATAGCGGGGTTACGCCTGGCCAGAAAGATTGGTGTGAGAAACCTAAAAGCCCACAGCGATTCCCAGCTAGTGGTGCAGCAAATGGCAGGGGACTATGGCACCAAGGACCCAACTTTGGCAAAATATCATGAATGCATATCGAAGCTCATCCAGGAGTTTGACGCCGTACATATTGAAAATGTACCTCGCCGAGACAATACTGAAGCGGAGAGCTTGGGCAAGAAAAAAGGTTCACCGAAGTGTTGAACCACCCGAGCATAGCGACACTAAGCATAGCAACCTCAGGCGAAGGGTGGAAAGACCCTATAAAGAGGTACCTTACAACCGGAGAGCTTCTCGAGGATCTTCACAAAGCGGCAAAAGTGCGAACACGTTCCAGATGGTATTTTCTAATTGGGGAAGAGTTATACCGGCAAGGGTATGCGAGTCCGCTACAAAGGTGTGTCAACGAAGAGGATGCTAAGGTGGTTCTCGAAGAAGTCCACGAGGACGTTTGTGGTTCCCATATCGAAACTGATGCCTTGGCAGGAGTAACACTCCGCCAAGGGTACTTCTAGCCCACCTTAAGAAAGGACGCAAGGTAGTTCATCGAAAAGTGTGACAATTGCCAAAGACATGCCATCATCCAAAGACTGCCCTCAGAATTAATAACATCGGCAGACTACCCTTGTCCCTTTGCAGTTTGGGGCATAGATCTCGTCGAGCCACTCCCGACAGCACCAGGAGGAGTGAAGTTCTACGTAGTGGAAATGGATTACTTCACTAAATGGGTCGAGGCAGAACCCCTAGCAACTATTTCGGGGAAGGATATACAAATTTTTTCTGGAAGGACATTGTATGCAGATTTGGCATACCGAGGGTGATAGTGGCCGATAATGGTTCCCAGTTTACAGACAAGGGATTCCAAGAATTCATCACCAATCTCAAAACAAAGATGCACTTTGCCCTGGTAGCCCATCCCCAGAGCAACAGACAAGTAGGGGTATCCAACAGAACCATAAAAGAGGGTCTGAAAAAGAGGTTAGGGGAAACAAAGGGAAAATGGCCAGGAGAACTTCCTAGTGTTTTGTGGAGTTATCGGACAATACTCCAAAGGGCCATGGGGGAGACACCTTTTTCACTCATCTTCGGCATAAAGGCCATTATCTCTATTGAAGTAGTACGGCCATCAGTTAGAGTACAAGTGTTCGATGAATGAGGAAATGACCTCGGATTGAGAGCTAAGCTCGACCTGATTGACGAACATAGAAAGGTGGCCGAACTCAAAAGGAAAGCCTTTCAGCAAAGAGTGGCCACAGTCGCGAACCTGTGTGTTAGGCCCAAAGGAATAAGGAAAAGAGACCTCGTTCTCCGAAAGGCTGAATTTGAACCCCGAAGGCCGTCTCATGGGGTACTTCGACCAAACTGGGAAGGGCCTTACTTGGTCCTTGACGAAGTCCGGAAGGGAGTCTATAAGCTTGGCGACTCTGAAGGTGGAGAATTAAAAAATACATGGCATTCGGATGCCTTGAAGAAGTTCTATACTTAGAACCTTGGTAAGAGATTGTACAAGTTAGAAAAAGTTTCTAAGTAAAAAATTTTTGTTCCACCAAAGAACTCTTGCCAAACAAGGCTTAAAGGCTTGCGAAATTTACTTGGTCATTATAAAGTTGATTACGTCATTCTCCCAAAAAGTAAGTCCATTTAGGCCAAAATTTTGCTTAAGGGAATTCATCGAAAGTGGACATTTTTCCGAAGTCCCTTGACTGAAAGTGGTCGGGATAACTGGGAAATAAAAGTAATTACTGAAAGACTTAGCCAAAATATGGAAAGGGAAAATTTTCATTGAAGAAGGCCTTATTGCAAGAAGAAGGTTACAAGAAGAAAAGTTACAAAGAAAAAGAAGGCAAAGGTCCTAGCATTTCTAAGGGACCCTGGGGTCTTAGGTAGTTCCCACTCCTACGTCCTTAGCTGCCGCCTTCAGTGCTGGAGGAGGGGCAAACGGCAAGTTAAGGTGCTCAATTTTTGACCAAGTCCACCGATGCTCCTCGGGAATGTCCAGGCCAGCTAAGAAGGAGAGGTCGAGGTATGGGTACTTTTTCAAAACTTGGTGGCGAGCCAGACAGAAACCGTCCGGGAAGGCAACCTTGGTCGCTTGGACGGCCTTGTCTTTTTCAAGGGACAGCTCCTCCACCTTGTCCTGAAGGTCAACAACCTCCTTCTTCAGCGCCTTCACCTTCTTCTTCTTCTGCTTCTTCTTCAAAGCCGTGACCTCGGCTTGAAGCTTGGCTTTGTCAGCTAGCGCCTTTGCCAGGAGAGCAGAGTCTTCCTCTTTCCCTTTTTTGTAGGCCTCGTTGGCCGAAGTAAGGTTCACTACCTTCGCACTGAAGTCGGACATCTTTTAGGAAAAATCCTTCAAGAGCTCTTCTTGGCCCTTTAAGAATTCCTCCCAAAGTTTTGCAACCTCCTTCTTGGCTATCCGACTTAACTCTGCATTTTTTACAACAGAGTTGGCGCAGAAAACTTGGCCTTCTTCAAACGGTCTTCAGTCCAAGATCGGACCGAAGCTTGCTTTGCCGCCCAAGCTCGGAGGTATCCGCTATACCCTAAAAGCTGCAAAAAGGGATAAGATACTTAGACAAAAAATGCACAAGGAAAGCTGAGTACTTAGAAAAATAAATAAAAAATAAAGGGCCTAAAGAAGTACCTGGGCAGCATGTTGAGAAATTTTGGACGCGAGGGTCTCCTCGTTAGTGCACTCTTCGACAACCGCCTTGAAGAAAGCCTGCATGAGTACGCCCTTCGCCATCTGGGGAGCCATTTGCTGGCAGTCCTCGGAGAACAAATTCATGTCCTCCGTGAATGACCAGAAACGCTCCCTCGAAACCTTATCCTTCGGGACATGGGAGTCCAAAAGAGCACGCCTTCAGGCATGGTCCGCCACCCAAGATGGGGGTGCCAGTTCTCCTGCAAAATTAAAAATACAAGTCTCATTAAGACAAAGTCTCTTAGTCATACGTCAACGAGATTAAGAGAAAAAATGTCTAAGGGACAAACCTGGCGCAACCTTGGCAATGTCGTCATCGGAGTCTCTGACTTCCTCCACCTCGGGAGGAATGTGTTTGGCCCTGCTTCTTCGGCACTCCTCAAGTTCTTCAGCAGAGGGGTTTGCCGCCGAAGAACCCAAAATATCTGCCAAGGTGGCAGGACTCCGAGAGACCACGCTGGTGGCCGCCTCAGTCGGCAAGACGGCTGGGACCTCGGGCTCACCGCCAACCTCTTCAATGACTTCCGACGAAGGAGGAAGGACATCCTTCTTTGCCTTTTTGGCCATAGACGGCCCACTCCCAGAGGTCTTGCGCCTTCTAGAGGCGCCCTTCTTTGTTTGTTCCCTCTTTTCGGCTTGGCTGAGAAAGAGGGACTTGTAAAGGCAGCAGACTCGTCGCCCATCTCTGAAAAAGAGGGAAAATATTTGTGTAAGTTGAGACGGATACTTATACTAAAAATTTTGGAAGAAAACTTACTTTCAAAAAAGGCTTCATAAGTGAGCTCCCTCCGAAGGAGCATCACTAGCCAGGACTCCTTCCCGTCGATGGTAGGAGCTGGCATGGCGAGGTCCGTCTTGTGCTCCTTGACTACCCCCAACTCCTGAAGGACCTCATCGGTCATAAGCCTCCACATGATGGGTAAGGGGTAGAGGGAGCGTGGAGGGACCTCGGCATCCCAGTCGGCGACAATGTGGATACGTCTTTCGAAGTCACAAACCTTGCCGCCAACTCGGGAGTTAGCAGTTTTTTGGGGTCCATGACATCCGTCTCCAGCTTCCCCCGAGCCCACTTGGTTGGGACGTATGACCAGGCCTCCGCCACCTTTAGGAAGAAGAACTTCCTTTGCCACCCTCACCAGCTATCTTTAGTATCGAAGGTGAACATGAACTTTTTGCTCCTAGATCCCCGAGGTAGCATGAAATAAAAGCCACCCTTCGGGACCAGATAAAGCTTGTAGTACTGCATGGATAGGATGAAGTAAGGCTCTATTCCAAAGACCCCACACATGCAGAGGAAGGCGTTAAAATAACAGTATGAGTTCGGAGGAAGCTGATTCATGGCTATGCCATGAAATTGGCAAAAGTCGCAAATCATCCTTGGGGGAGGAAATCGAAGTCCGACATTCAGTTGGGCTTGGAAAATGGTAACCTCGTCCCTTTGGTTCATAAAACTATAATGACCGAGACGAAGTAAGCTCGTGACGACATAGGAGGGAAGAAAAAATTTGGTTGTCCACTTCTCTAATTTCTCTGAAGTGGAGCAACAAGGGTGAGACATGAGAGGTTGCCCGCTCTCAGGGATGGGTTCAATAGACATAAGGGGGACAGCTTGAACAGGAGTGAGGGGGATAGGTGAAGACATAGTTAGTCAAAGAAAAACGACCTCGGTAAAAGAATGGAGGGACTTGGGGAAGAAGAAAAATGACTTCGAAAAACTAGAGAAAGTAGAAAATGAAGAAACTGAAGGACCTCTAGAACCAGAACCCACCAAAACTATTGCCGAAATCAGGGTTTGACGAAGCCGTTGTGAAAGGTGGCCGGAAATCGCACCCCCGTTAACACCGCTGCAAAGAAAGAAGAAAAGGAACGAAAGCAGACGAGAGCAAAGCGAGAGCAAAGAGAAAGCAAATGAAGGTTATGACGGAAGGAGGTTTATATAGACCGAGGAAAGATAGCTGAATCGACGTCATAATTGCCCCTCGCGCACGAAAAGGCATGCCTACTGTAACTAACATGACCGTTCCCAACCAGCACCTGCCACGTGTCGCTGATGCAAGAAACTAGGACGTGCTCTTTGACATCCCAAAAACCCAAGCATGCCGCTCTAGACTGACGCGCCTAGTTTCGAGACACGACGGCCCACTAACCTACGACAGAAAAAGTAAAAAATTAAGTATCTTAAGGACACCAAGGGCCAGATTGTGACACCTATCTAGACAAGGCTTGCCGCCTGGTGGTGAAGTACCTTCTCCGCGAACATCACACTTCGAGTCCTGAAAAGCGCCCCTAGAAGGACCACTAGCCGAAGTCCCCACTCCAGCTTTCTGAGGGAGGGCATATGATAGCCGAAGTGTTATCGCCCCATCAACCTGAGAACTTCGGCTAGGTATCATGCTCGGTAAATCCGGTATCACGCACAAGAAATGTCAATATTGACCTCGGAAAGGAGGGAGTCTGACGCCTTAGCAACACGACCTCGGTGGTCTGCCAGCGTTCCCGACGATGACGATACCGACCTCGGGTAACTAGCGTATTGCCTTCCTCGGAAAGGTGACCGAACCAGCTTTGAGGGAGAAGGACCAGCCACCTTCGGTAGGAGAAAATCCCCCCGAATGAGAAACTTCAGAGCCAGGGAATCCTTTGAGCTATCGGTACGACTCCGGGAGAAGGGTCCTCAGTCCGAAGGGCGATCTCAGCCAAGGAGACCTCAGGGGTACGACAGAAGCAATTAAGGAACCTCTGACATGTCGTCTGCACATACTACATGCCGCCCTCACATGCACTCTGGCACGCCGATGCTGCCTACGTCTTGTCATGTAGGGCTACTCCAGCCCTAGCCCATGGCCCGATGAGCCTCTAAACGGCTGGAGGCCCCCATGCCCAGAAAAGTACAGATTATATCCGACCGAACACGTGTCACAATCTGAACGGGTTACCCCATCCTATAAATATCAGGGAAACGGTCCCAGCAATGGATTTCCTCTCCTCATCCCTCTAGAGAAAACATAACATGCAAGAAACTTTGGCCCTTAGTACTCCTCCTCCTCCTCCAAAACACTGGCTTGGGCGTCGAAGGCTCCTCCCCGGAAAAAGACTCCGGGGACCTCCTAACCCCTATTTTTTGAGCGTTTCAGGCAGGCTCTCCTGGGAAATCTACACTTCAGGCGTTCTCCCACATCAGAAGTCCCTCTCGGTCACACTATGTCACACGACGAAGATGCTGTTGGGCATCAAAAGGCTAATCTGATCATTCTAGAAACCACTGGGTATGATATAAAATTGGGCATGAACTAGTTAGCTGAAAATAATGTCATTATAGATTGCCAAGGTAGAACATTGATACTGCCAAGGTTAATAGAACATTCATTAAAAGACTAAATAAAATGTGATGTTGGACAAGTAAAGATAATGGACTGTATGCCTATACTTTCTAAAGAGGAATATATGAGTTTAACTGATAAAGAGACTAAAACTAAGTTAGACAAGATTTCTATTGTGAAAGAATTTCTAGAAGTATTCCATTCTCAACAACTAGGTTTACCTCCCATAAGGGAAATAGAATTTGAGATTAAGTTGACTCCAAGAGCAGCTCTCGTATCAACTACACCTTATACGATGGAAATTCTTAAAATGAATGAATTAAAAAAGTAGTTGGATGAAGTCCATGAAAAAGGATTCATTAGGCCAAGTATGTCTCCTTAGGGAGCACCAGTGCTATTTATGAAAAAGAAAGATGGGACACTTAGGTTATGCATTGACTACAACAAGCTCAATGCCATGAGTATAAAGAATAAGTATCCTCTCCCTATAATTGTTGACATATTTGATCAACTTAAGGGAGTTATAGTTTTCTCACAGATTGATCTTAAATCAGGATACGTCAAACTAAGGCTCAAGGAGTTAAATATTCCTAAGACTGCTTTTAGGACAATATATGGTCATTTTGAATATGCAGTAATGCCATTCGGGCTTATTAATGTGCCAGCCTTCTTTATGGATTTGGTGTAGGAAGTATTTAAACCATACCTAGACCACTTTTTGGTAATTTTTATAGATGACTTCCTAGTATATTCAAAGGATGAGAAGGAACATGAAAAGCATTTAAGAGTGGTGTTAGATGTGTTGAGGAAATACTAATTATATGGCAAACTAAATAAAGGCCATATTCTAGACAAACTAGATTGAATTTTTAGGCCATGTGATAAATGGGCAAGGATTGGCTATGGATCTAACAAAAATTGAAGCTATCATGTAATGGAAGTAACCCCAAAATCATAGAGAAATAAGAAGCCTCTTGGGGTTAGCTAGCTATTGTAGATGATTTGTACCTAAATTTTCTATAATGGCAACTCATCCAACCAAGTTGACAAGGAAAGGGCGGAAATTTGAATGGTTAGGGGAATGTGAGAAAAGCTTCCAAGAGCTTAAAGATAGACTTACTTCCACCCCTATACTAATATTGCCTAATCCTAACAAACCCTTTGAGGTTTATACAGATGCATCTATTGTGCGGTTAGAGAATGTGTTAATGAAAGAAAAGCAAGCCATATCCTTTGGTTCAAGGCAAGTGAGGCCACGTGATGGGAACTACCTAGTGCTTGACCTGGAATTGTAGCTATGATCTTTGCCTTGAAACAGTGGAGACATTATGTATTAGATAATAAGTTCCAAATCTTCGCCGATCAAAAAAGTCATAAGTACCTCTTTACTCAAAAAGAGTTCAATATAAGACAGAGGATATGGTTAGAATACCTGATGGATTTTGACTGTACTATTGAGTACATATAGGGCAAAGCTAACAAAGTAGCCGATGCTCTAAGCAGGAAATATACAAGTATCTTTAAGCATTAGGAAGGAAAAGAATAGAATGAGCTTAGTAACTTGACTTGTTTCGCTAACAAGTGGCTAAGATGGGAAAAAGTTCAATTGAGAGTAATAACTATCCAACCAACAGGGAAGGAAGAAACACTAAGGGCACAATAGCAAAATACAGATCTTACTATAATATCTGGCCAGAGACATGGGAAACTATTTCAAGGGTTCTCTTATAAGCAAGGATTGCTATATTTCCAAAATAGAATTTATGTACCCAAAGGGTATGATTTAAGAGAACAAATCTTGAAGGATGCTTATTACAGTAAAATGCGCATACAACCAAGAAATATGAAAATGTACTAAAATTTGGGAGAACATTTTTGGTGGCCTAATATGAAATAAGAAATTAGCACATTTGTGTCCAAATGTGTTGTGTGCCAATAAGTAAAGGATGAACATCAAAGACTAGGGTGTCAGTTACAAAACTTTCCCATACTAGAAAGAAAATGGGGATCTCTATCCATGATTTCTTGGTGAATATGACTGTGATAGTGAGAAAGCATGATACCATCTGGGTAATTATGGATAGACATACTAAGTTAGCACAATTCTTACGTATTAATGTCACTGATCCATTGGATATACTAGCACAGCAATATGTTAAAGAATATTGAGGCTACATGGTACCCCAAATGATATAGTTTCAGATAGAGACCACATATTTGTATCAAAGTTTTGGAGGTCATTACACCAAGCATTAGGCACTCAAATGAAGCTAAGTTAGCATATCATCCTCAAACAAATGGACAGACAGAAAGAACTATACAAGTTCTTAAGGATATGTTAAGGTGCTGTGTTTTGTACTTTAAAGGAGAATGGGATTAACTCTTACGCTTAATAGAGGTCTCCTATAACAATAGCTATCACTCAGTGATAAAAATGGCACTTTATGAAGCTTTATATGGAAGAAAGTGTCTCACTCCTCATTGTTGGAAAGACCTTAAGGATAACGTTGAATTAGGGCTAGAGCTGATCCATAAAACTACTAAAAACATTAAAGTGATCAAAGAAAGGATCAAGGTTGCCAACAATCGAGAAAAAACCTATGCAAACAAAAAGAAGTGGAGAGACTTAGAGTTTCAAGTAAGAGATTATGTATGGATTAAGGTATCCCTAATGAAGGGAGTCATGAGGTTTGGTAAGAAAGGTAAATTGGCTCCCAGATACATTGGACCATTCCAAATACTAGCCAGAATTGGCAATGTGGCTTATAAGCTAGACTTGCCTTTAGAATTGGGTCATATACATAATAATTTTCATGTTAGCATGCTTAAGAAATACCTATCTAACCCACATCAGGCCATACCAACTTCTGACATCCCAGTGACCCCTAACCTGACATATGAAGAAGAACCTATAATGGTTCTAGCTAGGGATGTGAGGAAATTATGAAGTAGATGGATAAGCATGGTGAAGATTCAATGGACACACCATTCTAAGCAAGAACCTACATGGGAAACTAAGGATGAACTACTCAAGAAATATCCAGAGTTACTCCCTAAGTTACTTAAGAATTTAGAGTACCAAATTCCTTACGGGAAGAGAGTGTCATGCCTATGAATTATATAAGCCATGAGCTATGATAAGAATGTACATAAAATGTACATAAGATCTATAGATAAGTGATAAAAGTCATAAAAGTGAAGACAAGAAGCATACAAAGTCATATGCCCAATAAGGTGCCCTAAAGGTGTCCTAAGTGCAACTAAATGGAACAGGAGTGAAAGAGTCATATTTTTTAGCCAAACATGGCTTAAACTAAGTCCTACAGATGATTTTGAAATGATAACTAAAAATTTGAAGAAAGAGTGCTTAAGAACAAAAGGACACTGGGGGGCACCAAGGGGGGCATTGGGTGGCTATTGGGCACACCCTTGTGTGCATCCAAGTGATTGTGATGGCTTTAAAGCCAAGTTTCTTAAGAGGAATTGCATGGAATTTATGCTTGGTATTGAAATAAATATGAAGGTTACAATAAAGACCAAAGAAAGCAGAATGGCACTCATGGAAAGAATGGAGCACCCTAGGGTGCACTAAATGGCTCTTGGGTGCACCTAAAGTGTCTCTAAGTTCACATGAAACTTTGATGAATTAAAATTGATGAATTATGCAAAAAATTAGTTACTTAAATTATGCTTCCAAGAAATTTGAACAGGTTAATGCAATAACCTTAATCACTTAGGTGGCCACTGGAAAAGAAAGACAAGAAATTGTCAACATTTTTGGCTGCCAAGATGACTGGTTTAACTCCACCATCACCCTTTGGATTTTTCTCCACATAATGTAGTTTTCTTGCTATTTCTTGATGCTACTACAACTCTAAAGACTTGGCCAAAGTCCTAGCAAAATAACCAAAAGAAAACAAAGCAAAGAAGGTGATCGAAACCGAACATGGTGGCCTACGAGTACGCCTATGGTCACATGTGTTGAGCACTGGAGTGTTCACATCTCTTTGTGGCCAATTCCAAGTTAGCTATTAGTTCAAAAAAAGCTTCTTTTCCTGGATTTTGATTGCGGAAGGTTGCCCTAGGTCATCTTCATGGCCGAATGAACCAAGGAGCTATGATAATGAGCTATGTGTGCTAAGGCATTATGGTAGGCTAGCTAGTTTGCATATGGCAAGCATTATGGTTTTTGATCAATTATGGCTAAACTTATCCATCTACCTAGAGCTCTATGTTAATTTGACTTAAGTCAAAATGATCACTTCCTAAATTGATTCAAAGTGGTGTATGTGTTTTGCATGCTTCTTTGATTGTTTGCATGTGCTAACCTTTAAATTTTGCACCAATGTACTTTGTATTATATTATGCCTTGTCTCTTTTGTGTTTTCTTTGTCTTTGATTGTAGGTTAGAAGGAGGAATTAGAGGCCTATGCATAATACAATGTTTTGAACATTGTGTAGGCACTAGGCGCTCAATTGAACTCTTACTAAGTGCTTATGTACTTATGCCATGTTTCTACCCATTTTAGGTAAAGAAGTGAAGGAATAGAAGCCAAGGGACTTCTTTAGAGGTATATGTAAAAAGTGGTATGGCTCGAGTTTGTTGTCTCATGAAAGAAAGATTGAAGAGTTTTTGTTATGAACTAATGGTAGTGAATTGGTTTTTAGGCTTTGATGGCTACTATGGGTTTTGCTGCATTTGGTACAATTTTACTTTTGGTAAAGATATGAAAGCCTATAAGGGACATTCTTCCTAGATAGAAAATAAAAATGGAGGTTTTAGTGTCTGTGGGCATTGAAATTGTGTACCTTTGTTATGTAACATGCATGCCACTTAAGTAACGAAACTTTTGAATGTGTAAATTTATGTACATATGTATGGCTTGTGCCTTAGTAGTACATAGTAGGCTTAGGTAAGCCTTCTAATGCACTAAGTGGAATAAGCTAAACATGTATGCATGGTTGTATAAACAAAACCTAGTCTGTATGTAAGTATGCATATATGTATGTATGATGAATTGGCAAAGAACACTAGGTGGGCTTAAAAGTAAGCCTCCTAAGTACAATGGGCATACAGCAACATGCACACACACATGGTAGCCATACACACCTAGTCGGCATCCAGGGTGCGTAAAGCCCAAGACACCTATGCACATGCTACCTACACCTCTAGCACACCTAGGTAGACCTAACCACTCACTTACTTGCATTTCCTTATGTTCACCTGATATGTACCTAATAGACACCAAGGTAAGTCTACGTAGGTGCATTCACAAAAATTAACATGTCAAACTTGCAAGTTAACCTCATAAACTAGGAAACCAATAAAATTCCATGTACTGACTGAATTAATGCCCTTCACCTAATTCTTACCATGGTAATAACTAAAACTTGGGGTTAAGTATCTTGGTTGTCAAGTTCTAATCCACCCTAAAGAACTAAAATTTGCATTAACCTCCTAAGGGATTTAGGGTCAGGGTGAATTAGGGCCTGGTATAGGTGCCAATATTGCAGATGTATGGATCATTTTTCCTCATGGGAGCCTGTTATGCCTTTAGTAAGACCTTTCAAACTTCACTTGCTTGATGAAAATGACTACATCTCCCTTGTCAGCATTGAAGGTCATAGTCAGGTAATTGACATCTGACCTCATATATAGCATCCGTTGGGTTTGCCTTCCAATAATGGCATTATAGGTTGAGGATACATCAATGACAATGAACTTTACTATTACAAAGGTGTATAGTTTTTCCATGTTTATGACGGCCTTTCCTTTTAACATGAACAACAGGTCGATGGTGCTCAAAATTGGGAGTTCATTTGGACCTACTCCGCAAGTGTGAGACATCATCAATTTTAAAATTTTAGAGAGATGCCTAACTTGTTAGCTTTCGGGAGCCAAACAGCGCAGCGGAATTTAACCGAAACCCTCCAGGATCCAAGTGAAACGGGGTAAACCGGGTGTTCAAAAATTTTCATACCTAATTTTCGGTTGAGATCTCTCACTCAACTGTAGAGTCGAATCACAAAACCTGAACAGTTGACGTGTTCAAGCTCTCTATGGTATCCACACGAGCCTCTCGGGATCACCACGCTTCCACCACGTCCCAGCAGATGCGTTTCTCTTGTGCTCGCAGTGCTAGCTTGCGTCCTCCAAGGAATTGCAAGAGAAGAGTGCAACTGTCCTTTTGGGAGGCTAGGGCAAGGAGACCTGCGAATTTCTCACTTAAAAGTTGTATTTATAGTGAGACTCAACTTCCAGGCCTAATGGGTTTCAAAGCCCTAATCCAATTAGGATTTAATTTCAGGCTTAATAATGGCTCAACTCTTGGGCCCATTATTAATACGAAATTAAAGTGAAACCATAACCCAAATAATTAGCCCATGCACTCTAATGATCCAAATAGCTCTATGTGTGCGACCCAATAGGCTCTTACCACGTTGGCAATGATCATAAATCACATTTATGATCATAAGCAATGAGCGGTGTCTAGCAACACATCATTGCTACCCAAGTGACAAGATTGTCGATGATTCGACTATACCTTTATGATCATCACCGATATATGCCATTGTCCCTTTGTCCAAGATATCAAGACTAAGCACGAGACATGGAATGTGTCACTCTCGTATAGCCCAATCTTTGGTTTCTTGATTACCGAGTAGACCAACTTAAACTGATGACATTGATATCGTATATCAACTCATCCGAGCATGGCCATGCATTTTCTAAGTCTTACTCTATCAAGGGGCCCGAAGATATCACTCCCGTTACATAGGAGGGACAAATCCCATCTTGATCATACAAATCCCTCCGCATGATATGTGACATACCCAATGACCTCCTTCAAGTTCACTCAGTTACGAGCAACAAAGGAAAGTATCAAAGTATGTGACTCACATGTAGGGAACCTTGATGATCTTAGGTCGAAGGACTACATATACCATGATCACTATGAGAATCACTTATGACACTCATATAACGATCCATGTAGTGTTCTCATGGTGGGTCGGTCCAGTACACAAGTTCTCCAACTTGTACCCATATGTAGACTACATATCTCATATTAGTCTCCATATATGCTAGTCGTTATGTATTATTGCAACCCGCTCCACAATAATACTAGACCAGGGACGTTTAAGAATATCATTATTCTAGGGTTACAATTATGTTTGTTAAGTTACGCAGAAACAAAACAACAAACATAATTGCTGGATTAATGCCTTAATAAAATATCATGACTCAATGTGCAAAAAATACAATCATCTCATGATTGGCTTTTGGGCACAACACTAACAATCTCCCACTTGCACTAAAAGCCAATCATCCATGTATCTAATACCGATGGACCTAGAATGGCTATCATGCTTCTACTGCGTAAGGGGCTTTGTCAGTGGATCAGCAATGTTGCTATCTGTCGAAGTCCTGCATATCCTTACATCACCCCTCTCGATGATCTCCCTAATGAGATGATAGCGTCGGAGTATGTGTTTGGATCGCTGGTGAGATCGAGGTTCCTTAGCCTGTGCGATTGCTCCATTGTTGTCACAATAGAGCTCTATCGGGTCGACAATGCTTGGAACCACTCCAAGTTCAGTGATGAACTTCTTGATCCAAACTGCCTCCTTCGCAGCATCAGAGGTGGCAATGTACTCAGATTTTGTTGTAAAGTCAGCTACTGTCTCTTGCTTTGAACTCTTCCAGCTCACAGCACCACCACCAATACAAAACACATAACCAGATTGCAATCTAAAATCATCCTTATCGGATTGGAAGCTTGCATCGGTGTAACCCCTTACAACGAGCTGATCTTCACCTCCAAAAATCAAGAATGCATCCTTAGTCCTTCGTAAGTACTTAAGGATGTTCTTAACAACTATCCAGTGACTTTCACCGGGGTTCGATTGGTACCTACTCGTCATGCTCAAAGCATATGAGACATCGGGACGAGTACATATCATGGCATACATGATAGATCCAATTGCTGAGGCATATGGAATCTTACTAATGCGCTCTCTCTCCTCGGGTGTAGTCGGACAGTGAGATCTAGAAAGAGTGATACCATGTGACATGGGCAAGAATCCTTTCTTGGAATCTTGCATGCTAAACCTCTTTAGCACCTTGTCAATATATGTACTTTGACTTAGGCCAAGAAGCTTTCTAGATCTATCTCTATAGATCCTGATGCCTAACACATAGGCTGCTTCACCCAAGTCCTTCATAGAGAAACATTTCCCTAGCCAAGTCTTCACAGACTGTAGCTCAGGAATGTCATTCCCGATGAGTAGTATGTCATCCACATACAACACCAAGAAGACAATAGCGCTCCCACTAACCTTCTTGTAGACACAAGGTTCATCTTCATTTTTGATAAAACCAAACTCTTTGATTGCATCATCAAAATGAAGATTCCAACTTCGAGAAGCTTGCTTCAGTCCATAAATGGACCTTTGCAACTTGCACACTTTATTGGCATTCTCAGGAGTGACAAACCCTCAGGTTGTGTCATGTACACATCCTCAAGTAGCTTTCCATTTAGGAATGCAGTTTTGACATCCATTTGCCATATCTCATAATCATAGTGTGCAGCAATAGCAAACAAAATTCGGATGGATTTAAGCTTAGCAACTGGTGAAAAAGTTTCATCATAGTCAATACCATGAATTTGCTTGAAACCTTTTGCAACCAATCGTCCCTTAAAGGTAATCACATTACCATCCATGTCAGTTTTCTTCTTGAAAACCCATTTGCAACCTATGGGTTTTACCCCTTCAGGTGGGTCAACCAAAGTCCATACTTGGTTTTCATACATGGATTCCATCTCAGATTTCATGGCCACTAGCCACTTCTCAGAGTCAGGCCCTGACATAGCTTGTTGGTAGGTTGTGGGCTCATCCTGATCCATGAGCATCACATCACCAGTGTGAGTCATGAGAAATCCATATCTCTCAGGCTCACGCCAAATCCTACTAGACCTACGTGGGCTCTATGCTACAGGAATATACTCTTGAACCACAACATCTTGTGGTGTCTGTTCAGGTTCCATTTCAAGTTTGATGTCTCCTTGTTGTTATTGAATTTCTTCAAGTTCTACTTTCCTCCCACTAGTTCCTTTAAAGATAAACTCTTTCTCTAAAAACACACCAGTTTGAGCAACAAACACTTTTTGCTCAGAAGGATTGTAGAAATAGTAACCCTTTGTTTGTCTGGGATACCCAACAAAAAGGCATTTTTGAGATTTGGGCCCTAGTTTGTCAGAAGATTGACGTTTCACATAAGTGTCATAGCCCTAAATCTTCATAAAAGACAAATTGGGACACTCCCATTCCATATCTCATATAGTGTCTTTTGAACCGATTTAGATGGAACTTGGTTTAGTGTAAAAGCGGCTGTCTCTAGAGTATGTCCCCAAAAGAAGTTTGGAAGGTCAGCTTGACTTATCATAGAGCGAAGCATGTCTAACAGAGTTTGATTTCTCCTTTCAGATACACCATTCCATTGAGGTGTATCTGGTGGAGTGAATTGTGATACTATACCACACTCCTTCAGATAGTCAAGGAATTCTTGATCCAAGTACTCTCCACCTCGATCTGATCGAAGCAATTTGATACTCTTCCCGAGTTGAATCTCTACTTCATTCTTGAATTCTTTACACTTTTCAAAGGATTCTAACTTGTGTCTCATGAGATACACATACCCACATCTAATAAAGTCATCAGTGAAGGTAATGAAGTATTGAAAACCTCCTCTAGCATGTGTAGACATAGGGCCACATACATCACTATGTATGAGTCCTAGTAAGTCATCAGCCCTTTCACTTTGCCCAGTGAATGGGGCTTTGTTCATCTTGCCCAACAAACATGACTCACATGTCTCATATGATTCAAAATCAAATGAGTACAAAAGTCCATCCTTATGGAGCTTGGATATGCGGGTCTTGTTTATATGGCCCAAGCGACAGTGCCAGAGATAGGTCAAGTTTGAATCATTTAATTTGATCTTCTTGGTATTCACATTATAGATTGGATTTTCGAGGTCTAGAACATACAACCCATTGCTAAGTTGAGCATTTCCATAAAAGATTTCATTCAAATAAATAGAACAACATTTGTCCTTTATTATAAATGAAAAACCTTTCCTGTCCAAACAAGAAATAGAAATCAAATTTCTACTAATAGTAGGCACAAAGTAGCAGTTGTCTAATTCTAAAACTAATCCACTCGGTAAAGTGAGAACATAAGTCCCTACGGCTAAGGCAGCAACCCTTGCTCCATTTCCAACACGTAGGTCCACTTCACCTCGGGCCAATCTTCTACTTCTACTTAGATCCTGCACATTTGCACAAATGTGAGATCCACATCCAGTATCCAATACCCAAGATGAGGAAGTAGAAAAGTTAGCCTCTATAACAAAAATACCTGAAGTGGAAGTCTTACTTCCCTTTTCCTTAGCAAGTTCTTCAAGATAGAGCTTGCAGTTGCGCTTCCAGTGTCCAGGTTGCTTACAATGGAAGCACTCCCCTTCCTTTGCCACACCACCCTTTGGTTTCAGTGCAGCTGAAGAAGAACTAGCATTGGACTTTCCATTAGCTTTATCCTTCTTCTTGTTGGCTTTTCCCTTTCCCTTGCCCTTTTGAACCATCAAAATGGGCTTAGCCTTCTTAAGGTTTTGCTCAGCAGTTCTCAACATGTTGAGCAATTCAGGGAGGGACTTGTCAAGGTCGTTCATGTTATAGTTCATGACGAACTGACTGTAGCTTTCAGGCAACGATTGCAAGACTACATCAATAGCCAACTCTTTCTGAAGAGCAAATCCCAAATTCTCAAGATTCTCAATGTACCCAATCATCTTGAGCACATGAGGACCCACGGGACTTCCCTCAGACATATTGCACTGAAACAATGCCTTAGAGGTCTCAAACCTCTCATGCCTAGCTTGCTCTTGGAAAAGCATTTTGAGATGTTCGATCATATCGAACGCCCCCATGTTCTCATGTTGCTTCTGAAGCTCAGATTCCATGGTAATAAGCATGAGGCATGCAACATCCAAAGCATCATCAGAATGCCTCTTGTGAGCATCCCTTTCAGCTCTTGGAGCAGTGGCAGCAGGCTCATTCGGAATGGGCTGCTCTAGGACATAAGCCTTTCTCTCTTGTTTGAGGACTATCCTCAAGTTTCGGTACCATTTGAGAAAGTTGGTCCCATTCAGTTTTTCCTTCTCAAGGATCGATCGCAACGAAAGTGTCGATGTGTTTTGTGCCATGGTTATCTACAACAGTAAATATGCAGTGTAAGAGTCATGTATTTTAATTCATTTAATAAGGACTTTTATTAAACGATACTCCCACTATTTTCCTCAAAATAATAACCCTCGATATTATTTCGGAACACCTCGGCGCTAAGGTATTCTAGTGGGCCAAGATCCATATTTGACCACAACCTGAGTCAGCTTTGGCTTTTCTCTCATGTTACAGCTATTTAGGTAGGCAACTCCTTGCCAATTGCATATTATACAACTCTTGGATAGTTGGGTGAACAACATTTGTCCAAGCTCATCTCATGAGCTTAAGCCCAACTCTATGCCTCTAAGTCCCTAATCCTATTAGGATGACTTAGTTAAGTCGGACCCAAAGTTAGCAATTTGGATATCACTATTATCCCATCATGTCTTACCAAGATGAACATAGGTGCTTTGCTTTGGCAAACCCACCTAATGTTGATCAAAGTCTTGACGAGTGCCAACATTTGGAAGGCATCACATTTAATGACTTAATATTTGTTTGAGGGTTTTTTTTTCGTTTGATCTCACCAATTTGTTATCTCCGGTTGTCTTATACATGCATCACATACAAATATAAAACATGCATCTCATGCATTCAAGAAAGTAAACGTGACATGGTTATAGCCCAAACTATGCGATATTCTCAAGCCAATGAGAATATCATAAAAGCCTAAGAAAAGAAAAGAGTCTTCACAAGCTCCATTTCTTCTTTTCTTGGTTGCCCTTTTGTTGTCATCTCTTTGGACATACAACCTTGGATGATCCCATAATGCACCATTACATCAATAATAGAAACCTCAAGTTACATTCGAGGGGAGTAAGGTGAGAAGAGAATGTACAATGAGAGTGATAAGAAAAGGCACGACTCGCAGGCCGTATTTACAATTACAACCAATCAAGGGCTATAACCATGCACCATGCTTCAAACACCAATCAGCATATCATGTCAAATCTCATTCAACAAAGATGCATGCCAATTTTCGGGCGTTGGTTAACCAGTTTTTATTTATGTGGCTCTTTGCATACGGCGTTCCCACTGGCCGGTCAAGGGGATTCGCCCCCCCCCCCAGCACAAAAAATTGTCTTACAATTGCTTAGCCCGAAATCTTCTATTTCGAGCAAAAGTAGGCACCCAAGACTCCTCCATTCGAGCCACCAAAAATACCTTACTTTTGGTGCCCGAACAGGCCGAATCCGGACCAAGCTAGGGTTTTTTCAACTATTGCAAGAATCATAATTCATATAGCTATCTCATACCATTCAATTTCGGATTAATCTCATTAACCAATTAGTGTCGTTTCTTCATATACGTTATATGTTCAATACGAGTTCCGGTTTCATGCATCATGAATCAATCTAATTAATCAAGGCCGAAAAGCAACCGAAAACATCACATCATGTGATTCAACATCAATCCCGATTTAGGGTTTCACCAGTAGTTCTGATACCACTGATGGGTTTCGGGAGCCAAACAACGCAGTTAATTTAACCGAAACCCTCCAGGATCCAAGTGAAACGGGGTAAACCAGGTGTTCAAAAATTTTCATACCTAATTTTCAGTTGAGATCTCTCACTCAACTGTAGAGTCGAATCAAGAAACCTAAACAGTTGACGTGTTCAGGCTCTCTATGGTATCCACACGAGCCTCTCGGGATCACCACGCTTCCACCACGTCCCGGCAGATGCGTTTCTCTTCTGCTCGCAGTGCTAGCTTGTGTCCTCCAAGGAATTGCAAGAGAAGACTGTGGCTGTCCTTTTGGAGGCTAGGGCAAGGAAACCTGTGAATTTCTCACTAGAAGTTGTATTTATAGTGAGACTCAACTTCCAGGCCTAATGGGTTTCAAAGCCCTAATCCAATTAGGTTTAATTTCGGGCTTAATAGTGGCTCAACTTTTTAGCCCATTGTTAATACGAAATCAAAGTGAAACCATAACCCAAATAATTAGGCCATGCACTCTAATGATCCAAATAGCTCTATGTGTGCGACCCAATAGGCTCTTGCCATATTGGCAATGATCATAAATCACATTTATGATCATAAGCAATGAGCGGTGTCCAACAACACATCATTGCTATCCAAGTGACAAGATTGTCGATGGTTCGACTAAACCTTTATGATCATCACCGATATATGCCACTCTCCCTTTGTCCAAGATATCAAAGACTAAGCACGAGACATGGAATGTGTCACTCTAGTATAGCCCACTCTTAGGTTTCTTGATTACCGAGTAGACTAACATCAGCTGATGACGTTGATATCGTTTATCAACTCATCCGAGCATGGCCAAGCATTTTCTAAGTCTCACTCTATCAAGGGGCCTGAAGATATCACTCCCGTTACATAGGAGGGACAAATCCCATCTTGATCATACAAATCCTTCCGCATGATATGTGACATACCCAATGACCTCCTTCAAGTTCACTCAGTTACGAGCAACAAAGGAAAGTATCAAAGTATGTGACTCACATGTAGAGAACGTTGATGATCTTAGGTCGAAGGAGTACATATACCATGACCACTATGAGAATCACTTATGGCACTCATATAACGATCC
>SMDT01000321.1:0-184281 GCA_005392925.1 Aquilaria sinensis
CACCTGAAACCAAAAAACCTAAAAGGTGCGGAGATATTTTCTTCACAAAAACCAGACCAGTGAAAGGTGGATTCTGATGTATAGTGATCAATTACTTCAGAAAATGTTGAGGTTTGTGCTGAAAACCTCAGTTTAGTTTTACGAAGATGCATATGGACATGTATAAAATCATGTTGCAGTCAAGTATAAGTTATTTGAAGTGCTAAGTAAGATTAAAAGCTCTGATGCGCATGCAATTTCAGGACTTTTTTTAGGCAAATTCGTGGGGTGAAAGAACTGGATTTTGTTCTAGCTAGAAACTTGAATAATTGCAGAGTTTTAATTTGCGCTAATTAAGAAGATCGTCAATAGAATCGCGCAAGTGATGAGCATTTCTTTTTCTTCTACTTTTCGTGGGGTCTTTGTTCTACAAACTTCAAGCCAAAAATTTACCATTATCAAACATGTACACCTTTAGAGAGTAAAACAGTAGCTCTAGTTATAGGTAGTACATATCCCTGCACAGAGATAGCCCCACGCATTGTCGTTGCATGCTTCACTAATTTCTTAAATGGAGATACTTTGGTTAAAAACTTTAATTAGCCAAACAAGTTTGAAGCCCACATTTAATCTAATTACTAACAAAATTAAGCTAAGGACTTTTCACCAAATTAGTTGGTGTTTGAAGTCTCCCCTCTGGCTCCTATATATGTACCAGGAGCAAATCATAGTTCATATCATGTCTAATTATCATTAACAATTCCTTTGATTAATCACCTTTTGTTTATTCTAGGAAAGTTTGTAGGGGAAAAATAACGTCAAACAAAAATAGGATTAACATCCAAGTCATTTTAATTTAAATCAACTTAATATACAATAACTTATTTTTATTTTTACATCTCTTTTGCCCAGAGCTAATTTCATTTGAAAATTAATATTATATAGATGTAATACTCTATTTGAAAGTAAATTTTTATAAAGTTATTAAATTTGTATGAGTTTTTCTATTTTTAGGCATTAGAAAAATTTATAAAAACTTAATAAGATTATAAAGATTGTATTTTCAATAAATTATTAGACCTACATAATATTGAATTTTAAATGAAATTGGCTTTAAGCAAACAAGATGTAAAAATAAGTTATTTTATATTAAGTTGACTCAAGTTAAAACGAATTAACAGTAAGAACCAAATTTACTATTGGAAAGTATTTGAAAGGAGCAAATTTCACCAATATTTTAAGAGTATGATGTTACAAAAATAAGCAACTTTGCACTTATTCGTTAATTAAGTGACCTTCAAATAAACTAAAGGAAGAAAATAATAGTTTTGATATTGGTTCTTTGCCTTTTTTTCACTATTGGCCTAACTTTATTTATCTACTTATCCGATGATCATGTCATCTTTTTCATCATTTGCTCGCTTGGTAATTCTATACCTTGCTTCTGGGCCACGGTACTCTGAGCCACCATAAATGTCCCTATCGTGGAATTCACCAGCCCATTGGGAAGACTGGAAGGAGAATATTGATGAGCTTACATTTGTTATATTTATTTATCTTATATTAAATACTTCTTTCATTTTGTATTAGTTGGCCCTCTTACCTTTTTTTATTAAAATTTGACTTGAATATATTTATATTAATACGTACTAAAAAAAAATCTTAAAAATGATATTTAGAAACTATAATCTTTAAAGCTTTATTTTCATATCTTTATGATAAATTTTAAAATAAATAAAATCATAAATTAATTATTATGAATAGTAAAGTGGACAGCTTTTATGAGGTAGGGGAGCATGTTTTAATGTGTTTTGAACATTAAAGATCTATTTAAAGCTTGTTTTATAGGTTAGAACATATCTAGACATAATTGATTAAAAGTGAATTTAGTTTGCAATTTTACAAATTTTATTGGTTGTTTTTTAGGATTTTGGTAGATTAACGATATTCCAGTAGAAAAATCATATCTTAAGCTACAAAGAATGGAATTAAGTGATTCTTGATTCATTGGAAAGATAACATCTGAAGCTACAAGTCATATATAGACATGAACCTAGTTTGCATGTTAAGAGGGTTGAATTCAGCTTCAAAGTTACAACTTGCGCACAGTTATTGGTTCTGGAACAATTTTGGTATTTAGGCCATTACTTAGGCTATAATCCTTCGTTTTGGGTGATTCAAGTGTCATTTTAAAGCTAAGATGAAGCTCTACAAATCCAAAAAAGAGCCAAAGTCGAAATCATGCTAAATCATGTCTAGAATTTCATTAAAACTGTGACCCAAGTCCAAGGGGCATTAATTAGAAGTTGAGTCTGTTTAAGATTTAGAAACCATAAAGTTGCTACTATTTAAGGAGATTGAAGCTGTGAACTAGACTGGTTTAATTTTCAATTTATTTTCATTATCTTTTCTTATTTTTATTTTACTTTCATTTTCCATCATGCTAGCTTAAGTTTTTATTCAGATTAGAGGAGCTTTTCTATTCAATTGTTGATGTTGCAAGAGTTGAACTTTTATTATGATTCTAATTTCAATTCAAGTATCTATGTTCTCTGTGTTGAATGTTTATGCATGATGAAGATCATCTAATTTGGCATATTAGATTTTTGTTCATGTGTTTGCTGCACTTATCCTCTTAATTCGTAATTTTCTTGCAGGGTAGTGAGAGCAGTAGACTAGGTGCGGGCTTGTCTAAGGAAAATGTAGTGCAATTTAAACAATGCATGCTAAGTGTTATTGTTAATTGTCTTAGTCTCTTCTTGGATCATTGATGTTGTTATTGATTTGTGCTTAGGTTGCTTTCAACATTAATCAGTTAATAACAAGATTTAATCATAGTGTTGGGCTAGGGTTAGTATGGTAAGGGAAGAATTAGGATTATTATGACTTTTCCATGGAAACTATAAGCTAAGTACTTGAATAAGAATTAAAATATGAGAGTCGATGATCAATCTAATAATTGTTCCATAGTTTTTCTGATCTAAAGTTTGTTTAATTAAAGTTCTTCAATTTAATTGCTGCTTGCTACGTTTACTTTAGTTCTTTTGATTTCTGATTTTTCTCTTACAAACACCCTCACTGTTTTGTGTTAATTTATTAGTTAGAAAGAAGTGATTGTTACATTAGTCCCTAGAGTTCGACTCGGTCTCACTGTTGCTACAAAAGTTAGGTGAAATCGGATTTAATTTTTGGTAGGTTATAACAGTTACAAATTTTTGGCGCCATTGCCAGGGACTAATAGTCAATTGGCTCTTTCTTAATCTTTTAGTGTTTTTAATTTGAAAAAAAAATCTAATTGCTTTATTTTTTTAATATTTTTCTTGATTTATTTTTTGTGGTTCTTTGGAGCTCTTCTGATTGTTTATGCCTGTAACTCAATCTTCTAATAACGGTAATTTGAAATTTGATCCAGAGATAGATTGAACCTTCAATAAATTGAGAATAGAATAAGTAGCTTACAATAAAATCTATTCTATGCTTCCAAACTCTGATTATAATGAGCCTGAAGTTATAGAGGATGAAGTGATGGCTATCCAATAGAACTAGAATCAAACATTGAAGCAACTTGCTTCCCCCATATTGGACCAACAACCTTTATGCATTATTTTTCTAGCTTTTAGATGAGAATGTTGCTTTTGAGCTTAAGTCTAGACTAATACATCTTCTACCTTCTTTCCATGTAGTATGCATCAACATGAAACCTACTGAAGTCATAGAGGAGCAAATCGAGTTGAGGGCTTTCCGTTTTCCTTAAAGGATTCAGCAAAAGAATAGTTGTACTATCTATCTTTTGGGAGTGTTAACACAAGGAATGAGGTGAAGTGATTGTTCTTCGAGAAGCATTTCCTAGCTTCAAGGGTGACCAACATAAGGAAGAAGATATATGGCATAAGACAATACCACGGGGAGACATTATATGAGTATTAAGAAAGGTTTAAAAAGCTATGTGTAAGTTGCCTCCATCATCAAATTAGCAAGCAACTACTGATCCAATATTTCTATGAGGGCCTTTTACCTATTGGTAGGAGCATGATTTATGCTACTAGTGGCAGAACTTTGGGGGATAAAACTCCTGAGCTACCAGACATTTAATTACAACCATGACAAAAAATTCTCAACAATTTGGCTATAGATTTGACTCCTCATCTAAGCATATTAATGAGGTAAAAGTTCTATTCCTTGAACAGCAAGTTGCTAGTTTAACTTCTTTTGTCATCAAATGGTTATAGGTAGTATACAATCGGCAAAGACTTGTGGAATTTGTTCAGTTATAGGACACCTAATGGATATATGCCCAACTCTTTAAGAGGAACCCATAGAGCAAACTAATGCTATTGGAGGGTTTTTGACCAACCACAAAGGAGATATAATCTATATTCAAATACTTACAATCCTAGTTAGCGAAATCATCCTAATTTGAGTTATGGTGCCCAACAGAATCAATACCAGGCTTCATTCCAACCTAAACCACAACTAATTCATCCTTCAAGCTTAGGTATGCCTTAAAGGAAATTGCTAAGGCCTTGACAACTAATACTTAACAATTTTAACAGGATACAAAGACACCCTAGCAAGATACAAAAGCCTTCATTTAGAATTTGGAAAACAAATAAGATAAAGGGCACTATAATTAGCTTCCAATAAACTTCCTTCACAACCACTAGTGAACCCAAGAGGGAATGCCAATGCAATAACATTAAGAAGTAGAAAGGAAGTTTAGAGACCTAAATCTGGGGAGAAAGAGAAAATGCAGCAAGAGAAAAAGAGTGAAGCAGAAATTGAAAATTCAAAAGAAGTTCTTCATGTTAATCCTTAGCCTGAAATAAACATAAAATTTAGGAATGTTAAACAAATGTGCAAAAGAGTAATGGGGATGGATGCCAGTTGATTTAATCAGGTAGTTTTCTATACCATATTTTACAATTAATGGGCAATGACATAAAAAACTTAATGTCTTTAATTAAATGCAAAAGACTGATATTCATACTTATTGACATCAATTGGTAAGTTAGTATGTTTGTCAAAGACTAGTGTGGAAGAAAGTTCAAGGGAAATGTTAGTTGAAACAAGAGTCAAGAAGGAGGTAATAGTGAAATATAAATAAATATTATGGGGTTGGGCTTTATTTGGATAAGGGTTTATAAGGTTGGTTTAGGATGTCTACAAGAGTATTATCACTGCATTTTATATGCTTAATGTCACATCCCACACAGGCCCCAGCCTGTGCACTCTCAGTAACACTCGCCAAAATTACCCAAGATTCAATTGATTAACTACCTATTATTTTAGCTGCTGTTTGATAGGTAGTTTTAAGTCTTATTTTCTTAAGCTTAGAGCTGGGAGGTGTCCCAGGAGGCTTATTAGTTAATAAGAACAATAACCTGCAGCTTAAGTAGGGCCCAACCACTAACTTGCAACACAAGGCAAGGCTGTAAATCAATAACTTGCAATACAAGCAAGGCATACACTTAATTTGTTAAGTGTCTAGGATGTCTGCTCATCAAGTGTGCTACTTTCATGAATGACAACCAAGAAGCCCACATCTTTGTAGTTTGAAAATCAAGGTTTCCATGCACATGTATTTTCGGCTAAACACAGTATCTCAAGAGGTATCTCCATGAAACATATCCACATACTCATAACTTAACATAACTTGGCACATAAGCATCCAACATACGTACATACAAAACCATGTACAAACAAGGCTACATATACATACAAAATAGCCTAAGTACAAGCATCACTAGCTTGGAAACATACCAAGGATGCTACAAGTCCAAAATAGCCAAGGTTAAGTTTTACAAGCCATGTACCCTTACTCCCCGAGAAGATACCTAAGTGTGCAATACAGTAGCACACACTGAAGCACCAACCCAATGACCATGTTCATGGTCATGAAAGTGAACACTACAATTAGAGCCATAGTCCACACATCCATCCTGCAAACCTAGACTGATCCCACAACAACATAAGCCTGCAAAACTTAGAATATAAGTTTCGGCCTTAAACCATAAGACTTGTAATGCAAGTAATCAAGCCAAGATTCAGTTGGGATATACCTTGAGCAATAAGTGTACTAACTAGCACACAAACTAGCAACTCAAGCAAACTACTCAAGCTGTATATCCTTTCCTGAAACAAAAATGTATGGGCAGTGAGTAACAACTACTCAGTAAGGATTCACAAATGACCATGTAAGGTCTATTTAGTTAAGTCCATGACTTAATGTCCACAAGCTTACTTGTCCTGCAAGAAAGACATGAAAACAAGGAAAACACAAAGAGACTGAGACATATAATCATCATAAACCATCAATATATGGGTTAGCATGCATCAACAAACAACCAAGCACACAAAACACACACACACACACCACAAGATACATTCGTCCATATTCACTAGGTTGAATTCCACCATCAAACACACAATGAACTTTTGCACTTTTAACCTTCCAATCCTCTTCAATCCCCTAGAGCTCCAAGTTCACTAGTAAGTTGGCCTAACTTACTAAGAACTTTACGTGCTTGCCATTAAACCTTGACAGCTAGCCAATTAACACATAACCGAATCTTCTCAATATGCCCATCTAGCAAGCTAAGATCATATAGCATTATATAACCATCACTTAGCTGCCATTATTACTTGATCTTGGAAAAATACTAGGAATACAAGTAAATGCGAAAACCCTACCTCAAATTCAAAAGCTTGAGCTCTCAGTTGCTTGAGTAACTAAGGCCGAAATTCAATTATGTTGCCTAACACAACAAAGCCTTCAGTTAGCTATCATAATCACTTGATCATGGAAATTTACCAAGAACACAAGTGAATTTATGAAGCTATACCTCTAAATTGAGCTTGAAAGCTCTCGGCCAAGACTTGTCCTCTAAATTCCAAGCTCTAAACTTGAACTCAAGATTGCCTACCTCTGAAATCAAGGATTCCAAGCTTGGTTTTGTGATCAAGCTCCCATTTCCACCTTAATTGGCATTAAAACGGTAGCCATTCTTCATGAAAGCTTCAAAACACTTAAGCCCTTTTGGAACTTTTTAACTTTCGGCCAACAAAACTAAAATGCAAGCAAGCCGTAAACACTTGGTTTATTTGTTTAATGGGGAACATGGCAGCCGGTCATGGACACATGTCCAACAAAATGGAATAATTCTCCATTTAATCCCATGTTAATTTGCATGGTACGTTTCACCCCACAAGTCTCCATAGTTACACTTTAGTCACTAGAATACATGATCATCTCGGCCCAAATCTTGATTCATGGCTTATATTGCCAAGCTTTAATCAAAATGGCTAAAAATGGTTATTAGCCCATACAAAATTTTGGCATTTTACCAAGTTTAATTAACCATATAATAATGGTATAAATTTTTGGTGGAAGACATCATAATAACCGGCCATTTAAAGTAAAAAAAGATTTGGTCTAATTCCCCCTTTATCCTTGTACTTATTTGCATGGCCGAATTAACCCTTAAATGCCTCATTGTTTCATTTGCATCACCAGTTCAAGTGTACATTGTAGTCCTCCAACTTTATTTCATGCCAAAAACATCATGGTCTAATTTTCCCATGCACACTTAAAAGCCAAACTTTCTCAGGTTTACATTTACACCCTTATCCTCATTTTCAGACAAGTCCCTCATGTTTTAAATTGATGTTTTTATAAATTCTTGGCCTAAGCCAAGTACTAAGGGATGGTCCTAACAATTCTTACCTCCTTAAAGAATTTGGTCCTCCAAATTCTTCACCAATCTAGAGTATAGCTGAGGGTACTTGGTGGCAATTTCCTGTTCTACTTCCCAGGTTGCCTCTTCAGGAGTGTGATTGCTCCATTGAACTTTAATCATAGAGGTCCACCTACTTCTCAATTTCCTGGTATCTCTTGCCAGGAACTGAATTGGCACTTCCTCATATGAAAGGTTTGGTGCCACAGTTACACTAGCAGGTATCTCTATCTGTTTAGAACTTGGAACATATTTCTTGAGTAAGCTCACATGAAATACATTATGTATGTTACCAAGTTCTGGTGGCAAATCCAGCTGATAAGCCACATTTCCAACTTTGGCCAGTATTTGATATGGCCCAACATATCTAGGTGCTAGTTTTCCTTTCTTTCCAAATCTGATTACTCCTTTCATAGGAGAAACTTTAAGCCACACCTAATCTCCTCCTGGAATTCCAGGTCTCTTCTCCTTTTCAAATTGGCATAGGCTTGTTGCCTATCATTTGTAGTTTTGATCCTAGCTTGGATCAGTTTTATCTTCTCTGTAGTTTCCTTAATAATGTCTTGCCCCAACTCCAATTTATCCTCTGGCTGATGCCAGCAATGAGGAGTAATACATCTTCTGCCATACAAGGCTTCATAAGGAGCCATTCCTATCACTGAATGATAGCCATTATTATAGGAAAACTCTATTAGTGGAAGATGTACATCCCACTCACCCTGGAAGTCAATTACACAACATCTCAACATGTCTTCCAGAGTCTGTATGGTTCTTTCTATCTGTCCATCAGTCTGTGGATGGTAAGCAGAACTAAACTTGAGCTTAGTGCCCAATGCCTGATGTAGGGATTTCCAGAACCTAGAAACAAACCTAGGATCCCTATCTGACACTATGTCATCAGGTATTCCATGCAATCTTACTATTTCTCTTATATAGAGTTGTGCCAGTTTATCCAAAGAATCAGTAAGATTCATGGGAAGGAAGTGAGCTGCTTTGGTCAATCTATCCACAATGACCCATATGGCATCATGCTTCCTTCTTGTTAGTGGCATTCCTACCACAAAATCCATTGATATGGATCCCCATTTCCTCTCAGGTATGGGCAAACTTTGCAGCTTCCCTCCTGGTTTCTGGTGTTCCACCTTTACTTGTTAGCACACTTGACAACTAGCCGCATGTGTGGTAATGTCCTTCTTCATATATGGCCACCAAAAATATACTCTAAGAGTGTGATACATTTTTGTGGCCCCTGGATGCATGCTCAACTTGCTAAAGTGAGCTTCCTCCAGAATTTGAATCCTCAGGTTGTCCTTTTCAGGCACATACAACCTATTCTGGAAGTATAGCATCCCTTGTTTAAAGGAAAAACCTTGGTATAGTTCTCCCTTTTTTCATCTAGATATCAGTTCCATATTCTCATCACTAGCTTGAGCTTGTTTGATAAGCTTCTTCCATTCTGGTGTAATGGTAAGTACATTCAATTGCTCACTTTCCTTAGTTAGACATTGACTTGCCAAGCAAGTAAGGCTTAGGCTCTCGGCCTTATACTTAGTTTCACTACCTTTGAGCACTGCTATGTAGCTTCTGCTCAAAGCATTTGCCACTACATTAGCTTTTCCAGCTGTGTATTCAATTACACAGTCAAAGTCCTTCAAATACTCCAACCACCTTCTTTGTCTCATATTTAAGTCCTTTTGAGTAAAAAGGTATTTGAGACTTTTGTGGTCTGTAAAAACTTGGAATCTGTTACCAAGAAGATAGTGTCTCCATTGCTTAAGAGCAAAGACCACTGCTGCCAATTCCAGGTCATGCACTGGATACTTTTTCTCATGTGGTCTTAATTGTCTGGACCCAAAAGCAATGGCCTGCTTTTCCTGCATCAAGACACATCCTAGTCCTACATGAGATGCATCAGTATACACTTCATATTCCTTTTCAGGGTCTAGCAGGACTAGTATAGGAGCTGTAGTCAGTCTCCTCTTTAGCTCTTGAAAGCTTTCTTCACATTTTGTTTCCCAGATAAACTTCTGGTTCTTTCTGGTTAATTAAGTCATATGTGCTGCTAAAATAGAAAATTTTGGTACAAATCTTCTATAATAGCCAGCCAACCCCAGGAAGCTCCTGACTTCCCTCACATTCTGGGGCTACTTCCAATCCAGGATTGACCTTACCTTTTCAGGATCCACAGCCAACCCTTGATCATTTATTATGTGACCCAAAAACCCAATTTCTTGAGTCCAGAATTTGCATTTACTCAGCTTTCCATAAAGCTTATGTTCTTGGAGCAAGCCAAGCACTATCTTTAGGTGTTCTTTATGAGTTGCCTCATCCTTGGAATATACCAAGATATCATCAATAAACACCACCACAAAGTGGTCTAGGTGTGCTCTGAACACCCTCTGCATTAAGTCCATAAAGAATGTAGGTGCATTAGTAAGCCCAAATGGCATTACTGTATACTCAAAGTGTCCATACCTAGTTCTGAAAGCAGTCTTAGGTATGTCCTCCTCCCTTACTCTTAGCTGGAAATATCCAGATCTCAAATCTATTTTGGAGAACACTTTGGCTCTCTTTAACTGATCAAATAGATCTTCTATTCTTGGGAGAGGATATTTGTTCTTTATGGTTAATGTATTTAGTTTTCTGTAATCAATACATAGTCTAAGGTTTCCATCCTTTTTCTTCACAAACAACACAGGTGCTCCCCAAGGAGACACACTGGGTCTAATGAACCCTTTCTCAAGTAGCTCATCTAGCTATTTCCTGAGTTCTACCATCTCAGGTAAAGCTATCCTATATGGAGCAGTGAATACTGGTGCTGCTCCTGGTACCAGTTTAATTTCGAACTCCACCTCCCTCAAGGATGGTAATCCAAGTAGGCCTGTAGGAAAAACCCCTAGGAATTCCTGAGCTATGGGTATCTGTCCAATTTCATTTGCCACCTCTTGGTCATTTAGTTCCAAGCATTCATAGTCATTTTCTAGAGCCATTTGTTTTAATACCTCAATTTGACAATCCATAGCTAACTCTAGTGACTTATCTAAGTCATATGGCATACAGGCAGGCATAATCAGTTGTCTATTATGACAATCAATTACCACTTTATTCTCTCGTAGCCAATTCATGCCCAGAATCACATCATAATCATATGTGTCTAGCACTATGAGATCTGCTCTCAGTTTCAGCTTGTCTATCAGGATTTCACAGTTTTCAACCATATGGTATGTGAATAAAACTTCATTGCCAGCAGTTTTAACCAAGTACATGCTTGATGTGTATTTTACTTCTAAATTCATGGCCTTAACCAAGCTATTAGAAATCACAGACAATGAAGCTCCAGTATCAAACAATGCAGATACTAAATAGCCATTAAGGTAAATAGTACCTTTTAAGGCTTTCCTGCTAGTCCTTTGCTGACTAGTCTCCCTGTCTCCAGTAGTCTCTGGTGCTCTCTGCACCTTTCTGGATGATTCCAGCTGAAATACTCTGCCTGGAGGTGCATTAGGCCTTCTCTGCTCCTGAAGGGGCCTTTGTGCCTGCCTCCCTCCTTGATTGGGCATATTTGTCCTCAATTGGGGCATAGGTATCTACTGCCCACCTTGCCCTCTGGGATTAAACCTTCCCAGCAATTTCCTCTCATCTCCTCTCTTTGGGCAATCTCTAACCCAAGGATCTGGTGCCCCACACTTATGGCATCCAACAGCAGTTTTGAAGCATGGCTTATTACCATGGAATTTCCCACAAGTGTGGCATTGTGGACCATACTGCTGTGGCCCCTTCTCTTTCTTACTTCCTTTTCTTCCTCCATTGGCTTCTACCTTTTCTCTAGGTTTTTCCTATGTCCCTTTCTAGGAGCCACTCCCACTACCAGGTCTACTCCTGGTTTGTTCTTTGAACTCCTGCTCTAGTGCAATGGCACTCTGCATCATAGTGTAGTAGTCCCTGGTCCCTACTGCTCTGAGAATCTCTCTCAGCTCAGGCCTTAAGCCTCTTATAAACCTCTTGGTTCTTAATTCTTCCTGTCCTTCATACTGTGGGGCATATCTGATCAGACTGCTGAATCTTTGTTCATATTCCAGAACAGTGAGATCCCCTTGCTCCAGCTGATCAAACTCCACTTGCTTCTAATCCTTTTGGGCCTCACTGACATATTGCTGGTGGAAGACCTGAAGGAAGTTTGCCTACCTCACGGATCTTCTCCTAGCTGGGGGCCTCATTTGATTCCTTTCCTGGTAGTTTCTTTGTACTGCCCTCCACCATAGTTCAGCATTTCCTTCTAGCCTGAAAGTGGCTAGCAATACTTTCTGAGTAGATGTGACTACCATCCTTTCAAAAATTTTCTCAACCTGGTATACCCAGAACTCAGTCTCATCTAAGTCATAGCCGCCCCTGAATACCGGAGGTTTTAGTGCCAATAACCCTTCTTACTGGCCCTTCTTAAGTCCACCCCTTCTGGACCTCTCTCCCCTTACTTCTGTACTACTAGTTCTGTCTCTGTAGATTCTCCCTCTTGTTGTACTTTCTGTAGAAGGCTCAGTTCTCCTTGAGTAAATATATGGATCCAGCTCTTCAATGTTTGGGCTCTCCTTATCCTTTTCCTCTATCTTGGGTTCTTGTCTAACCTCTGATCTCACCCTTCTGGGCCTGGGTTGTCTTCTCCCCTCATCACCTTATTCTCCTTCCTGATTGCCTCCATTATTACTATGCTGATCATGATTCACTAGCTCTTTGCCAGGCCTTCTCCTTCTTCTTCTACCTTTTGCTTCAAAGTTTTCAACTGCTCCCATCTGCTCTAGGTTTTCATGTATTGGAGGTTGGCCTCTAGCCAAGAATCTCATTCCCTCTACAATCTATAACATAGTTAACTGTAATGACTCCATCATTGCCTCTATCCTCGCTGGCCCATCCCTACTGGGTCCAGGGGGTCCAGATACAGGTAATGTAAATCCTACATTTGGCTTTTCAGCAACATCATGCTCAATAGCACCTGCCTGTATCTCAGGCACCTCTGTATGCATACCATCTCTTGGATGGGCTGTTCCATCCTCTGTTTGCTTCAGGGATTCTCTTTCCCTGCCTCTTGTTCTCATCCTGTACTTTAAAATGCAGCTATTCACATATATCCAACAATACAAGTCTAAAACAATCCTATGTGGGAACAATTCTAAGCTATACTTTCCTCTAAATCAGAAGCTTCTTAACCTTAAGCTCTGATACCAAACAAAGCCTGTCACACCCCACACAGGCCCCAGCCTGTGCACTCTCAGTGCCACTCACCAAATTACCCAAGAGTTATTAACTACCTATTATTTTAGCTGCTGTTTGTTAGGTAGTTTTAAGTCTTATTTTCTTAAGCTGAGAGCTGGGAGGTGTCCCAGGAGGCTTATGAGTTAATAAGAACAATAACCTGCAGCTTAAGTAGGGCCCAACCACTAACTTGCAACACAAGGCAAGGCTGTAAATCAATAACTTGCAATACAAGCAAGGCATACACTTAATCTGTTAAGTGTCTATGATGTGTGCTCATCAAGTGTGCTACTTTCATGAATGACAACCAAGAAGCCCACATCTTTGTAGTTTGAAAATCAAGGTTTCCATGCACATGTATATTCGGCCAAACAAAGTATCTCAAGAGGTATCTCCATGAAACATATCCAGATACTCATAAACTTAACATAACTTGGCACATAAGCATCCAACATATGTACATACAAAACCATGTACAAACAAGGCTACATATACACACAAAATAGCCTAAGTACAAGCATCACTAGCTTGGAAACATACCAAGGATGCTACAAGTCCAAAATAGCCAAGGTTAAGTTTTACAAGCCATGTACCCTTACTCCCCAAGAAGATACCTAAGTGTGCAATACAGCAGCACACACTGAAGCACCAACCCAATGACCATGTTCATGGTCATGAAAGTGAACACTACAATCAGAGCCATAGTCCACACATCCATCCTGCACCTAGACTGATCCCACAACTACACAAGCCTGCAAAACTTAGAATATAAGTTTCGGCCTTAAACCATAAGACTTGTAATGCAAGTAATCAAGCCAAGATTGAGTTGGCACATACCTTGAGCAATAAGTGTACTACCTAGCACACAAACTAGCAACTCAAGCAAACTACTCAAGCTGTATATCCTTTCCTGAAACAAAAATGTATGGGCAGTGAGTAACAATTACTCAGTAGGGATTCACAAATGACCATGTAAGGTCTATTTAGTTAAGTCCATGACTTAACCTCCACAAGCTTACTTGTCCTGCAAGAAAGACATGAAAACAAGGAAAACACAAAGAGGCCGAGACATATAATCATCATAAACCATCAATATATGGGTTAGCATGCACAAACAAATCAACCAAGCACACAAAACACACACACACACCACAAGATACATTCGAATGCCATATTTCACTAGCATGTGTCCATGTGCACATCAAAATTTTGCACTTTAAGCCTTCACAATTTTACTCCCATTCCACTAGAGCTCCAAATTCACTAGCAAGTTGGCCTCCCTCACTAGGAATTCTAACACTTGCCATTACCTTGACTAGCTAGCCAATTAACACATAACCGAATCTCCTCAATATGCCCATCTAGCAAACTAAGATCATATAGCAATATATAACCATCACTTAGCTGCCATTATTACTTGATCATGGAAAAAAGTACCAAGAATACAAGTAAATGTGAAACCCTACCTCAAAATTCAAAAGCTTGAGCTCTCGGTTGCTTGAGTAACTAAGGCCGAAATTCAATTATGTTGCCTAACACAACAAAGCCTTCAATTAGCTATCATAATCACTTGATCATGGAAATTTACCAAGAACACAAGTGAGTTTATGAAGCTATACCTCTAAATTAAGCTTGAAAGCTCTCGGCCAAGACTTTGTTCTTCAAATTCCAAACTCTAAACTTGAATTCAAGATTGCCTACCTCCGAAATCAAGGATTCCAAGCTTGGTTTTGTGATCAAGCTTCCATTTCCACCTTAATTGGCATCAAATGGCAGCCATCCTTCACGAAGGCTTCAAGAACACACAAAGCTTTCTTTGATTCTTTTAATTCTTGGCCAACAACACTTAACAAAACTAAAATGAAGACAAGCTGTATATATTTGTTTTAGTGGTTTAATGGGAATATGGCAGCCGATCATGGACACATGTCCAATAAAATGGCTTAATGTTCCATTTAGTCCCATATTTATTTGCATGGTGCGTTTCACCTTTCAAGTCTCCATAGTTACACTTTAGTCACTAGAATACATGATCATTTCGGCCCAAATCTTAATTCATGGCTCATATTGCCAAGCTTTCATTAACATGGCCTAAAATGGTTATTAGCCCATACAAAATTTTGGCATTTTACCAAGTTTAATTAACCATATAATAATGGTATAAACTTTTGGTGGAAGACATCATAATATCTGGCCATTTAAAGTCTAAAAGATTTGGTCTAATTCCACCTTTATCCTTGTACTTATTTGCATGGCCGAATTCACCCTTAAATGCCTCATTGTTTCATTTGCATCACCAGTTCAAGTGTACATTGTAGTCCTCCAACTTTATTTCATGCCAAAAACATCATGGTATAATTTTCCCATACACACTTAAAAGCCAAACTTTCTCAGGTTTACATTTACACCCTTATCCTCATTTTTAGACGAGTCCCTCATGTTTTAAATTGGTGTTTTTATAAATTCTTGGCCTAAGCCAAGTACTAAGGGATGGTCCTAACAATTAGTCTACTGTTATTAAATGCCATCACAAGGTTATTATGTGTAAAAATGATAATATAAATATTGATTTTGTATACTTTGTCTATTTGAACTTGGTTTCTATGAAAAATGCCTTGGCCATGTGAATGTTTTTATGATTTCTTCTTACTAAAGTCAAAGCTTAAAAAGCATGTATCTTGCATTTTCTAGGTTAATCAACTAGCATCATGAAGTTTTAGTTCACACACATATATAACTAGCTAATTGCAACCACAGTTAGATCTATTCTCACAGGCTTCTTAGACAGGGCCAAGAGTGGCCATGTGATGCTAGCCCTAGGGCCAGAATGTTATAATATATATATATATACACAGACACACATTGGTTAAACTTGTACTTTGTTCTTGTGTTTGTTCTTCGCTGTTATTTTCTATCTTTGCAGATGACTCAAGATTGTTCCTAACGCTTTACTAAGTTTAGGTGGAACTCATTCCCCCATTGTCTTCTTGTGTAGGTGAAGGCATAGATTGACTAGGGTAACTTGTAGGGTTAGTACTGAGCTTTGTTTTGGTGTAGGTAATCTTGTGTCTTTGCTTATTACTTTGTTACTTTCTATCGTGACTCATGGTAGCCTAGCAAAGATGTTGGTTTGTGTTTGTAGTTACCAAGATGGTGAGGAACATTTTATTAGGGCACAAGAGTTAGTTTAAGTACTTGGAAAGTAGGCTAGTAATGTGTAGTTTTTTTTTAGTTTGCTGGCCTTGTGGTTTGTGAGATATGAAGCTAAGTGTTTCCTTACAACTTTGTACTTGTGCCCTATAACTAAATCTGGGATTGTTGCTTGGCATGTAAGCTTATGAGCTAACTAGTTTCTAGCATGAGAATGTTCTGTTATTAAATCTGGATGTATGCGTAGGAGTTGCATGCTTTAGAATTTACTAGTTTGCCTATTTAAATCATGAAGTTATGCTAGATAGTTTGCAAATTGTTTAATTTATTTCTGCCAGTTTAGTGTTGCTAGACTAAGTTATAAAATCTCAAGTTAAATAGCATCTTGAGTTGGGAACTAAAATTCTACAAAGTTTCACTTGTTCTCAGGTATCTAAAGCTAGGCTTGCCTTAAAACTATCTTGTACTTTTTTAGTCATACCGTAGCTAGCCTATTAAGGGTGGGTGGTTGGCATTGTGACAAAGTTAGTATCATAGTAGATTTAGTAGTGAACAGCTTCCTTGGAAGCTAAGAGAGAGTCACAAGTGAAAGTAAACAAATTCTGTTTGTTTGGTGCAAGATGACCACAACTAAGAGAAGGCATTATGGTGAAGACCAGGAACAAGAGCCTAAGGCTGAGCTTCCTGGAAACATTGAGCAAAGAAAGCCTAATGGAATAAGATAAAAGTAAAAAGAGCCTATCAAAGAAAGAGTGTTATCTCACGACCAGGAGGGTCATGTAGCTAGGAAAGATGCTGCTGGTCCTAGCAAGAACCCTCAACAGAGAATGGAAGACATGATGTTAGCAATGCAAGCTGGCTTGGCATAAATGGTAGCTAGGATGCAAGCCCTAGTGCAAGGTTAGGCACTAGTGAGCCAGCAAAGTGGAAGAATAGAGGTTGGAGCTAAAGAAACGGAGGTACAACTCCAAAGAGGAAAATAGGTGATGCATGGAGAAGATCAAGGTAGTAGGGTTGATACTGCCCGAGAGGAAGAACAAGATGAAGACAGAAGGCACCCAAGGGCAAGGAGGATCAGATTAGAGATAAGACAAGAGGAAAGAGTTGAGGTGGAGATTTATGCAGACTTGCCTAGAGATTGTTCTAGAGATAGGAATAAGAGGTATGAAGAAGAATCAAGTGCTAGAAAGAGAAGGCATAGGGAAAGGTATGGAAAACATAGATGAGAAAGGAGACACAAATAGGAAAGAGATGAAGGGCATTTAAAGGAGGGCAAATTGGAAAGGTTCTTGAACCTCAAACCACTAACCTTCAAAGGTGATGGAGGTCCAAAAGTGGCTGAGTACTGGTTTTACCAACTGGAAAGGGTGTTCGAGAGAATTGACTTAACTTCCACATAAAAAGTATACATAGCAACCTTGAAGTTGGAAGGTAGTGCTGAGTTGTGGTGCAGGACAACTCATAGGGGATTTCAAGCTAAAATGGAGAATGAACATGGGTAGAGGAACAAAAACATGAGGTGGGTTGAGTTCCTACAAGCCTTCCAAAGCCAGTATGTGAGTGAAGCCATCAAGGACCAGAAACAAATAGAGTTTGATCAATTGGTCTAAGGACATTTGTCTGTAGCCCAATATGAGCACAAGTTTAGCTCACTAATTAGGTATGCTCCTCAGTAGGATGGACAAGAGGTCCTCAAGGCTAGGAGCTTTGTGAGGGGTTTAAGGCTAGAACTCAGACAAATATTGAAGGCTATTAGAATTTATGATTATTACCAGGCAGTGCAAAAGGCAATGTCACTTGTACAAGAGTTCACCAAGGAAGGAATGTATACTACTAGGCAAGGAGAGTCCAATAAACCAACCAAACGGAAGAATAAAATAAAACATGAAGGGGGCAGTAAGTCAAGGCCAAAAAAGTCAAGGGACCCCAATGTTAAAAATGTGGCTGATTCCATGGTAACAAGGTGTGTTACAAGGACATTCTAGGATGCCTAAAGTATGGATCCTTTGATTATTGTATAAGTGACTACCCATTAAAGCAAAAGAGGGAACCAAGACCTGCACATGCACCTAAGCAAGATGGTCAAAGGCCAAGGGGAGGCCTACCACTTCCTATGACCATTAATGTAGGACCTAGAGGTCAAGTGTTTCCAAGAAAGCAAGCTCCCGGAAGAGTGTTCCAGTTGGAGAACCAAAAGGGTCTTCAAGAAGATGCCCTAAAAGTTAACATTTACCTTCATGATAAAAATGTATCTATTCTAGTAAATACTAGAGCCTCTATTTCTATAGTTTCTGCTAGTGTTGTGGAAGAACTAAATTTGCTAGTGTCTAGACTAAATGAAATGTTCTTGATTAGAACAGCTTGGTTTGAGTTGTTGTTTACTTTCCATATGGTTAGAAATTAAATGCTTATGTTTGGTAAACTAAAAAAAACCTTAGACTTATTAGTACTAGACACTAAAGGTTATGATATAATACCTGGCATAAATTAGTTAAGGGACCATAGGGTCTAAATAGATTGTGAAACAAGAAAGCTCATACTGCTTGGAAGGCAGCATTATGATCTTAGTAAGTCTAGCAAGCTTGGGAAAGAGCTTTAAGCTTTGTCTATAGAATTAGTAGACCAAATGCCTATAGTGACTGAAGAAGAGTTCATGCCACTTAATGGCAAAAAGGTGGAAGAGGAAATAATGAGAATTCTAGGAGTTACGGAATATCTGTAAGTGTTTCAAAAAGACCACATTGGACTCTTTCCAGTGAAAGACATTAGGTTTGAGGTTAAGTTAGTTCCTGGAGCTGTTCTAGTGACTATTCCACCTTATAGGATGTCCCCTCTAGAAATGACTGAGCTCAAAAAACAACTAGATGATCTACTAGCCAAGGGTTACATTAGGCCAAGTAATCTATTACCCATTCTGGGGTAATCCAATTATGGTGCCAAAACTATGCATTTAAACTTCCAGGATTGGTGTGTCCTGTAGGTCATCAGAACAACACCCCTAGTGTACATACTCAAGTGACCCTCTTGAGTACTATGTAAATACATGCATATTGGTCTAACCATAACACATATATTCACATTTATGCACACCATGGCATCTAAGAAGAAAAACACTAGCACAAGTCTTAGTTTTGGCTTCCACACATTAAGCATTCTTACTAGGTTCAAAAATTCCAGCCACTGCACCCAAACTTCCTCCAATAAACTGTATCATTCTAGCCATGTAACCCCCTATTTTATTTACTCCATTATCAAGTAGACACTTAGGGAAAACCAAGAAATTTTGTTTTACATCAATAGGCCACCTATGGACCAAGTTATGGATTTTTAAAGTTGGTTACAAAATTCTGACCACATGAACAGTAACTCAACCAACTTTGCAATGTCATATATTTAGCTACAGGTCTCTAAATCCAGAAATTAAAAATCCCAGTTAACCCTCTAGATGTCCTCTAGGAGTGGTCAAAATTTCATACCAAAATTCATTCTACAAAGAGAGATATTCAACTTTAGGTACAAGGTCGAAATTCTGGCAACTTTTAGACCATTTTGCCCATACAATTTTTCCAAACCATTCAAACACTTCATTCACAAAGATAAAGCCCTCCAAGGCTATTCCATACATGTCCATTACACATATGAATTACATTCTCTTGCATCTAGCAACTTTATGTGGCCAAAACAGAATTTACAAGGAAGCAGCCCATCATTCACACTTAGGCAGCTTTGCACCACATCACTTACATAGCCAAAACATTACTCAAATGTTCACATACTTGGTATCATTTTACATACAATACATGTAAATTCAAACATGCACTACAATATGGTATGAAATCAGCTAAATACGCACCCTAGGTTACAGGAGGTCCTGAGACACAATGGACTCCAAAAACAGGATGCTAGACAGCTGCTGCACAACACAATAAGTACCACCATTAAAAATACCAATTGTGCTCCTAAAATCACCAAAATTTCCAGATCATAAATAGAAATATGGAATTTCATGTACCTAAAATTTCAGATTAAAACTCAAACCACAAAGGTTAGTTTGAATGTGATCTTTCAGCTAGACCTGAAATGACAGAATTGAGGGGAGTAAGTTTCATTGAGAAACTTAGTAAGGGTAGCACTTGGATTCAATAGGAAATGTAACCATCATTAAAACCTGCATCCAAAGACACTAAAACAAAAAAAAATACAAGATACAGCAACCAAATGCAGCAGCCATTCACAACCAACAAACACATGAAATGCAGCAGCAACAATAACCATATATTAGTCCGTAAAACATGCAATAAATGTAAATAAATCATTATGGCAGCCCTCCTCAAGCTAATACTTGTCCTTAGGAGGATTTTAACAGTAGTTAGTACTAACTTTTGGGCTCTAGAAACCCAGAAATTCGCTGCCAACACTGTGCACTTCACACTAGGTCACAAAACCTTCAATAAATGCACTCCCATCACTAAGCTTGGTTCATCAAGCACATGGCTCTCTTCCAAGCTTAGCCCAAGCTCCATGGTTGCTTGAAAATACAGAAAACAACCCATGAGAGCAAGAGAACCCTTACCTTGATGGGTATGCTGAAATTGGAGCTTGATCCTAGGTGCACTCAAGCAATAGCACCAAATAGCTTCCAATTGTGCTTCCTTGACTTCAATTGCAAGTAGTTTTGAGCTTGAAGGTTTGGTGGCTATGGAGGAAGTGTGGAGGAGAGGGCTGGCTTTCTTTTTGCTGGTGGAGGCCAAAATTTAAAGAAGCAAAGGTGGTCTTGACTACTTAAATAGTCAAAAGTACACTAAACACACTTAAGTAGTCTTAACCTTGTTTTATGTCATTTTCCTTGCTACAAGACTATGGTTTCTTAGTATTAATATTTTGGACCACATTTAACCATCCTTATCTTCCTTTAGCAGCCCTCCTTATGTGGGATAACCCCACAAAACTTCCATTTGACTTAAGTCATAGACATACACATCTTAAGGCCTACATTAGAACAATTAGGTCCTTTATGCCTTTTTGTGTTTTCTTTGTCCTTAGTTGTCTTCCATAAATAATTTGGTCCTCCAATAGCACTTTCAAACCATTCATATCCTTCTCATAACTCTCCAAATATCTTTTGTGAAAGTTTTGCAATTGAGTACCTGAATTTCCAAAACCTTACAAAAAAGTCCATAGGTTGCTTGACAAACAAGCAATCCTTAAGGCTTTTCTTGGAGGCCAAGTTACCAACTTGGAACACTTTTAAGGAGGTTTTGATCATGCCTTTTACCTCCACACTTCAATCACTATGGTGAGAATTACACAATATAATGGTTTTTAGCCATTATGACACTTGTAATTCTCCCATTTTTATGAGGTGGTAACAATATCACACTAGGGAGCTGCAGTCTTGTTTATAAAGAAGAAAGATGGAACCTTAAGGCTCTGTATGAATTCTAGGAAGTTAAATGCCTTAACTATCAAGAACAAGTACCCTTTCCCAAGGATTAAGGATTTGTTTAATCAACTCAAAGGAGCTAGAGTGTTCTCCAAGATAGATTTGAGGTTCGGGTACTTCCATTTGAGAGTGAAGGAGGTAGATATAAATGAAATGGAAATATTCACGGCTTATTTAGAAAGAAATGGCAACTTGTGAATGTTTTTATTTCATTCTAAACATGTTGTGAACATTTGAAGTTCAATCTGAATGGGTTGTAAATGTTTCCATTTCATTCCGAACAAGTTATGAATGTTTTCATTTCATTCTAAACAAGTTGTGATTGTTTCTTTTTCATTCTAAACAAATTGTGAATGTTTCCATTTCAAACTAAGGAAGTTATTAATGATTTTGTGTTTTATTCTAAACAAGATGTGAATATTTCCATTTCATTCTAAATAAGTTGTGAATGTTTCTATTTTATTCTAAACAAGTTGTGAATGTTTCAAGTTCAATCTACAAGTTGTGAATGTTTCCAATTCATTCTAAACAAGTTGTAAATGTTTCCATTTCATTCCAAGCAGGTTGTAAATGTTTCCATTTTAAATAAGTTGTGATTGTTTCAATTTCATTCTAAACATGTTGTGAATAAATAAGTTGTGAGTGTTCCATTCCAAAACAAGCTGTGAAAGTTTCCATTTCATTTTAAACAAGTTGTAAAGGTTTCCATTCTAAACAAGTTATGAATGTTTCCACTTCATACTAAACAAGTTGTGAATGTTTCCATTTCACTCTAAATAAGTGGTGAATGTTTCCATTCCAAACAGGTTGTTAATGTTTATTGTTAATAAGTGTCAATTCTGGACAAAAGAAGGAGCCTTCATAGGGCACATAATTAGTGGGAATGGCTTGGTAGTGGACCCAAAGAAGATTAGGGTTGTTTCTAAGCGATAAAAGCCTCAAAATGTGAAAGAAATAAATATCTTTCTTGGCATGGTAGGTTGCTATAGAAGATTTGTTCACAAGTTTTCTATCTTGGCTTCGTCACTCACTTAATTGACTAGGAAAGATAAAAAATTTGAGTGAAGTGAAAAATATCTGGAGAGCTTTTAGTAGCGAAAAGGGAGGTTAACTTCAGCCCCCATTCTTACTTTGCCTAATCCTAGTAAACCCTATATAGTGTACACAAATGCATCTTCATTAGGACTAGGGTGTGTCCTAATGTAAGAAAGACAGGTGATTGCCTATGTATCAATGCAACTGAGGCCTTATTAAAGAAATTACTTAGTGCATGACCTTGAGTTGGCAGCTATGATCTTTGAGCTCAAGAAATGGAGGCACTATCTCCCGGATAATACTTTGCAAATCTTTACAGATCATAAAATCCTTAAGTATTTGTTCACTCAGAAAGAGTTAAACATGAGGCAAAAAAAGTGGCTTGAATGTACTAAGGATTTTGATTGTAGCATTGACTGCACTGAAGGGAAAGGAAATATGGTGGCTGATGCCTTAAGTGGAAGATATTTTGGAGTACTTAAGGCTAAAAATGATGTGGAGAAAAATGAACTAAATAGCTTAAGTATTATGGCCAAAAAATGGCAAAACTAGGAGAAGAAGCAAGTTGTCATCTTAACCATTCAATCAAGGTGGATTGAAGAAGTGAAGAGGGCATAAAATGAAAATCCTAGCGTGGGAAAGGTTTCAAGAATAAGTCAAGGGAAGTGGTATAAAGGCTTTAGTGAGAAGCAAGGTACCTTGTACTTCAAGGATAAATTGTATGTGCCACCTAAAAAAGGTCTAAGAGAGCAAATCCTGGAAGAAGCTCATACAAGTAGGCTGAGCATACATCAGGGAAAGATAAAATTGTATCAAGCCCTTAAAAGTTAAGGATTGCTTGGATATTTGATGCTTGGATAGCAAGGTGTCTTACTTGCTAAAGAGTTAAGGTAGAACATCAGAAACCAAGTGGCAAGTTACAACACTTGTCTATTCCAGTAAGGAGATGAGGATCTATAACTATGGATTTCCTTACCAACTTGCCCCTCACTAGGCCAAAGCATGGCACCATATGGGTAGTGGTAGATAGGTTGACAAAATCTACCCTTTTGTTGCCAATGAAGCTTACTGAATCTTTCGATAAGTTGGCAAGACTTTACGTGGAGCAGATTGAGAGGCTGCATCATGTACTAGATAGCATAGTATTTATTAGAGATCCCAGATTCACCTTAAGATTCTAGATGTCACTTCAGCAAGCTTTAGGCACAAAGGTGAATCTAAGTTCTACGTATCATCCCCAAATAGATAATGTTACCACTTCACAAAAAAGAGAGAATTACAAGTGTGCTATAATGGTAAAAAAAAATCATTATATTGTGTAATTCTCTTCATAGTAATTGAGGTATGAGGGGTAAAAGGTATAATGAACACTTCCTTAAAAGTGTTCTAAGTTGGTAACTTGGCCCCAAGAAAAGCCTTAAGGATTGCTTGTTTTTCAAGTAACCTAGGGACCTTTTTGTAAGGTTTTAGAAATTCGGGTACTCAATTGCAAAACTCTCAAGAAAGAGCCTTGGAGAGTTATGGGAAGGATATGAATGGTATGAAACTGTTATTGGAGGACCAAATTGCTCATGGAAGACAAGTTTCGGCAAAGGAAACACTAAAGGGCATTAAGGACCTAAATGTCTTAGTGTAAACCTTAAGGCGTTCAAGCTTTTGACTTAAGTCAGAAGGTGGAATTTTGGAGTTATCCCCCCATGAGAGAGGTGGCTGTGGCTTGAAGAATAGTAAAAAATGTGGGCAAAATTTGGACCAATAAGTTTAGGACAAAGAAATCATGCTTATGGGCAAAGAAAATGACATAAAGCATGATTAAGGCTAATAAGGATGTTTAGTGTCCTAGAGCTAATTTTAGAAGCCAAACTCAATTTTTCTTCTATCATATTTGACCCAACCAGCCACCACCCTCCTCCACACTTCTTCCATAGTTCCTCCGTAGCCACTATACCTCCAAGACTGAAATTGAAGGCAAAAGGAAACAATTGGAAGCAAATTAGTGCTATTGCTTGAATACTTCAAGGATCAAGCTTCAAATTTAGCCTATTCATCTTGGTAAGGGTTCTTTTGCTCTCATGGATTGTTTACTATATTTTCAAAAATCCATGGAGCTAGGGCTAAGCTTGGAAGAGAGCCGTGAGCTTGATGAACAAAGCTTAGTGCACTTATTGAAGGTTTTGTGACCTAGTGTGAAGTGTACAGTGATGGCAGCGAATTTAAGGGTGTCTAGAGCCCAAAGTTAGTACTAACTAGTTTTGAAACTCTCTTAAGTCCAAGCTTATGCTTGAGGATGGTTACCAAAGTGATTTACTTAAGTTTATTGCATGTTTTATGGACTAACCTATGGTTTATGTTGCTACAGCATTTCATGTGTTTGTTGGTTGTGAATGGCTGATGCATTTGGTTGCTATATCTTGTATATATGCATTGTGGTTTTGTGTTTTAGTATCTTTGGATGCAGGTTTTAATGAGGGTCACATTTCTTTAAGAAACCAAGTGTTTCCCTTACTAAGTTTCACAATGAAACTTACTTCCCTCAATTTTGCCATTTCAGGCCCAGTAGAAAGATCACATTCAAACTGACCTTTGTGGTTTGAGTTTTTATGTGAAATTTTAGTTATTTTAACTTCCATGTGTTCTTGTTGTGATCTGGAAAGTGTTGTGATTTTAGGAGCACATTTGGTATTTTTAGTGATGGTGCTTATTGTGTTGTGCAGTAGTTGTCCAGCATCCTGTTTCTGGAGTCGATTGTGTCTCAGGCACTCCTATAACTTAGGGTGTGTCTTTAGCTAGGTTAAGACCATTATATAGTGCATGTATGCATGTACATGTAGTGCATGTAAAATGAGACAAGTATGTGAACCTTTGAGTAATGTTTTGGCTATGTATGTGATGTGGTGCAAAGCTGCCTAAGTGTAAATAATAGGCTGCTTACTTGTAAATTTTGTTTTGGACACACAAAGTTGCTAGATGCAAGAGCATGTAATTTCTATGTGTATTGCACATGTATGAGATAGCCTTGGAGGGCTTACCCCTTGTGAATGAAGTGTTTGCACGCTTATGAAATTTCATATGGGCAAAATGGTCATAAAGTGACCGGAATTTCGACTCTGCACTCAAAGTTCTACATCTCCCTGTGTAGAATGAATTTTAGTATGAAATTTTGACCACATATAGATAACATCTAGAGGTTGAAATGGGATTTAGAATTTCTAAATTTGGAGCATTGTAGCAAAAAATATGATGTAAAAAAATTGACTAAGTTACTGTTCATTTGGTCCAAATTTTGTAACTAACTAAAAAAATCCTTAACATGGTCCATAAGTGGGCTATTGATGTAAAACCAAGACTCTTCTTGATAATGAAGCAAAAAAAATAAGGGGTACATGGCTGGATTAATACAGGTTTTTGGAAGAATTTTTTGGTGTAGTGGCTGGTTACTTAAACTTAACAAGATTGCCTAATGTGTGGTAGCCAAGATTAAGACTTTTGCTAGTGTTTTCCTTCCTTGCTGTCATGGTGTGCATAAAATGTGAATATGTGTGTAATGGTTGGACTGATATGCATGCATTTATATTGTGCCTAAGAGGACCACTTGGGTATGCACACTAAGGGTATTGTTCTGATGGAACACAAAACATACCAGCCCTGGGAGTTTTAAATGCACAATTTTGGCACCATAATTGGACTACCCTAGAGTGGGTAATAGAAGTTGGTATCAGAGCATGGTTTACACATGTAGATAGCATATAGCTGCGTTGCATGCTAGCTATATTCATGAACTCAGTTGGGTCAGTTGCTAGTGTTAAGTACCACTGAAATACCTATGATCTTTATATGTGCTCCATGATGAATCATCAACGCAGAAAGTAATCATGGTTGGCACAAGGAGAGGGGAATGACCCCGAAAGCCTCCAATTGAATCTGGGCAACAAAGAAATGGATAGAATAGAGGAAATCAGGGCCAACAGGGGGCACTAAACCTTTTAGTGCCACAGGTTTAGTTAGAGCTTCAGAGGAACTTAGCTCTAATCAACAAAAACTTAGTAAGGCTTATTCAAGCACAATGGTAAGGGGTCCCAGTAGCACAGGCAGAAGCAGTTCTAGATCCATAATAGTAACCAGAAAAGGAAGCTAAGAACACATCTAAACATTTTCCTTCTGGAAGAACAGGAAATAGAAATGATGATGCTGATGAAGTGGAAGATGAGGATAAAAGAAATCCAAGAGGAATAAGAGTGAGATCTGAGATTGGTCAGGTATCTATGACCAATTCCTCAGTCTATGACCATTCCTCTACTAGGAATGAGATTGAGGAAGATCTTGAGAGAAGAGTAAGGAGAAGAAATAGAGACCATAGAGAGCATCACCATGCTAAGGGTTCTCATAGATCTAGAAGACATAGGGCTGAGGATCTAGAGGGCCTAGATGAGGTTAGGATGCTAGAAAGGTTTCAAGGACTTAGGCCTCCACAGCTTGATGGTAGAGCTGGGCCTGAGTGTTACCCATTCCGGGGTAGTCCAATTATGGTGTCAAAATTGTGCATTTAGACTCCCAGGATTGGTAATGTTCTGTAGGCCATCAGAACACTATCCTTAGTGTGCATACCCACGTTGACTTCTTGGGCACTATGTAGACATATGCATATTGGTCCAACCATTACACACAGATTCACATTTGATGCAAACCATGGCAAAAAAGAAGGAAAACACTAGCACAAGTCTTAATCTTTGCTACCACACATTAGGCAATCTTGTTAAGTTTTAGTGACTAGCCACTGCACTTGTAACTTCCACTAATAAACTGTATCATTCTAGCCATGTACCCTCTATTTTGTTTGCTCCATTATCAAGTAAATACTTAGATCAAACCAAGGAATTTTTTTTTACATCAATAGCCCACGTATGGACCAAGTTATGGATTTTTTAAGTTGGTTACAAAATTCTGACCAAATGAATAGTAACATAGCCAACTTTGCAACGTCATATCTTTGGCTACAAGGCTCCAAATTTAGAAATTCTAAATCCTAATTCAACCTGTAGATGTTCTCTAGATCTGGTCAAGATTTGATACCAAGATTCCTTCTACACAGGGAGATATAGAACTTTAAGTTCAGAATTGAAATTGTGGTCACTTTATGACCATTTTGCCTATACAAAATTTCATAAGTGTGCAAACACTTCATTCACAAGGGGAAAACCCTCCAAAGCTATCCCATATATATAAATTATACATAAGAATTACATTCCCTTGATTTTAACAACTTTATGTGGCCAAAACAGAATTTACAAGTAAGTAGCCCATCATTCACACTTAGGGAGTTTTGCAGCACATCACTTACATAGCCAAAACATTACTCAAATGTTCACATACTTGTCTCATTTTGCATACAATACATAAACATGAAAACATGAACTACATAATGGTCTTAACTTAGCTAAATACACACCCTAAGTTATAGGAATTCCTAAGACACAATGGACTCCAGAACAAGATGTTGGACAGTTGCTGCACAACACAATAAGTACCACTAGTAAAAATACCAAATGTGCTCCTAAAATCACCAAAACCTTCTAGATCACAACTAAACATATGGAAGTTCATGTACCTAAAATTTTAGATTAAAACTCAAACCAAAAATGGCAGTTTGAATGTGATCTTTCTGCTGGACCTGAAATGACAGAATTGAGAGGAGTAAGTTTCATTGAGAAACTTAGTAAGGGTAACACTAGAATTCAATAGGTAGTGTGACCTTCATTAAAACCTGAATCCAAAGACACTAAAACAAAAAAAAACACAATGCATATATATAAGATATAGCAACCAAATGCAGCAGCCATTCACAACCAACAAACACATGAAATGCAGCAGCAACAATAACCGTAGGTTAGTCCATAAAACATGTAATAAACTTAAATAAATCACTATGGAAGCCCTCCTCAAGCTAATGCTTGGTCTTAGGAGGATTTTAATAGTAGTTAGTACCAACTTTGGGCTTTAGAAACCCTCATTTCACTACCATCTTTGTACACTTCACACTAGGTCACAAAACCTTCAATAAGTGCACTCCCCTCACTAAGCTTGGTTCAATAAGCTCATGGCTATCTTCCAATCTTAGCCCTAGCTCCATGGTTGCTTGAAAATATAGAAACAACCCATGAGACCAAGAGAACTCTTGCCTTGATGGGTATGCTAAAATTGGAGCTTGATCCTAGGTGCACTCAAGTAATAGCGCCAAATAGCTTCCAATTATGCTTCCTTGATTTCAATTGCAAGTAGTTTTGAGTTTGAAGGTATGGTGGCTATGGAGGAAGCTTGGCTATGTTCTTGGGTAGGAGGAGGATGAAAATGAGAAAGGGATAAGTGATTTGGCTACTTAAAGGGCCTTAAATGATCTTAAGGGCACAAAACACACTTAACAAGCCTAACCTTGCTTTATATCATTTTCGTTTTCACTAATTATGGTTTCTTTTGTCTTAAAATCATTTGTACAATGCACCCAACATTTTTGACTTATTATCAAGTCTTGGCCGCCTTCCCCATAGTGGGATAACCCCACAATTCCACCCGTAGACTTAAGTTAAAAACTTGAACACCTTAAGGTTTACAATAGGACATTTAGGTCCTTATTGCCTTTAGTGTTTCCTTTGTCCAAACTTGTCTTCTATGAGCAATTTGGTCCTCCAATAGCACTTTCATAACATTCATATCCTTCCCATAACTCTCCAAGTCTCTTTCTTCAGAGTTTTGCAATTAGGTACCCAAATTTTCAAAACCTTACAAAAAAGTCCATAGGTTGCTTGACAAACAAGCAATCCTTAAGGCTTTTCTTGGGGGCCAAATTACCAACTTGGAACACTTTTAAGGAGGTGTTGATTATGCCTTTTACTCCCCATGCTTCAATCACTATGTTGAGAATTACACAATATAATGGTTTTTAGCCATTATGACACACTTGTAATTTTCCCATTTTTGTGAGGTGGTAACACTGAGATAGTTGAGGAGTGGATAATCTTCATTGAGAAGTTATTTGAGAGGATGCCATTCAGCTCCACCAAGAAGATGTCACTGGCTACTTACAACCTGCTAGGCAGTGTAGAGATGTGGTGGAGAGACACCAGAGATAAGTATGCTGTCTAGAATGGCAGAAGGCTAGGAAGAGATATTGAGATGAGCTGACCAGAGTTCACTCAGTTGTTTCAGGAGTAGTACATTAGTGATGCCATCAAGGATATGAAGCAAGCTGAATTTGATGCTCTAAGGCAGGACAACCTCAGTGTCGTAGAGTATGAGCACAAATTCAATTAGTTGGTGAGGTATGCTTCTTAGTATCATGGACTGGAGGAGTTAAAGGCCAAAAGATTTGTCAAAGGCCTAAGGTCAAACATCAAAGAGGCTATAAGGCCTTTTGGAGTAGTCACATACTATGAAGAGTGCAGAATGCTCTATTAGTATAGTAAGAAGAGTATGAGGCTACGTACTTTCCCAGTGGACCAGGGGAAAGTAGCCAGGCAGGAGGCAAGCAGAAAAGGGCACCACATGGCAAGGGTATTGCCAAGAGTTCTTATCTTGGTAGTGAAGGCAAGGTTAAGGGGAAGTCCCTTGGCCTAAGGTGCCATAACTCCAAGAAGTTTCATGGAAAGAAACCTTGCTATTTTGATACGCAAGCTTGCCTAAGGTGTGGTGTAGTGGATCATTGGATTAGAGATTGCCCACATGTGCAAAGAAGAAGGTTAGAAGACCAAGGTCCGATGAGACCTACTAGAGCAGGACCTAGAGAGGCAATAAACAAGGAGGCACATCAGAGACTAGTTTGTCCAGTGCAAAGGCCTCCAGTGTAAAAAGTTGGCAGAGTATTCTAAGTGGAAAGGCCAAAAACATCACAGCAGTGAAGAGCACTAAGGGGTAACATTTACCTTAATCATATGCCCATTAGTGTTCTATTTGATACTGATGCATCTGTGTCTATAGTGGCCAGGAAATTTGTTGATGCCATGAAATTGCCTTCTGAAATCATGCCTAGGATATCCTTAGTGAAAATAGCAGGTAGTCAATGCCTTTTCACTAATGACCTAGCTAAGAATTGTGAGCTAGTAGTATGAAAGACTAAGGTTATGACTAATCTGCTAGTGTTGGACATTCTGAAGTATGATATAGTGTTGGGTATGAATTGGCTTGCTATGCATAACATAAGAATTGATTGTGCTAAGAGAGAAATCACATTGCCTAATGGTGAAGTGCATGCATTAATAAACTCTAAGGAATTAATGTATGAAATGCATGGTGTGGAACTAGAGATATTAGATGAGATACCTGTGATTTCTGAGCATGATTATTGTTATGCATTTAATGAATTGTATTGTGAAGAGGAAGTGGATAGAATACTTATACTGAGAGACTTTCCACAAGTTTTTCCTAAAGACCTGCCAGGTAATCCTCCACCAATGAAGATTGAGTTTGAGATCAAGCTGCAAGTAGGAGCTAGTCCAATATACATTCCTCCTTACAGAATGCCTATCACAGAGATTAATGAGCTCAAGAAACAACTCGATGAACTTCTTGAAAAAGGGTTCATAAGGACAAGTGTTTCACCATGGGGAGCTCCAGTTCTCTTTGTGAAAAAAGAAGGATGGATCATTGAAACTATGCATTGACTAAAGGAAGCTCAATGCACTGACTATCTAGAACAAGTATCCACTCCCTAGGATTGAGGATCTATTTGATCAACTTAAGGGAGCTAAGATATTCTTGAAGATAGATTTAAGATCTAGAGACTTCCAGTTGAAAGTAAAATATGAGGAGATTCCTAATAATGCATTCAGGACCAGATATGGGTATTATGAGTACACAGTCATGCCATTTGGCTTGATTAATGCCCAGCTACTTTCATATACCTCATGAACAGGGTGTTCAGACCACATCTGGACAAATTTGCGGTTGTGTTTAGTGACGACATCCTAGTGTATTCCAAGGATGAAAATGAACATGACCATCATCTAAAGATTATATTAAAGACTTTGTTGGAACATCAGCTTTATGCCAAGTTATCAAAGTGTGAATTCAAGATATGGCAAGAGTCTTTCCTAAGACACATCATAGATACACAAGGTCTTAAGGCAATGCAAGAATAGGAAAGACCAAAGACTGTAAAGGAAATCAGAAGTTTCTTAGGATTAGCTGGCTACTACAAAAGATTTGTATCTGGCTTTTCCATGATTGCCTCAGCTCTTACTCATTTTACCAAGTAGGGTCAAAGGTTTGAGTGGACTAAGAAATGTGAAAAGAGTTTCTAAGAGCTCAAGCAAAGGTTGATTGAAGCTCCAGTATTAATTCTTCCTGATCCAAGCAAGTCTTACATCATCTATACAAACGCATCTAGATCTGGGTTAGGTTGTGTACTTATGTAAGACAGAAATGTCTTTGCTTATGGGTCAAGGCAGTGAAGACCGCATGAGCAAAATTATCCTACCCATGACCTAGAGTTGGCAGCAGTGATTTTTGCTTTGAAGCAATGGAGACACTACTTGATGGGTAGTTCCTTTGTGACCTACATTGACCATAAAAGCCTAAAGTACTTGTTTACTCAAAAAGAGTTGAACATGAGGTAAAGGAGATGGTTAGAGTACATTAAGGACTATGACCACAGTATAGAGTACACAGAGGGAAAAGGCAATCAAGTAGTAGATGCCTTGAGCAGAAAGCTCACAGGTCTTCTAAAAGGAGGATCCACAGCTAATCATGATGAGCAGAATAGTCTACTATGTCTATGGCATAAATGGAAAAAGTGGAAGGAAGCCTAAATCTACACAGATTGGATTGTCAATGTATAGATTTAGGCTTAGGTCAGAAAGGCACAGGAGACAAATCCTGTTTTGAAAAGGATATTAGGAGAGGAACAAGGTTCATTGTACGAATGCTTTGCCTACAAGCAAGGATTACTGTACTTCAAGGACCGAATCTATAGGCCTAAAGGACCACTACTCAGGGATGAAATACTTGAAAAAGCCCACACAAGCAAGTTGAACATCCATCTAGGAAGTGAAAAAATGTATAAAGACTTGAAGACACTTTTGGTGGCCAAACATGAGGAGAGACATAGTTACTTATGTCTCCAAATGTGCCACATGCCAGAGGGTAAAGGTAAAGCACCAGATGCCAGCTGGTACCCTTCAGACTTTACCATGGATTTTTTGACTGGTTTGCCTATGACCAGACTAAGGCATGATAGAAGCTAGGTCATTGTAGATAGGCTAGCCAAATGTGCCCACTTCTTACCTATGAAACTCACAAATTATCTAGAGAAGTTGCCTCAGATATATATCCAAGAGATAGTGAGGTTACATGGAATACCAGATGCCATTGTATCTGATAGAGATCCAAGATTTACAGGTTAGTTTTAGAGTGCTTTTCACAAAGCACTAGGTACCAAAATCCACCTGAGTACTGCTTATCACCCTCAGACTGATGGGCAAACTGAGAGGGTGATACAGATATTAGAAGACATGCTCAGGAGCTGTGTTGGATTTCAAGGGTGAATGGGACCAATACTTTCCATTAACAAAATAATAATAGTTATCAAAGCATAATTGGCATGGCACCTTATGAAGCATTATCTGGAAGAAGGTGCATGACACCCCATTATTGGGTGGAAGCCTCAAATAGGCTAAAGTTAGGTCCTAAAATTATTGAGGAAACTATTGTCAAGATCAAGAAGTTTCAAGAAGGATTAAAGGCAGCCAATGAAAGAACCAAAACCTATGTGAATAAAAGAAGGAGAGACTTGGAATTTGAGGTTGGTGACAATGTTTGGTTAAAAGTTGCACCAACCAAAGGCACTATCAGATTTGGCAGAAGAACCAAGTTAGCTCCAAGATATATAGGTCCTTATGAGATCTTAGACAGAGTTGGCAAGGTAGCATACAGGTTAGCTCTACCGCCAAGTATGTCAAGTGTTCATAATGTTTAAGAAGTGTCTATTGGACACAAAGTATGCTATAGTAGTAGAAGATGTACAGTTGAAACCTAACTTGACATTTGAAGAAAAACCTATAGCTATCTTAGCCAAGGATACCAGAAGGTTAAGAAACAAGCTCATTCCCATGGGTAAAGTTCAGTGGTCACACCACTTTGAAGGAAAAACAACCTAGGAAATTGAGAAAGACCTTATGGAAAGGTATCCTATAGAATACTAGAAGCTAAAGGCCATTTTGGATGTCCAAAATTTTTAAGGGGGGAGGATTCTTAACAGCTCAAAAAAATAAGAGAATTACAAGTGTAGCATAATGGTAATAAAAACCATTATATTGTGTAATTCTCTTCAAAGTGATTGAAGTATGAGAGGTAAAAGGTATAATGAACACCTCCTTAAAAGTTTTCTAAGTTGGTAACTTGGCCCCCAAGAAAAGCCTTAAGGATTGCTTGTTTTTCAAGTAACCTATAGACCTTTTTGTAAGGTTTTGGAAATTTGAGTACTCAATTGCAAAACTCTCAAAAAAGAGCCTTGGAGAGTTATGCAAAAGATATGAATGGTATGAAAGTGCTATTGGAGGACCAAATTGGTCATGGAAGACAAGTTTGGACAAATGAAACACTAAAGGCATTAAGGACCAAAATGTCTTAGTGTAAACCTTAGGGTGTTCAAGCTTTTGACATAAGTCAAAGGGTGGAATTGTGGGGTTATCCCACCATGGGGGAGGTGGCTATTCCTTGAAGAATAGTAAAAAATATGGGCAAAACTTGGGCCAATAAGTTTAGGACAAAGAAATCATGCTTATGGGCAAAGAAAATGACATAAAGCATGATTAAGGATAATAAGGATGTTTAGTGTCCTAAAGCTAATTTTAGAAGCGAAACTCAAATTTCTTCTATTATATTTGACCCAACCAGCCACCACCCTCCTCCACATTTCTTCCATAGTTCCTCCATAGCCACCATACCTCCAAGATTGAAATTGAAGGCAAAAGTAAGCAATTGGAAGCAAATTAGAGCTATTGTTTGAATACTTTAAGGATTAAGCTTCAAATTTAGCCTATTCATCTTGGTAAGTGTTATCTTGCTCTCACAGATTGTTTACTATATTTTCAAGCATCCATGGAGATAGGGCTAAGCTTGGAAGAGAGCCATGAGCTTGATGAACCAAGCTTAGTGAGGGGAGTGCACTTATTGAAGGTTTTGTGACCTAGTGTGAAGTGCACAGTGATGACAGCGAATTTAAGGGCTTCTAGAGCCCAAAGTTAGTACTAACTAGTGTTAAACTCTCCTAAGGGCAAGCTTATGCTTAAGGAGGGTTACTGTAATGATTTACTTAAGTTTATTGCGTGTTTTATGAACTAATCTATGGTTTATGTTGCTTTAGCATTTCATGTATTTGTTGGTTGTGAATGGTTGCTGCATTTGGTTGTTATATCCTGTATATATGCATTGTGGTTTTGTGGTTTTGTGTTTTAGTGTCTTTGGATGCATGTTTTAATAAGGGTCACATTTGCTTAAGAAACCAAGTGTTTCCCATACTAAGTTTCATAATTGAACTTACTCCCTTTAATTTTGCCATTTAAGGTCCAGTAGAAAGATCACATTCAAACTATCCTTTTTAGTTTGAGTTGTCATCTAAAATTTCAATTATTTTAACCTCCATGTACCTTGTTGTGATCTAGAATGATTGGTGATTTTGGGATCACATTTGGTATTTTTAGTGATGGTTCTTATTGTGTTATGCAATAGCTGTCCAGCATCCTGTTTCTGGAGTCGATGGTGTCTCAGGCACTCCTATAACTTAGCATATGTGTTTGGCTAGGTTAAGACCTTTATGTGGTGCATGTATGCATGTACATTTAATGTATGTAAAATGAGACAAGTATGTGAACCTTTGATTAATGTTTTGGCTATGTATGTGATGTGGTGTAAAGCTGCCTAAGTGTGAATGATAGGCTGCTTACTTGTAAATTCTGTTTTGGCCACATAAAGTTGCTAGATGGAAGAGCATGTAATTCCTATGTGTATTGGGCATGTATGGGATTGCCGTGCAGGGGTTGCCCTTTGTGAATGAAGTGTTTGCACACTTATGAAATTTCGTATGGCCAAAATGGTCATAAAGTGACTGGAATTTTGACTCTGCACTCAATGTTCTATATCTCCTTGTGTAGAATGAATTTTGGCATGACCTTTTTACCACATCTAGAGCACATCAAGAGGTTGAACTAGGATTTGGAATTTCGGAATTTAAAGCCATGTAGCAAAAAATATGGCATTACAAAGTTGGCTAAGTTACTGTTGATTTGGTCAGAATTTTATAACCAACTTAAAGAATCCATAACTTAGTCCATAGGTAGGCTACTGATGTAAAACCAAATTCCTTGGTTTTCTTAAAGACTCTACTTAATGATGAAGGAAAGAAAATAGGGAGGTACATAGCTAGATTTATACAATTTTTTGGAATAAGTTTCAGGTGCAGTGGCTGGTTACTTAAACTTAACAAGATTGCCTAATGTGTGGTAGCCAAGATTAAGACTTGTGCTAGTGTTGTCCTTCCTTGCTGCCATGGTGTGCATAAAATGTGAATATCTGTGTAATGGTTGGACCAATATGCATGCATTTACATAGTGCCCAAGAGGGTGACCTGGGTATGTACACTAGCGTATTGTTCCAATGGCCTACAGAACACACTAGCGTTGGAAGTTTTAAATGCACAATGCTGGCACCATAACAGGACTACCTCGAAGTGGGTAATAGATAAGCAAACAGAAAGGGTAATCACATTGCTATAAGACATGTTGAAGGCTTGTGCATTAGATTTTAAAGGTGACTAGGATCACCACCTACCCCTCATTCAGTTCTCATACAACAATTGTTACCACTCTATGATTCAATTGGTGCCTTTTGAGGCATTGTATGGTAGAAGATAAATGACACCACATTGTTGGTGTGAGCCTTAAGATAAGGTTGAACTAGGTCCAAAACTAGTTCAAGAAACAACTGAAAAGGTATGAAGGATACAAGAGAGAATTAGGGCTACAAACCCAAAAATTATGCCATATGTTAAAAAAAAGAAAAAGGATTTAGATATCCAGGTGGGATAGTAGGTTTGGTTGAAGGTGTAAACCATGAAAGGAGTCATGAGGTTTGGCAAGAAGGGTAAGCTAGCTCCTAAGTTTACTTTTGAAGTTCTGGAGAAGATAGGGGTAGTATGCTACAAGCTAGTTTTGCTTCTTGAAAAGAATCAAATTGACAACCTATTCCATATTAGCTTGCTAAAGAGGTATATGCCTGATGGGAGGCATGTTATACCCTAGGTGAGTTGAACTTAGCTCCTACCTTGAGCTATAAAGAGGAACCAATGAGGTTTATAGCAAAAGATGTCAGGAAACTTAGAAGAAAAACTATACCCACGGTACAAGTGCAATGGTCACATTAGTCCGAAGAAAAATCCTCTTGGGAAACTGAAGAGGATATAATCAAAGAATACCCTAACTTGTTTCCCAAGGTAATTTCAAATTTGGTGGACCAAATTTCTTAAGTAAGGAGGTTTACTACACCCCTAGTTGATTAAACCAAGGTATAGTTTGTTTGTGGTGCAATACAATCAATTGGAGGAAAAGACCAAGAAGTTCAGAACAATAGATGGAAAAGGTTAAGGGCCTAAGTGAAAAAAATTTGAGAAGGGCGTTGCCTCATGTTAAGTTTAATTAAGGTCCTTAATTGGATTAATTGTAAGAGTTTTGAATGAAACTTGGTTTGATTAAGTCGAGGGGGACTTAATTCAACTAATTTGATAAGTTTTTGGTAATATTGGGTAGGTTGTGAAGTAAATAAAAGTACACCTAGGGTAGAAGTGAAGAATCCAAGAAAGATGTAGAACTTAAGCTAGCATTTGAACCAAATTTGAATAGCTGTTGAGCTCGGCTTGTTTGATGATTTTGGTTGATTGTTTAGCTGGAATTTGAACTGTTCTTGACCTGAAAATAAAGTAGATATAGGAAAGAACACGATGAAGGTTAAAAAAGGGGTTTCCATCAAAATCAAAGAGATCAAGCTCAGTATGCACTATTTGTTTGGTTTGCTTAAGTACCAAGCAATGAGAGGCTAGCTTGAAGTCCCTATGGTTACTTTGTTTCAGAGTTACCTAAAAGTTAAGGGATTAGATTATGGTGTTTCTAGCTATATTGGGCTAAAATGAGTAAAATTATAGACTAGAATCATTATTGGACAAATGATAGATGGCATTGAAGCTAGATGAAGTCATGTGTGGCTTGGGGGTTGGATCTGTGTTTCGAGAACAGAGTGGATGCCCTGTTTCCCTGGTTGATTGAATGAGATAATTGGTTAGATAACTAATAGTTAAATTGAGTAAGCAACTGAAGCCCTGGGGTGGCTAAGACCCCTGTGCTTGGTTAGCACTTGGTTGTGAGGGCTTATAGTGTTTGAGTGTTGAATCACTTGGGTGACTGATTGGTTTCTCACAAGGTCTTGAGGAACCTTGGATGAGGTTGGCATGCATTTGTTTGAATGATCTTGCTTGTTTGTTTGTGTACGCAAACCCTATGGCCAGAATGTTATATATATATATATATATATATATATATATATATATATATATATATAGCATTAGTTATACTTGTACTTTATTCTTGTGTTTGTTCTTTGGTATTGTTTTCTATCTTTACAAATGACTTAAGATTATTCCTAAACCTTTATTAAGTTCAAGTATAACTTATTCCCTCATTGTCTTCTTGTGTAGGTGAAGGCAAAAATTAAGTAGGGGAAATTGTTGGGTTGGTACTAAGCTTTGTTTTGGTACAGGTACTCTTGGGCCTTTACTTATTGATTTGTTACTTTCTATGGTGACTCATCGTAGCCTAACAAAGAGGTTGGCTTGTATTTACAGCTACCAAAGTGGTGAAGAAGTTGTTCTTAGGGCACAATTGTTAGCATAAGTACTCGGAAAGTAAGCTAGTAATGTTTACTTTCTATTTTACTTTACTAGCCTTTGTGGTTTGTAAGATATGAACCTAAGTGTTTAGTTAGAACATTGTACTTGTGCCCTATAACTAAATCTAGGATTGTTGGTTGGGATGTAAGCTTATGAGTCAACTAGTTTCTAGCATGAGAATGTTGAGTAGTTAAATCTCGACGTGTGCATGGGAGTTGCATGCTTTGGAATTTACTAGTTTGCCTATTTAACTCATGAAACTATGCTAGATAGTTTGCAAATTGTTTAGTTTATTTTTCCTAGTTTAGTATTGCTGGACTAAGTTACAAATCTCAAGTTAAATGCCATCTTGAGTTAAGAACTAAAATTCTATAAACTTTCACTAGTTCTTGGGTAACCAAGGCTAGAGTTACCCTAAAACTATCTTGCACTTGCTTAGTTGTATAGTAGCTAACCTACTAGGTGATGGGTGGTTAGGTTTGTGAAATAGCCAAAGCCATAAATACATTTTGTATAAGCATCAACCCTATATACATTACATAACTATGCACTTGAATTAGAAACCAAAACACATAACTAACAAATGTTGCTAGATGCATGTAGTACAATTAAGTACTCAAGCATAACCTACTGATATCCATACTAGGCTAAGCACCTAAGCTCTTACTCTCAAGTGCCTTTAGACTTGACCTCGCCCTTGTGCTTTTAGATCAACCATTGCTCAATCCAACATAGTTAGTACATAACACTACTAATAAATCAAAAAGGACAAACTAGAAAGTATAACTTATACCTCCTCAACTAGCTCAACACCCATCCTTGGGTTGTTGGCTGAACCACCCAAACCTGGACACATAAACTAATGGGTAAGAATCATAAATTCTCAGTAAGGGGTCTTTAGGGTACTTGCAAAATAAAACCCTAGAGGACAACATGATAATAAATAAATCCCAAAACCACCACAAGCTCATTGATGAGTTCATAATTTATGTATATTTATGCAATAATTATCTTAACTTTTGTTCTAATTTACTAAGTCGACAACGTTATTAATAATGTTGTTTTGTATTTTGAATGGAAATATAAAGTGTTGGCATTTTTGCTCTAGGAGAACAATTTTACATATTTCTAATTGCACATGCCCTTTTCATGTATAGAGGATTTTTTTAGTGGAGCATTGTCAATTTTTCTTAAAGGCAAGTAAAGAAATGGTGCCATTGGACCATTAGGAAGAAAATTCTAAAGTAACACCAACTTTCGTGTCATGCATGGAACTCCTTTGATTCTATTTGCAGTCTCCTACCCCCAATTTGTTTCAAGCCAATTCATTAAAGTTAAACTTGAAATTAGGTTCTTTAGCAATTTAATTGTTCTAGTAACTTGCTGTCTGATTTGGTGCTCATCGTGGGACAGTTGCCTTTGTCCTTTTTGCATTTATCCATGACAATGAAGAGCAGCAGCATATGAGATCTCATCCTAAATTAAGCTTAGAGCCGGCCTTTACTTGTTCAAATGGAAGCTGCGGCTAAAGAAGGGAAGCAATGCTCCAAGAATTTGATGCCCGCAAAGTGTTTGACAAAAGGCCTACAAGAGAGGCAACAAGGAAGTTTGGAAAATTTAGGACTCTTAATTCATGTGAATTACAATGGCCAATTAGAAGAGAGTTTAGTTACAACTTGACCTAGAATAGGTATCTCACAGTTGCAATTTCTACTTTTCAGTGTAGTTTGTTATGGGAATTTTTGCAGATAAATATTGATGGAGAAAATGTAAAAAAAGAGCTATCTTGGTAATTAGTTTTTCTTTCTCTATGTTTTTTTGCTTTTCCTCAAGACATGGTTGAGTAGTTTTTTGGTTCAGTTTAAGGGGTTGATTTCCAATGCCAACACTGGTTATGAGAAATGATTTCAATTTGTTGAAATTCTTTTTAAATTCAAGTACTTAGTTCTTCATGGTTTAGATTTATTACAATTAATTTTCTTGTTCTCGTTTGTTGAATTGGTTCCACGATTGCAAATTTTCTTGGTTTTCTTTCAAACCATTTAGTGTAAGAATTCAATTTAGAAGCAAGTGAATTAAATGAAAATTAGTTTTATTTCTAGTTTGTTCGCACAAAAGAAGTATGACAGCCTAAATTCTTCAAGTTTTTCGATTTGTTGACTAAAATAAACTTTTTGTTCATTGTTCTTTTTTCTGATATTGAGTTTATTAAAAATTGTTTTCAAATATCTAATTGCTCAAAATTAAGAAATTAATCTAAAGCTTTTTTAGTTAATTTTTCTACTAAATTCTTGGACACTTTTTAGCTTTAAAGATACTCTAGTTTATTTGCTTAAATTAAAGAATAATTTTTGTTTAATAATCAACTACATAATTGGAATGGATAATAAACCCTGAACTGAATATTTTTAGTATTGGTTAAGTTCACATTAATTCTATAGTTATTTTTTTTCAACACTTAATCCAAAAAAACCCCAAAAATATTTTATTTTAGTTTTTTGTCAAGAAGCTTTCAGTTAAAATTTTCCTTTGGGATTCGACCTATTTTTTACCACTATAATTCAAAATTATTTATTTTGAGTTACTAATAAGACTAGAATTAGTTTTAGCCATTTCAATGATTGACCAAAAATTTGTCACCGTTGCCCGATAAATCTTTTTTTTTTCTGTTAAAGTTTCTTTTTGTAGTAAATTGACTTATGTCAAGATCTTCTTATGAAAGTGAATTAGTGTTTGATACAGAGATCAAGAAGACAGCAAAACTGAACAGGAAAGTGAAAAGCAAATGGCCAATCTCTCAGCTTAAACATATGTAAATAGTGATTTTGAAAGTGAAGAAGAAGCAGTTGTTATTGTATAGATGGCAATGCAAAGAACACTAAGGGAGTTGGCAACTCCCGACGTTGTCCAGTAGCCTCTGTGCAACGATTTTCCTGATATTGAGGTAACTTTTGAATTAAAATCTAGATTGATTTATTTATTGCTTACCTTTCATGTATTTGTAGGTGAGGACTCCCACAAGCACTTGGATGAATTTTATGTTGTTTGCTCAACCATGAAGCCACTGGGAATTATAGAAAAACAAATTAAGCTGAGAGCCTTCTCGTTCTCATTGGCAGACAAGGCAAAGGGCTAGCTCAACTACCTTCACTCAATTCAATCAAAACCAGTAATGACTTGAAGAGAAAATTTTTGTAGATGTTCTTTCCAACTTTAAGGGCTTGAACAAGCTGGAAGGAAATCAGTGGGATTCATCAATACAACGGAGATAGCCTATATGAGTACTGGGTGAGATTTAATCAATTATGTGTGAGTTGTCCACACGACTATATTTCTAATAAATTGTTTCTGCAATACTTCTATGAAGGGCTATTGTTCATGGATTAGGGCATGTTGGATGCCGTAAGTGGAGGAGCAATTTTGGAAAAGACACTTGAAGAATTAAAGGACTTGATTTCTAAAATAGTAGCCAACTTGTTGCAATTTGGGACAAGGGTAGACCATGTGTCGAAGAAGGTAAATAAGGTAGGAACTTCTAGTATTAAAGCTCAAGTTTCTGAACTAATCTATCTTTTTAGACAAGTTGCCTTGGGATAGGTTCAAAATCCTAGACTTATGCTCACAACTTCAAGAGGACACAACACCTTAAGTGATTACGGTAAGCAAGTTTGTTAACTAATGAAGAAGGTATCACCTTTATGTCAATCAATATAACCCTGGTTAGAGGGAACATCCGAATCTAAGATATGGGTCAATCAATATAACCCATATACCAATTACAACAAAAGAGCCTCTCCATTATAAAATCAAGCACCAAGTTCTAGTATGGCTTTAGAGGATATTCTAAAAGCTTAAGCTATTAACACTCAAATGTTTCAACTAGAAACAAAAGCTAGGATCGAAAACTTGGGGAACCAAATTTTGTAGTGCTGAACAAAATTGAAGCTGAAAAAGGGAGGCTACTATCTTAAGCCAAAATTAACCTAAGAGAGCATGCTAATGCCATGACCTTTCAAAGTGGCAAAAAAGAGCAAACCATCATATCAAAAATGGAAGCATCTAAAAAAGAACAAGATGGCCCAAAACTTGTAACTTTTGATGTACCAATTGATTAGGTAAGTGGCAAGACAATTTCTTCAAAGTCAAAAAGTGTGATTCTACCTCTTTTTTATGGCAAGTTGGCAAAATCAAAAAAGGAGGACACAAAGTAGGAAATTCTTGAGACTTTTAGAAAGGTCAATATCAATATACATTTATTGGATGCAATCAATCAAGTACCTCAGCATGCCATGTTTTTCAAGGAGCTATGCACCAACAAAAAAAGGTTGCATACTAATGAGACAATTTTAGTTAAAGAGAATGTGTCAACAATAATCCAAAGAAAATTGCCTCAGAAGGACAAGGATCCTGGTATGTTTGCTATACCATGTATAATTGGCAATTTTAAGGTGCAAAAGGCTATGCTTCATCTAGGAGCATTAATCAATGTTATGCCACTTTTAGTTTACAAGACTTTGAACTTAGGACCTTTGAAAAACAGAAGAGTGGTAATTCAACTAACTAATAGATCTAATTCATATCTTGAAGGGATAGTTGAGGATGTTCTAGTTTGAATGAATGAGCTTATTTTTCTTGCACATTTGGCTAGGTAGACCATTTATAAAAATGGCCAAAACTAAAATAAATATTGCTGGAGGAACTTTATCTTTCAAATTTTGATGAGGAAGGAGTAACTTTTAACATTTTTAAGGCTATGAAGTACCCAGAAAATATTGAATATGTTTGCCTTATGGATATCATTGAACCAATTGTCCAAGATGGTCTAGAGCTAAATTTTGCAGGAGGTGAGTTGGATATTGTATTGAAAAATGGCAAAACTAAGAAGGATGCAAGGCTAGAAACAAGTGATAACTTGAAGGAGGCCATTATGTCATTACAATCGCTGCTTATGTTATCCAACATGTTAGCAGATTCATTCTTGAAATTACCTAGTACTCATGAAAGAGTTTTGCCCTCAGTGGAATAGGTCTTGGAGCTGGAATTAAAGTCTTTGCTTGAGAACCTGAAGTATGCCTACTTAGAAAAGGATGAAACTTTACTGTTGATTGTTGCAAGTGATTTAACCAGAGACCAAGAGGAGAAATGTTTGCAAGTATTGAAGGAACACAAGGGAAGAATTGGTTGGGCATTGGTGGATATTAAGGGAATAAGCTCCTCAGTCTGTATGGAACACATTCCCCTTGAAATGGATGCTAAATCGGTTAGAAAGTCACAATGCAAACTGAATCCAGCAATGAAAGAGGTTGTATTAAAAGAGATTTTGAAGCTTTTGCACCAAGGAATCATCTATCCTATCTCCGACAGTCAATGGGTAACTCTAGTACATATTATTCCTCAGGTAACTCTTGTTCCTAATGTGTAGAACAAGCTTATTCTTATGAATGTACAAAATGGGTGGAGAATGTGCATTGATTTTAGGAAGTTGAATCTAACCACGAGGAAGGATCACTGCCCACTTTCATTCACTAACCAAATGCTTGAAGGGTTGGCAAGTAAGTTTTTCTTGTGTTTTTTAGATGGATTTTCTGGTTACTATCAAATAGCTATAGCTCCTAAGGACCAAGAAAAAACAACATTTACCTACCCTTATGGAACTTTTGCTTATCATAGATTGCTATTTGGATTGCATAATGCTCGCGTTACATTTCAAAGATGCATGATAAATATTTTTTCTAACTTGCTAGAAAATTGCATTAAAATTTTCATGGATGACTTTACTACTTTTGGCAATTCAATCAATCAATGTATGGATAAATTGACTCAAGTCATGAAATGCATTACTGACACAAATTTGATTCTAAATTATGAAAAGTGTCTTTCTTGTAAGGTATTGGGAGCCAAGCAAGTGCAGAGGAATTTAATCAAAATCCTCTAGGATCCAAGTGAAACAGGGGGTAAATCAGGTGCTCAAAATTTTATACCTATTTCGGTTGAGATCTTTCACCTAATTATTGAGTTGAGTCACAAAAATTTAATAGTTGACGTGTTCAAGCTCTCTATAGCATCCACACGAGCCTCATGGGATCACCATGTCTCCAGCACATCTTGGTAGATGTGTTCCTCTTACGCTCATAGTGCTAGCTTGCGCCATCCAAGGAATGGCAAGAGAAGAGTACGACTGGAACTCTCAGAACTCTTCTGATTTTGTCCTTCAGAAGGCTAGGGTAAGGCCTGCGAATTTCTCACTATATGATGTATTTATAGTGAGACTCAACTCCCAAGCCTAATGGGTTTCAAAGCCCTAATCCAATTAGGCTTTAATTTCGGGCCTAATAATAGCTCAACCTTTGGGCCAATCATTAATACGAAATTATTATGAAACCAAGACCAAACAATTTGGCCCATGCACTGAAATAATCTAATTGGCTCTATGTGTGTGACCCAATAGGCTTCTATTACAATGGCAATGATCATAAATCACATTTATGATCATAAACAATGAGCGGTGTCTAGCAACATATCATTGCTACCCAAGTGACAAGATTTTCGGTGATTTGACTAAACCTTTATGATCCTTATCTGTATATGCCATTGCCCCTTTATCCAAGATATTAAGACCAAGCACGAGACATGGAATGTGTCACTGCCGTATAGCCCGATCTATGGTTTGTTGATTAGAATAACTTAAACTGATGACATTGATATCGTATATCAACTCATCCAAGCATGGCCATGTATTTTATTACTCTCACTCTATTAAGGGGCCTAAAGATATCACTCCCATTACATAGGAGGGACAAATCCCATCTTGATCATACAAAACCCTTCGTATGATATATGATATACCCAATGACCTTCTTCAAGTTCAGTCAGTTACGAGCAACAAAGGAAAGTGTCAAAGTATGTGACTCACTTGTAGGGAACCTTGATGACCTTAGGTCAAAGGACTACATTCACTATGAGAATCACTTGTGACGGTAATATAACGATCCATGTAGCATTCTCAGGGTAGGTCAGTCTAGTACACAAGTTTTCCAACTTGTACCCATATATAGACTACATATCTTATATTAGTCTCTACATATGCTAGTCTTTATGCATTATTGCAACCTGCTCCATGATAATACTAGACTAGGGACGTTTAAGAATATCATTATTCTAGGGTTATAATTATGTTTATGTTAGTATTGTGCCCAAGTGCCCAAAAGCCAATCATGAGATGATTGTATTTTTGCACATTGAGTTATGATATTTTATTAAGGCATTAATCCAGCAATTATGTTTGTTGTTTTGTTTCTGCGTATTGTGCCCAAAAGCCAATCATGAGATGATTGTATTTTTGCACATTGAGTCATGATATTTTATTAAGGCATTAATCCAGCAATTATGTTTGTTGTTTTGTTTCTGCGTAACGTAATAAACATAATTATAACCCTAGAATAATGATATTCTTAAATGTCCCTGGTCTAGTATTATTGTGGAGTGGGTTTCAATAATAGATAACGACTAGCTATATGGAGACTAAGATGAGATATGTAGTCTTCATATGGGTACAAGTTGGAGAACCTGTTACTGGACCGACCCACCATGAGAATGCTACATGAATCGTCATATGAGTGCCATAAGTGATTCTCATAGTGATCATGGTATATGTAGTCCTTTGACCCAAGATCATCAAGGTTCCCTACATGTGGGTCACATACTTCGATACTTCCCTTTATTGCTTATAACTGAGTGAACTTGAAGGAGGTCATTGGGTATGTCACATAAGATGCAGAGGGATTTATATGATCAAGATTGGATTTGTCCCTCCTATGCAACGAGAGTTATTACCGCTCTGAGTGTTTAAATACAACGATCAATTTTAGTGAGCTCAAGCCCCAGGCAGGCCATGTCCTGTAGACCAAGCAGAACATGTGCACTATGTTTACCCAAGTAGCCCTCTTGGTCATTATGGAAATATGTGTATATTGGTCCAACCATCATCATGCCCATCGGCATCTTCATTGTATGACATGGTGAGCCTGGAAGGGACTTCCGGTGAGGGGTGAGCGTCTAAAGAAGAGACTTCTTGGGAGAGATTGCCTGAAACACTCAAAGAACAAGGGTTAGGAGGTCCCCAGATTGTTTTTCCGTGGAAGGAGCCTCTGACGTCCAAGGTAGTATCTGGTGAAGTGAAGAAGAATCCTATCTTTACCTGAGAGTTTCCCAAATATTTATAGGAGGGTGTTTAGGGGAAGTCCACTTAACACAACCCGTTTAGATCATGACGGGTACGGTCAAATATGGTCCGTACCTCTGGGAATGGGGACCTTTAACTGGTGATAGGCCGTCTGGGTAGAAGTTAGGGTCGTAGGAGGTTTGCATGTTAGGGCGTGTATGAAGGCGGCGTGTCAGTACATGTACGAGGATGGCATGTCAGAACACATGCGAGGGCAGCGTGTTAGAGGCTCCTTAACCATTTTTGTCGTACTCTCGAGATCCCTTCGGTGAAAGAGGCTTCTTCGGGATAGGATGGCTTCTTACCGAGGTTGCTCCAGTTATTTGCAGGTCCCTTCGGCACGGATGACTCCTTTTGGAGGTGTTTTCCTGCCGAAGATGATAAGTCTACCTCTCCTGAAGCTAGCTAGGTCATCTTACCGAGCGTGGTAGTGCACCATATTCCCGAGGTCAGTACTGTCACTCCCGAGGGTGACGATGTACCTTCGAGGTCGAGGGGTCAGGGTGTCAAACCCTGTTTTCCCGAGGTTGGTGCTTTATTCCTCGGGGGTGTCACCTACCTTTACCGAGGGCGGTGGTTCGCCCGATCTTGTGTGTTTGAAGGGCAATAGAGCTTTGGCTATCACATGGGGGCACCTCAATTGGGACTCATTTGTAGAAAACTGTGTAGGAGACACCTCGCCACTTGAAGGCGTGCCTTCTCCATCGAGGTAGCCTGTGGGTCTCACTCCTTGCCCTCTGGTTGGTCCTTTGGTGTTTTTAAGGTGCGCACTCCCCTTCTTTACTTTTTCTGCTGCAGGTCAGTGGACTGTCACGTCTCGTAATTAGGAGTGTCATTTCGGGTATGGGTGCCTAGGTTTTCATGCTGCCAAAAGGCATGCCCTTGTTTCCTGCATTGGACGATACGTGGCATGCGGTGATTGGTGGATAGTTGCATCGGTTACACCAGCCACGTCTTTTCACCTTCGAGGGGTAATTATGGCCACGATTCACCTTCGCGGGGTAGTTATGGCGATGATTCGGCTACCCCCCTTCAGTCTATATAAACCTTCATCCCCTTCATAGCCCTCATTTGCTTTCCTTTGCTTCTGTCCTGTTTTCGTTTGCTCTCATGCTCTTTTCTCTCTTTTGTGGCGGTGCAAGCGGTGGAATGATTTTCGGCAACCTTTTATGACGGCGTCTACTAATCTCGACTTCAGCAAACCTTTCGGTGGGTTTCCCTTCCAAAGGTCCCTCGGTTTCTTCCGTTCCCATTTTTTCTAAAGTCTGAAGTTGTTTTCTCATTCCCGATGTCCCTTGACATTCTTTCCTGAAGCCATTTTTTTTAGGCGAACATGTCTTCCCCTGTCCCAATCATGTCCATCCAAACTACTCCCAAGAGTTGGCTTCCTTTTATGTCTCATCCGTGTTGTACCACCTCAGAGAAATTAATGAAGTGGATGAGCAAATTTTTTCTTCCTTCTTATGCCGTTATCCGATTACCCCATCCTGGCCTGTTTAGCTTCATGAATAGATCGGACGAGCTTACTATTTTCCGAGCCCAACTTAAGGCCGAACTTCGGTTCCCTCCGCAGAAGATGATTTGTGACTTTTGCTAATTCCATGGCATAGCCGTGAATCAACTTCCTCCCAACTCCTATTCTTACTTTAATGCTTTTCTCTACATATGTGGAGTTTTCAAGATAGAACCCCACTTCATCATCTTTATGCAGTATTACAAGCTCTATCCGGTCCCGAAGGGTGGCTTATATTTCATGCTACCTCGAGGATCTGGGAGAAAAAAATACATGTTCACCTTCGACACCAAGGACAGTTGGCGAGGGTGGCAAAGGAAGTTCTTCTTCCTAACAGTGGCAGAGGCATGGTCACACGTGCCGACAAGGTGGGCCTGGGGACGCTGGAGACGGATGTCATTGATCCTAAGAAGTTGCTAACTCTTGAGTTAGCAACGAGGTTTAAGGATTTTGACAGCCGTATCCGAGCTGTCCCTGACTGGGATGCTAAAGTCCCACCACGCTCCTTGTATCCTTTCCTCATCAGGTGGGATCTCATGATCGAAGAAGTTCTTTGGGAGTTATGAGTGATTAAGGAGCACAAAACTGACCTTATTTGAGCTGTCGCCAACTAGGATGCCGAGGTCCCACCATGCTCCTTGTATCATTTCCCCATCAGGTGGGATCTCATGACCGAAGAAGTTCTTCAGGAGTTAGGGGTGATCAAGGAGCAGAAAACCGACCTTGGTATGCCAGCACCTCCCATCGACGGAAAGAAATCGTGGCTGGTGATGCTCATTCAGGTAAGATCACTTACGAATCCCTCGTCGAGAGCAAGTTGCTTTTCGAATTTTGTTATAAGTACCCCTTTGGACTTACACTGATATTTCCTTCTTTTTTCAGAGATGGGCGACCAATCGGCTGCCTTCTACAAGTCCCTCTTCCTCTGTCAGGCCGAGAAGGGGGAACAGAAGAAGAAGGCCGCCCCAAAGAGGCCTAAGGCATCTGAAGGGGGGTCATCCTCGGCCAAGAAAGCGAAGAAGGACCCTCTTCCCCCCCTCCGGAAAATGTTGAAGAGGTCGGGGACCAGCCTTTGGTCAATGCCGACCCGCCATCAGAGCTGGCCGTCAGCTTCACTCCTCGGAGTCTTGTCACTTCAGCGGATATTCTGGGCACTTCGGCAGGAGGCCCTTCTGCAGAGGAGCTCGAGGAGCAAAGATGAAGCAAGGGCAAACACGTCCCCGCCGAAGTGGAGGAAGTCCACGATTCCGACGATGACATTGCCCAGGTTCCGCTAGGTTTGCCCTTTAGCCATTTCTTTATAAATTCAAACAGTTTTAGCATTCTCAATCTTCTAGATGTATGGCTAAGGGACAATGTACTGATGGAACTGCGGCGTGACTTTGTAGAGGAACTGATGCCCTCGGCATGGATGGTGGAGCATGCTCGAAAGTGAGCCCTTTAGGACTCCCATATCCCGAAGGATAAGGTTCTGAGGGAGCCTTTCTGGTCTTTCACGGAGGACATGAACTTGTTCTCCAAATACAGCCAGCAAATTGCGAGGGCCATGCTTACCCAAGCCACTTTCAAATCTGTGGCAGATGAATGCCCGAACGAGGAGGTCCTCGCTGCGAGGATGTCCCAACATGCTGCCCAGGTATTCTTCAGACCCTTCATCTTTTCTCCAAATTTTTCTAAGTGTTTGGTTTTCTTTGTAAAACTTCACCAAATGCCCTTCTTTTTTGCAGCTCTTGGCGTACAGCAGATATTACAGAGCTTGGGCAGCAAAACAGTCTTCATTTCGATCTTGGACCGAAGAGCGTCTGGAGAAGGCCAAGGTATTTTGCGCCAACTCGGTCGTCAAGAATGCCGAGCTAAGGAAAATAGCCAAAGAGGAGGTTGCCAAACTTTGGGAGGAGTTCTTGAAGGGTCAGGAGGAGCTCTTAAAGGATTTCTCCCAGAAGATGTCTGACCTCAGCTCGAAGGTCATTGAGCTAACTTCGGCCAACGAGGCCTACCAAAAAGAGAAGGAGGAAGACTCTGCTCTCCTGACGAAGGCCCTCGTTGACAATGCCAATCTTCAGGCTGAGGTCAAGGCACTGAAGAAGGAGACAAAGAAGAAGAAGAAGGCGAAGAAGCTTGAGAAGGAGGTCGCCAAGTTGGAGAACGAGCTGGATGCCTTGTCCGTTGAAAAAAACAAGGCTGACCAAGCGACCCAGGTTGCTTTCCAAGATGAGTTTTGTCTGGCTCGACACCAAGTCTTGGCGAAGTACCCCAACCTCGACCTCTCTTTCTTAGCTGCTTTGGACATCCCCGAGGGGCCTCGTTGGGCCTGGTCAAAGATTGATCATCTCAATCTGCCATTTGCTCCTTCTTCGACGCCGAAGGTTGCAAAAAAGGATGTTGGGGATGGAGCATCTCACGATGGCAGGGTCCCTTAGGTGTCCAGGGCTTCATTTTTTCTTTTTTCTTTGTAACCTTCTTCTTGTAATCTCCTCCTTGTAATAAGGCTCATTTTAATAAAATTTCTTTTCTTCTTCCAAAATTCGGCTAAGTCTCTAGACAATTTTCTCCTTAAATAATCTTCGAACCCTCGGGATTATCAACCATGTTCGGCACAACACCGGTTCTGGTGAAGCTTTGCACGTTTTTATTAGCCATGTTCATTTGACGCGCCTTCGGAGAAAACGTGTGATTTTCCCAAGTAAATACTCGCACCTTGTTCGGTTAGATTTCTTAGGTGGGGCTATTTTCCCCAGAAAGCTTTTCTGTACTTAGAAATTTTTCTCAGTGTACAATTTCTTGAAAAATTTCTAAGTGTAGAATTTCTTCAGAGCATCTGAATGCCATCTGTTTTTCAATTCTCCGCTTTCGGTATCGCCGAGCTTATAAACTCCTGGCCGAACCTCGTCAAGGACTAAATAACGCCCTTCCCAGTTTGCCCGAAGTACTCTGTGAGATGGTCTTCGGGATTCAAACTCAGCCTTTCGGAGAACAAGGTCTCCCTTCTGAATCATTTTCGCCTGACATGCAAGTTCGCAGCTATGGCTACCCTTTGCTGAAAAGCTTTTCTCCCGAGCTCAGCCACTTCTCTGTGTTCGTCAATTAGGTCGAGCTTAGTTCTCAACCCGAGGTCATTCCCTTCTTCATCGAACACTTGTACCCTGACCGATGGCTGGACCACCTCGATAAGAATAATGGCCTCTATGTCGAAAATGAGCGAGATAGGTGTCTCACCTGTGGCTCTTCGGGGCGTTGTCCGATAGCTCCACAGCACACTAGCGAGTTCTCCTGGCCATTTTCCTTTTGCTTCCTTCAATCTCTTTTTCAAACCATCCTTTATGGTTCTGTTAGACACCTCTACCTGTGTGTTGCTCTAGGGATGAACTACCGGGTCGGTGATGAATTCTTGAAACCCCTTATTAATAAACTGAGAACCATTATTGGCCACTATCACCCTCGGTATGCCAAACCTGCAGACGATGTTCTTCTAGACGAATTTCTATATGTCCTTCACTGAAATGGTTGCCAGGGGGGCTCTGCCTCTATCCATTTAGTGAAGCAATCTACTGTGACCACGCAGAATTTTACTCCTCCGGGTGCAGTCGGGAAAGGCCCAATGAGGTTGATGCCCCATATCGTAAAGGGACAAGGGTAGTCTATCGAAGTTATCGTTTGCGAGGGTAGCCTCTGGACGCTGGTGTGTCTTTGCAAGTTATCACATTTCTGGACAAACTACCTCACGTCGTTTCTTAGGTTTGGCCAGAAGTACCCCTGGCATAGTAGTACTCCTACCAGGGCGTCAGTTCCTATGTGGGAACCACAGGCCCCCTCGTGGACTTCTTTGAGGACTGTCTCTATATCCTCTTCACTGACACACCTTTGTAATGGACTTGCGTACCCCTGTTGGTATACCTCTTCTCTGATTAGGAAATATCGTCAGGAACGTCTTCGCTTCGAGGTTGTAAGATACTTTTTTATGGGATTTTTCCATCCTCTTTCCGGGGTTGCTATGCTCATTATTGCTATGCTCGGGTGGCTTAGTACTTCAGTGGACTTTTTTTACTTGGCCAAACTATCTGCTCCAGTATTGTCTCGTCGAGGCACGTTCTTAATGTGTACTGCGTCAAACTCTTGAATGAGCTTTGATACAAGCTCGTGATGCTTTGTCAAAGTTGGGTCCTTTGCGCTATAGTCCCCTACCATCTGTCGGACCACTAGCTGAGAATCAATGTGAGCATTTAGATTTCTCACGCCAATTCTTCTAGCAAGGCGCAAACTTGCTATGAGGGCTTCATATTCTACCATATTGTTGGTGGCGTTAAACCCAAATTTGATCGCTTTCATAACTTCCATACCTTCCGGACCTCGAAGAATTACTCCAGCTCCTTGGTGTTCGGAGCCGGAGGCCCCGTCGACAAACGGAGTTCACTCAGGTTCATTATTCCCGAGGCTAGGTTGACTTTCTTTAGCAATGGTTACCTCGGCAATGAAATCTGCCAATGCTTGAGCTTTTATTGCCATCCTCGGCTCATAGGTGATATCATACTCGCCAAGCTCGATGCACCACTTCGAAAGCCTTCTTGAGTGATCTACCTTCTTCATGATATCTCGAAGAGGCAGGTTACTTTGAACAATAATGGGGTAGCCTTGGAAATACGGATGTAGCCTTCTGCTTGCAAGCACCAGGGCATAAATAGCCTTTTGTAGCAAGGGGTACTTGACTTCGGCATCGTGCAGGGACTTGCTCGCATAATATATTGGCCATTGCTTTGCCCCCTCTTCCTTTACAAGGACCGAACTTAGCATTTTTTCAGTGATGGCAAGGTATAGTATAAGGGGTTCCCCTTCCCTTGGCTGCCGGAGTGTCGGCAGACGAGTTAGGTAGACTTTAAGCTCTTCCCAGGCCTTTTGGCAGTCTTTGTTCCAAGGATGCACCTTGGTTCCGAGGTCACCACCATTTTTTGCTGCCTTAGTGAGGACTTTGAAGAATGGTCGGCAGCAATCCCCATATCTGGAGATGAATCTACTGTGGGACATGATTTTCCCTATGAGTCTTTGTACATCCTTAGTTGTCGTGGGAGTTTGGAATCCTAGTAGGGCCTTGACCTTTTCTGGATTGGCATCAATACCTCTTTCTGACACCATGAATCCAAGGAACTTACCCGTGTTCACCTTGAACACCATTTTTCGAGGTTGAGACGGATTCTGAATGTCCTCAGTTCGTGGAATGTTTCCTCTCAGGCCGTGATATGACTACTAGGTAGTTTGCTCTTAACTATCATATCATCGACGTAGACCTCCATGTTTCTCCCGATTTGGGAGTTGAAGACCCTGTTTATCAACCTTTGGTACATGGCTCCTGTATTCTTAAGCCCGAAAGGCATTATAATATAGCAGTACATACCAACTTCGGTGATGAAGGTAGTCTTTTCCTCATCTTCGAGGTTCATCCTGATTTGATGATACCCAATAAAGGCGTCAAGGAAACTAAGGAGGCCATACTTGGCGGTTGAATCTACCAATTGATCTATTGGCAGCAGAGGATACGAATCTTTAGGGCAAGCATCGTTCACATTTCGAAAGTCAATGCACATTCAGAGTTTATCATTCTCTTCCTTTGTGGCGATAACCATGTTACTAAGCTATTCGGGGTATTTGACTTCCCTGATTACACCTGCTTCTATTAAGTGTTGGGCTTCAATTTTAACGAAGTTGTTCTTATGCACCGAGAGGCTTCACTTTTTTTTTTGGATGGGCTTTGCCTCTCGGCGCACCTTAAGGCTATGTTGGACTATGCGAGGGTCTACCCCAGGCATGTCCTTTGACGAGTAAGCAAACAGATCTTTTTTCATTAATAGGAAAGATACAAGTTTTTCCTTGTCACCTTTGGCCAGTTTTTCCACATTCGGGTACTTTGGTCTGGGATAGGTTCTACATCTTTTGTTTCTATTTTCTCGGGGTCTTCTGTTCCTTCTTCTTTTGCCTCCCCTGCGAGCACGGCCTTTGCTCCCGAAGTTTGTGCATAGTCCTTCGCTGATACCATTCTTGCTTTTACAAAGACCTTTCTCACTTCCCTTTGGTCAATGAAGATCTTAGCATCTCCATCCATTGTTGCGAAAGTGACCGTCAAGTATTTCACATATGGGCGGATGGGGAGGTTTCCTTGCGTTTGTCTACGAAGGATGGCATTATATGATGACGGGACATCTATGACAATGAACCTTGTCAATGTGGAAGCAAAAAACTCATCCTTGTTTTGTGGTGAAGTTCCCCTTAGCATTAGAGGGAGGTCGATCCGTTTGAGGACAGGGAGTTCGGCCGGACCTACTTCGAAGGTAGGGGAGGTGACAGACTTGAGATCACCTTTTGAGATACCCAAATTCGGTAGCAGATGAGAGAATAAGACATCAACATTAGAACCATCATCGAGGAGTACTTTTTTGACATCCCAACTCCCTATGCTTGCCATGATTAGAAGTGGGTCGTCATGAGGGAATACTACGGTAGACCCATTTTTCCGAATAAGCTTTTTTGATGGGTTACCTAATTCCATCACCGAGATCTCCCTGGCTTTTCTTTTTCTTTTTGTCGAAGGTAGTCCAGTGGTGATCGTCTGTATTATTCCAGTTGGAGGTGGCGGTTATCTTTTGGGACTTCGGTTCCGGCGCCTATCGGAATCATATTCCTCATCATCTCCTTTCCTTTCCTCTTCCTTCCTCCCCTTCTAGGAGGGCATCCGCAGGTAGTGCTGAAGTTGGCCCTGCTTTATTAGAGACTCTATGTACTTCCTCAACTGGAAGCAATCCTCGGTGTCGTGCCCATGATCCCGGTGGAATTGGAAAAATTTCTTCAGATTTTTCTTGTTTTCGGAAGTCATGGCCTTCGGACGCTGGATTGGGTTTCCTTGCCTTTCCATGGCCAGCAGTATGTTTGTTCGTGAGGTGTTTAGGGGAGTAAATCACATGGGTCTTTTCCCCTTCTGCTTCCAAGTTTTTCCCCCGCCCTCAGCTGGATACCGAGGTTGATGGCTTTCACCTTTGGGATGATGATGATTAGGCTTTGATCCTCCCATTATCAGCTCTTTGGCTATCATGTGCTGTTCGGTTCTTCAGTAGAACTCACCAAGGGTGTCCGGGGGGTGTTTCGAGAACTCGTAAAAGTGTTGTGAGTCTCGCCGAAGTCCCCGTATCATGGCGAGGATGTGTATTTCAGGACAGAAGTCTGGCACGCTCAGGGCTTCTCGGTTAAATCTTTCGACATAGTGACGAATGGTTTCCCTATTCCTCTACGCTGTGTCGAACATCTGGATGGGCATCTTTGCTGTTGGCCTGCTACCGATGAACTGCTGCGTGAATGTTGTGGACAGCTCTTGGAAACTCATTATTGTTCCAGGGGCGAGGGAGTTGTAGCACGTAGTTGCAAGACCGGAGAGGTGACCTCAAAGCATTTGCAGAGGGTGGCATCATCGGCACCATGCTGTGTTTGTACTTCGTTAGGTGGCTTGAGGGTCACTACGCCTATCATAGGTTTCTAAGCGAGGGACTCGAAAGTCACTTGGCATTGGCGCTTTTACCACTGTCCGGATGAAGGGTGACTCTTCTCCGGTGAAGGTCTCAGATAACCTTGACCATACTGGCTTTCGGGCGATCTACCTCTCTACTTTTTCCAGCCTCTCTAGCATTTTTTCCATGAGGATGGTGGCCTTGGGCTCTTCTTACTACCTGGAGACCTTCGGCAACGGAGAATGACGCTGCCTCTTTGGGGAGTAACTTTGGCGGCGGGGAGATTGTGATCTTTCCTCCGGTGAAGATCTTCATCGGCTGGAAGTCCTAGCCCCTTTTGACCCCGTTTCTCCAGTGCGCCGGACTCTGGGAGGCACGTCCTCCGTCGAGGATTCCTTGTGGATGTCGCCGCTCCCTGAACTTCGATGAGTAGATTTCAGGCTTCTCCCCTGACGAGGTGTTGGCAAGGATGCTCTTTATCCCGAAGGCTGTTGTGAACAACTTTAGTCCAGTTGTTGCATCATTTTAGCCACGATGGAGCATTGAAAATCACATAGGAAGCTCATCATAACAGTTAGAGGGCGTTCGTCCTCAGGCAAGGAAGTCCCGGAAGCGGGTTGTTCGGTTGCCGATTGGGCTTCCAGCACGGATGAGGACTTTGAGAGTCCCTTGTCCTTAGAACGGCTAGTCTTAATGATGGCCACCTGAGAGTGGGTTCCCACAGATCACTCTGAGTGTTTAAATACAGTGATCAATTTTAGTGAGCTCAAGCCCCAGGCAGTCCATGTCCTGTAGGCCAAGCAGAACATGTGCACTATGTTTACCCAAGTGGTCCTCTTGGTCATTATGCAAATATATGTATATTGGTCCAACTACCACACACATATTCACATACAATTTCATCTAGAAGTAATGATGACAATGAAATTCTTTATTCCTACCCATTACGGAATTTGAGTAAAATCCCCAAGTGCATGTACAATCACATGCACATGTGATGCTATTGGTGCCCATTTTTTTTTGTCCAAACTTTCACACTGTGTCCAACTCAAATTCTACCCATGTTCTCATTTGCCCTAAAGGTTTTAAACCTTTTAATACCTTTAAACCTACATAGGGAAATAAATTTGAGACATTAAATCCATCTATGTTTACAATTATGGATTTTACACTTAACCGAGTAAAAATGACAGTATGAACAGTGCTGAGCAAAATAATCCAATTTTGATAGGCCATAACTCTAGCTATAGGGCACCAAATCCAGTGATTCAAATGTCAAGTTATTTATCTTGAAGTTTTCTAAGTGTGGTCAAAATTTGATAGCCAAATTATTTATATACAGAAAGTTATGGCGGCTGGAGTACAGGGTACCAAATTTTAGCCGCTATTGACCATTATGCCCATACAAAATTTTATAATATTCATACACTTCATTTCCAGGTGCAAAACCCACTTGGTAGTGTCCATAAATGTCTTCTACACATGGGAAAACCATTCCCCTGAATTTAGAGCCCTTCTAACCATCATTCATAAAAGTTCCATCTAAACAGCCCATAAACACCATATGCATAGCATTGTATACACATTTCAAACCACACTACATTTGTCACACCTCACTCAGGCCCTGGCCTATAAGTTTTCAAACTAACTCACAAGCCCAACCCCAAAACTAAGTTTCTAACTCTCGGCCAAGCAAGCAATGGCAACTTTTAAGTCTTATTTTCTTAAGTTAAGAGGCCTGGGAGGTGGCCCAGGTGGCTTTAACAAGGTCCATTAACAACTTGCAGCAAAGGCAAGGCCCAATACCCCTAACTTGCACAACAAGCAAGGTTTTGATTGATTACTTGCATACCAAGCAAGGCAACACTTAATGAAATTTTAAGTGCATACATGGTGTGCAATCAAGTGTACTACTTATATGGCAACCAAAAAGCCCACAATGTTGGTTTAGATTTTGAAAACCACAAGTAAAATGTGCATGATGCTCTCGGCCAACTAAGGTGCATATAATTGTGCACAACATTTTCAAGATACAAGGCCCATACTATTCACACAAAAAGGTGCCAAACTTTGGCCCATAATATTCAGCATACAAGTCCAAGCATAAAGCCATCCATAAGCCCATACATAACTTGGCATCCAAGATCCACAAAAACATCAACTAACTAGGTATCCAAGACTACACATATATACCATCCAAAAAGGTAGTCTACCTAGCATTTAACATGGCTATATATGCCAAGCATCCATAAGTTATTCATGCCAAGTTACAAACATCCCGAGACCATACTCCTAATGGTCAAATAAAACCTTGAGAATCCCATACAGAAGTACACACTGCAGCACCAAGCCTATGGCCATATTCATGGTCATAAAGGTGAATACCACAATCAGAGCTAAAGTCCAAGTATCCATGCTCTCCTAGACAGTTCCCACTCTACAGCCTGCAAACTTAAAACATAAGTCTCGGCCAACATACAATAAGACTTGTAATGAATCCAAAATTGGTAAGCCAAGCACACATTGGCACATACCTTGGAAACTAAGCAAATAAACACTAAGCACACACACAAAACCAGCTTAGCACTATTCAGGCCGAATGTCCTTGCCTGAAAATAAAAGGATGGGCAGTGAGTAAAAACTCAGTAGGATTCACTCATATATATTCAACTAAAAAATGAGTCTATTTAGTTAAGCTGAGTATTCACTCAAAGCTTAACCTCCCATTAGCTAGTTCAACCTGCAAAACAAACACAAAGACAAGAAAACCAAGCATATACATATACAAGATAGATAACCATGGCAATTAATCCATAAGTGGGGTTAGCATGCACAAGGAATCACCAAAGCACACAAGGACACACACACACTCCACAAAAGTGCTCTCGGCCATATAAGCCTTACATGTACCCATGTGCATTTTTGCACACAAACCTTTCCAATATATCATTTCCACTTGGAGCTCCCAAAATGCCAAGCAAATAGGCCACATTTACTTGCATTTCTAGTACATGTACACTAGTCAATTAGCTAATCAACAATTCAACCGAGTATAAACTTTAAAGCCCATCAAGCAACTAAGGTCATTTGGCAAATTTTAACCATCACTTAGCCACTCTAAACACTTGAACCATGGCACATTACCAAGCAACATCAAGTGTTAGTGAACCCTACCTCAATAGCTCTCGGTTACAACCAAGCTTCAAGTATCCAAGTGTTCCTCAATCACAATGCCTACCAAAACAATCACATAGGCATCAACATACACACTCATGGACTAACTACCATGATTCACATGAAGAACACTAAGATATACATACTTAAGCTCTCGGCCAAAAAAGGCCCAATTTTATATACATGTGCTACCCATCATCCTAACTCACCACATGATATTCTAATCATCAATGAACATCATCCATGGCATTATTACCAAGTAACCAAGTGAAATGCACCATTTCACACTAATCCAAGCTTTCGGCCGAAATTGCCCATCTCACATAACAATGTTCTTTATCAAATTAACTCAATCCTTGATCAAAACCATCACATGAAACTTGTTCATAGCACATTTACCATGTAATCAAGTGATCAACACCTAATTACACTAACTCATGCTCTCGGCCATAAAGCCCAACTTCACACACTATTGTTTTTCATCATTCTAATTCATCATATGCTCATTAAAGCATCATTAACCAATAATCATGGCACTAATACCATGTAATTCAATGAGGAACACACCATTACCTCAAAATGCACCTTTCGGCCAAACTTCCACTTGTTCAACTTGATGTTCTTTACTCAAATTTTGCCTAGCACAAGCATAAATAGGCAACAACAACACTTAGTCATGGATTAATTTCCATGGAATTCAAGAAGAACACAAAGATTACTTAACCATCACTCTCGGCCAAGACTAGGTTTTCCACATCAACATAAACAATGCTCAATTCACTTAGTTTAACAACATTTGAGAACTCAATATCCTTGTTCATGGAAGCAAATACCATGGATTCAAGGAAGATAACAAGATTACCTTAAACCTAGCTTAGTTTGGCTCGGCCTTTCTTCAATCTTCAAGAACAATGTTTGATTCCAAGCAAACAAGAGCCGAAACACTCTTCTCCAAGCTTGAATCCTTCAACGCCCTTAATTCTCCTTGAATCCAACACCAATTGTGAAGGAGCTCAAGAACAAGCTCTTGGCTAAACAAGAAAAAAGGCAAGCCCAAAATGAACAAAATGGTTTTGACTTGGATTCGGCCGAAAGACATAAGTCTTTAGTTAGCTAAAATGCCAACTTTTACTTCCATTTCTTTGCATGGTGTAATGTAGCCCTTAACTCCACATGTACACAAGGCCGCCACTTAAACTTGTGTTAAAATGGACACTTAAGCCCAACATGGCCCATAATGCCAAGCAAGTAACAAACACAAGTACCAAGATGTCATAAACACCCATGCATAACCGGCCATGTAACTAAAATAAAGAATAGTTAGTTTAACTAGTAACCAGTGAATAGTACTTTAGTGGTAGACAAGATTTTGACTAGTAATCATTGTTGTCTCCCACATTTGGTCTAGTCTTGCATTTGCCACCAAAAAATTTGGCATGGCCGAAAATGCCAACCTTAAGTTTATGGATTAAATTGCACCTCCCATCTCATTGTACAATTTGATCCCCTTTCTCTGTTTTCTGTCTGTTTTTTTTTTCTCTAGTATAGTTCCTATGTTCAATTAGGCCCTACAGTCTCCAGCTTTACACATAGGCCACAATACTAGACTCTATAGTTCCTCTTACTCTCCCTTTTTATTTTCTCTTATTTTCCTTGGTCCTTCTTGGCCTAAGCCAAGTACTTAGGAGGTGCCTAACAACATTGATCCATATACCCTTCTCAAACTACACATATCACATACCCAGATCAATTACATGCATTTATGCACCACATACATGACAATAAATTATTTAATACATACACTAAGCTTCTTGGAGAACTTCAAAAAGCACAAAGCACTCCAGAAACTTGAAGGGACCAGCTACTGCGTAAGGAAGAAAGTACCGTTACTAAAAATAGCTAATGTGATCCAAAAACCATGCAAATTTCCATTTTACAACTAAACATATGGAAGTTAACATACTTAAAATTTCACAGAGAAATTAAAACGAAAACTATTATTTTGAGTGCCCTCTTTCAGTTGCTCTTGAAATGGACAGAAAGAGGGTAAGTCTATTGGAAGAAACTTAGGAAGGGCTTATAATTAGAAACTTGAATTGCTAGAAACATACCTGAAATCGAAAGACATAAAAACACAACAAAAATGCACATACACTAAAATATAGCCATCGAAATGCACAAAAAACAGAACACAATCAAATGCAATGTTGGCGGTGATACATCATTAGGGTTAGTCCATAAACAATCAAATAAAAATTATGTAATCACTATGGCAGCCCTCCTCAAGCTAATGCTTGGTCTTAGGAGGTTAATTGGTCTTAGTTAATACTAACTTGAGCTTTAGAAACCCATGTAAACATTTCCATCTTAGTGCATAAAAAACAGTAAGGCTGGAACCTTATTCATGCATTCCCCCTTAACCCATACTTGGTTCCTTGAGCTTTTTGCTCTCTTCCAAGCTAGTCATAGCTTCATGGATGCTTGATCATCATCTTAAGATAGTAAACAATCATAAAACATGAAGATAAACCTCTTACCTAAGCTATGAAGGCTGAAATCTTCAAGAGATACACAATAAACCTGCAAAGTAGGGTTTTTCTCTTTCTTGTTGCAGCCGTTGCCTTTCTTTGTGATTTCTTGGGAGATTGAGCTATGGTGGCTATGGAAGCTTATGGAGAAGCTAAGGAATAGGTTGTGCCTTTTGGGGGATGAAAATGGGCAAGAAATGGCAAGAAATCAAGATATTTTACTTGACTTGATTAGTTTACCTTAACCCTCACTTAGGTCACTATAAGTATGTCTTAAGCAAAGAATTTTTAGCCAATATATGGACCACCTTTTTTACCTTAGAACCTGAAAATAAAAGGCCAGGATAATGCTAAAAAAGGCCATGTTTGACTATTGTCAAGAATTATCCCATCCTTAAGTTATTTTTGTGAACAATTATACACTTAGTTGTCCTAGGTTGTTGAATAATAGCTTTTGTTTCCTTTATGTGATTTACCCTCTAAAAATTGCTTCCATACCATTCAAATCCTTCCAAAATCTCTCTTTTAAAGTTGTACAATTGAGTACCCAAGTGTTGAAATCTTGCAATAAGACCCATAAAGTACTTGTAAAACAAGAAATCCTTTAGGGCTCCCTTCAGTACGAAGTAACCATTGTAATCTTTTAGGGAGGTGTAGATTATTTACCTTACCCCTCACATTTCTTTCACTATGATGAAAATTATGCTATATAATGGTTTATAACCATTATGCCTTTATGCTGTAATTGTCCCATTTGTTGAGGTGGCAATAGGAGTGATATCTTCGGGCCCCCTTGATAGAGTGAGACTTAGAAAATGTATGGCCATGCTCGGATGAGTTGATATATGATATCAATGTTATCAGTTTAAGTTAGTCTACACGGTAATCAATAAACCAAAGATTGGGCTTAGTCTTAAAATCTTGGACAAAGGGACAATGGCATATATCAGTAATGATAAAAAAGGTTTGGTTGAATCACCGACAATCTTCACTTGGGTAGCAATGATGTGTTGCTAGACACCGCTCATTGCTTATGATCATAAATGTGATTTATAATCATTGCCAACATGGTAAGAGTCTATTGGGTCGAACACATATAGCTATTTGGATTATTAGAGTGCATGGGCTAATTATTTCGATTATGGTTTCATAATAATTTCGTATTAATAATGGGGCCAAAAGTTGAGCCATTATTAAGCCCAAAATTAAAGCTTAATTGGATTAGGGCTTTGAAATCCATTAGGCCTAGAAGTGGAGTCTCACTGTAAATATAAATTTTAGTGAGAAATTCCCAGCCTTGCCCTAGCCTCCTAAAAGAGACAGCCACACTTTTCTCTTGCAATTCCTTGGAGGATGCAAGCTAGCACTGCAAGCACAAGAGAAACGCATCTGTTGGGACGTGATGGAAGAGTGGTGATCCAGAGAAGCTCGTGTGGATACTATAGAGAGCTTGAACACGTTAACTGTTTAGGTTTTTGTGATTAAACTCTATAATTGGGTGAAATATCTCAAGCGAATTAGGTATGAAAATTTTTGAACACCCAATTTACCCCGTTTCACTTAGATCCTGGAGGGTTTTGGTTAAATTTTGATGCATTTGTTTAGCTCCAAAAACCATACAGTGGTATTAGAACTACTGGTGAAACCCTAAATCGGGATTGAATGTCGAATCACATGATGTTGTATGTTCGGTTGCTTTCGGCCATGATTAATTAGATTGATTCATGATGGATGAAACAAGAACTCGTAATGAATATATGAGATATATAAAGAAACAACACAAATTGGTTAATGAGATTGACCCAAAATTGATTGGTATAAGATACCTATATGGATTAGGACTCTTGCAATAGTTGTAAAACCCCAACATGGATCGGATTTAGCTTGTTCGGGACCGCTGTATGCGAAGCACCACATAAATAAAAACTGGTTAATCAACACGTGTTAATTGGCATACATTTTTGTTGAATGCGATTTGACATGTTATGTTGATTGGTGTTTGAAGCATGGTGCATGGTTATAGCCCTTGATTGGTTATGCTTGTAAATACGGCCTGTGAGTCATGCCTTTTTCTTATCACTCCATTGTACATTCTCTTCTCACCTTACTCCCCTCGAATGTAACTCAAGGTTTCTATTATTGATGCAATGGTACATTATGGGATCATCCAAGGTGGTATGTCCGAGAAGGTGACAACAAAAGGGCAACTGAGAAAGGAGGAGAAAAACCTTGTGAAGACCCTTTTCTTTTCTTAGGCTTTTATGATATTCTCATTGGCTTGAGAATATCGTATAGTTTGGGTTATAACCATTTCACGTTTACTTTCTTGATAGCATGATATGCATGTTTAATATTTGTATGTGATGCATGTATAAGACAACCGGAGATAACAAATTGGTGAGATCAAAAAGAAAATCCCTCAAACAAATATTAAGTCATTAAATGTGATGCCTTCCAAATGTTGGCACTTGTCAAGACTTTGATCAACATTAGGTGGGTTTGCCAAACAAAGCACCTATGTTCATCTTGGTAAGGTGTGATGGGATAATAATGATATCCAAATTGCTAACTTTGGGTTCGACTTAACTAAGTCATCCTAATCAGATTGGGGACTTAAAGGCATAGAGTTGGGCTTAAGTTCATGAGATGAGCTTGGAAAAATGTTGTTCACCCAACTATCCAAGAGTTGCATGAGATGCAATTGGCAAGGAGTTGCCTACATAAATAACTGTAACTTGAGAGAAAAGCCAAAGCTAACTTAGGTTGTGGTAAGATATGGATCTTGGCCCACTATAATACCTTTGCATTGAGGTGTTCTAAAATAATATCAAGGGTTATTATTTTGAGGAAAATAGTGGGAGTATCATTTAATAAAAGTCCTTATTAAATGAATTAAAATACATGACTCTTACATTGCATATTTACTGTTGTAGATAACCATGGCACAAAACACATCGACACTTTTGTTGTGATCGATCCTTGAGAAGGAAAAACTGAATGAGACCAACTTTCTCAAGTGGTACCGAAACTTAAGGATAGTCCTCAAGCAAAAGAGAAAGGCTTATGTCCTGGAGCAGCCCATTCCGAATGAGCCTACTACCACTGCTCCAAGAGCTTACAGGGATGCTCACAAGAGGCATTCTGATGATGCTTTGGATGTTGCTTGCCTCATGCTTATTACTATGGAATCTGACCTTTAGAAGTAACATGAAAACATGGGGGCGTTCGATATGATCGAACATCCCAAAATGCTGTTCCAATAGCAAGCTAGGCCTGGTAGGTTTGAAACCTCTAAGGCGTTGTTTTAGTGCAAAATGTCTGATGGAAGTCCTGTGGGTCCCCATGTGCTCAAGATGATTGGGTACATTGAGAGTCTTAAGAGTTTGGGATTTTCTCTTTAGAAAGGGTTGGTTGTGGATATAGTCTTGCAATCGTTGCCTGAAAGCTACAGTTAGTGATGCGAACCCCGATGGTATAAAGACCATGAAACGCGCCCAAGATGTTTTTCAAGCTCCACAAGACATCAAAGAGACTGGATTGGAAGACCCCCACCCCTAATCAACCTATGACTAGAAACGAGAAGTATAAGAACACCAAGAACACAAGCACACTTGTGCACCAAGGTAGTCCACAAAGAACTAAAGAGAAATTCGCTCTAAAGTAGCAATATTATTTCATGTAGTGGCTGTGTTTTACAACCAGAATATGTGCCTATTTATAGGCCTAAACTAGTGTAAAAGACTCAGCAAAATTTGCAGCCCAAGTTACCTAGGAACCTAGTTCCAAAGGACTCAAGAAAACCTAGTCAAACTAGGATTCCTACACCCTTTTAACACATGTCTAAAGTGTGCAGCGAATTCCATTTATCCTAAGTGACCTGAATCACTTCCATGGCCTAAATAATATCGTAAATAATGTAAATAAACAGGAAAATAAAATAAAATACGTTACAACACAAGATTGGCCATAAAACCCCAAAAATAGTCTTCTCGGGTGGTTCTTGCTTGTGTCTTGAACTTCAAGCTGAAATTCAAACTTGATGCAGCCATGATTTCTCAAAATGCGAAGCATAAAAGTTTTATATCTCTTTCTTAGCTTTGAAATGACACCTGAATCACATAAAACAGGCGTCTAAAGCCAAAGACATGCCCAAAATACCACAACTACTTCTGAACCAGCGATGACTCGCAAGTTGGGACTTTGACACTAAATTCGACACCTTTAATGTGAAAATTGGGTTTCATGGTCTTCATATGATTTTTAGCTCCAAATGTTAGCTTTCCAATGAATAAATAATTACTTAATTCTGATCTGTTTAGCTCAAAATATGATTTTTCTACCAGAACATCGCCAATCTGTCAACATCCAAGCTTTGGCCATCATCTCCATATGATTCCTTCCATATTCTAGCAGCTCATTGCGAATTTCCAAGCCCATTCTTCATGAAAGGGCTTGATACAAAAGCTTGAAGTGCAATAGTGAGCTCCTTAGCCTTCTTCCTTGTCAATGGTCCATGAATTATCTTCAATAGATCCTTGCCATCCTTGGTTGTGCCTTCTTTGATCGTATCACATAGGGAGATATATAACTTTAAGTGCAGAGTTAAAATTCTGGTAACTTTACGAGCATTTTGCCCATTCAAAATATCATAAGTGTGCAAACACTTCATTCACAATGGGAAAACCCTCCAGAGCTGTCTCATATATGTCCATTACACATAGAAATTACATTCCTTAGCTTTTAACAACTTTATTGGCTAAAATAGAATTTACAATTAAGCAGCCCATCATTCACACTTAGGCAGCTTTGCACCACATCACTTACATAGCCAAAACATTACTCAAATGTTCACATACTTGTCTCATTTTACATACACTCCATGTACATGCAAATATGCACTACAAAATGGTCTTCACTCAGCTAAATACGCACCCTAAGTTACAGGAGTGCCTGAAATGTAGTGGACTCCAGAAACAGGATGTTGACCAGCTGCTGCACAACACAGTATGTACTATCACCAAAAATACCAAATGTGCTCCTAAAATCACCAAAATTTCTAGATCATAACTAGACACATGAAAGTTCATGTACCTGAAATTTCAGATCAAAACACAAACCGAAAATCTCAGTTTGAATGTGATCTTTCTGCTACACCTGAAATAACAGAATTGAGGGGAGTAAGTTTCATTGAGAAACTTAGTAAGGGTAGTGCTTGGATTCTTAGGGTAATGTGATCCTCATTAAAACCTGCATCCAAAGACACTAAAACTCAAAAAACACAATGCATATATACAAGATATAGCAACCAAACGCAGCAGCCATTCACGACAAACAACCACATGAAATGCAACAGCAACAATAACCATAGGTTAGTCCATAGAACGTGCAATAAACTTAAATAAATCACTATGGCAGCCCTCCTCAAGCTACGTTTTTTTCTTAGGAGGATTTTAACAGTAGTTAGTACTAACTTGGTGTTCTAGAAACCCTCACTTTACTGCCATCATTGTGCACTTCACACTAGGTCACAAAACCTTCAATAAGTGCACTCCCCTCACTAAGATTGGTTCATCAAGCTCATGGCTTTCTTACAATCTTAGCCCTAGCTCCATGGATAGTTGAAAATTGCAAAAAATAGTCCTTGAGAGAAAGAGATCCCTTACCAAAGTGGGTAGGCTGAAAATCAGACTTGATCCTTGAAGTATCGAAGTAATAGCTCTAGTTTGCTTCCAATTGCTTCCTTTTGCCTTCAATTTCAATCAATTGCAAGTTTGAAGGTGTGGTGGCTGTGGAGGAAGTGTGGCTATGTTCTTGGGTAGGAGGAGGATGAAAATGAGAGAAGGATAAGTGATTTGGCCACTTAAATGGCCTTTAAATTAGCTTAAGGGCACAAAACACACTTAAACAAGCTTAACCTTGCTTTATGTCATTTTCCTTCTCATTAATTATGGTTTCTTTGTCTTAAAATCATTGGTACACATGTCCCCAAAATTTTTTACTATTTATCAAGTCATTGCTACCTCCCCCATGATGGGATAACCCTACAATTTCACCTTTTGACTTAAGTCAAAAGCTTGAACACCTTATGGTTTACACTAAGACATTTAGGTCCTTAATGCCTTTAGTGTTTCCTTTGTCCAAACTTGTCTTCCATGAGCAATTTGGTCCTCCAATAGGATTTTCATACCATTCATGTCCTTCCCAAAACTCTCCGAGTCTCTTTCTTGAGAGTTTTCCAATTGAGTACATGAATTTCCAAAACCTTACAAAAAAGTCCATAGGTTGCTTGACAAATAAACAATCCTTAAGGATTTTCTTGGAGGCCAAGTTACTAACTTGGAACACTTTTAAAGAGGTATTGATTATGCCTTTTACCCCCCGGCACTTCAATCACTATGATAAGAATCACACAATATAATGATTTTTAGCCATTATGATACACTTGTAATTCTCCCATTTTTGAAAGGTGGTAACAATTTGAGTAATGTTTTGGCGCCCCCCCTTAAAAATTTTGGTCCTCCAAAATAGCCTTTAACTTTGGGTATTCTTCAAGATACCTTTCCATAAGGTCTTTTTCAGTTTCCTAGGTTGCTTATCTTTCAGAGTGGTGTGACCATTGAACACACTAACTTCTATTACCCACTCTAGGGTAGTCTAGTTATGGTGCCAAAACTGTGCATTTAAACTCCCAGGTTTGGTGTGTCCTGTGGGTCATCAGAACAATACCCCTAGTGTACATACTCAAGTGACCCTCTTGAGCACTATGTAAATACATGCATATGGGTCGAACCATAACACACATATTTACATTTATGCACACTATGGAAGCTAAGAAGGAAAACACTAGCACAAGTCTTAGTTTTGGCTTCCACACATTAGACAGTCTTGTTAAGTTCTAATGACCAGCTACTGCACCTGTAACTTCCACTAATAAACTGTACTATTCTAGCCATGTGCCCCTATTTTCTTTGCTCCATTATCAAGCAGAGACTTAGAGCAAACCAAGGAATTTTCTTTTACATCAATAGCCCACCTATGGACCAAGTTATGGATTTTTTAAGTTGGATACAAAATTCTGACCAAATAAACAATAAGTTAGCCAACTTTGTAACATCATATCTTTGGCTACAGGACTCCAAATTCAAAAATTAAAAATACCAATTGAACCTCAAGATGTTCTTTAGGTGTGGTCAAAATTTCATACCAGGATTCCTTCTACACAGGGAGATAAATAACTTTAAGTACAGAGTCAAAATTCTAGGCACTTTATGACCATTTTGCGCATACAAAATTTCATAAGTGTGCAAACACTTCATTCACAAGGGGAAAACCCTCCAAAGCTATCCCATATATGTCCATTACACATATGAATTAAATTCCCTTGCTTTTAATAACCATATGTGGTAACATAGAATTTACAAATATGCAGCCCATCATTCACATTAAAGCAGCTTTGCACCACATCACTTATATAGCCAAAACATTCCTCAAATGTTCACATACTTGTCTCATTTTACATACACTACATGTAAATGCATACATGCACTACAAAATGGTCTTAACTCAGCTAAATACACACCCTAAGTTACAGGAGTGCCTAAGACACAATGTACTCCAAAATAGGATGTTGGACAGCTGCTGCATAACACAGCAAGTACCACCATAAAAAACACCAAATGTGCTCCTAAAATAGCCAAACTTTCTAGATCACAATGAGACATATGGAAGTTCATGTATCTAAAATTTTAGATCAAGACTTAAACAAAAAATTTTAGTTTGAATGAGATCTTTCTGCTGGACCTGAAATGGCAGAATTGAGGGGAGTAAGTTTCATTGAGAAACTTAGGGCAACGGTAGCACTCGGATTCAATAGGCAATGTAACCATCATTAAAACCTGCATCCAAAGACACTAAAACACAAACCCATAATGCATATATACAAGATATAGTAACCAAATGCAGCAGCCAAACACAACCAATAAACACTTGAAATGCAACAGCAACAATAACCATGGGTTAGTCCATAAAACATGTAATAATCATAACCAAATCGCTATGGCAGCCCTCCTCAAGCTAATGCTTGGTCTTAGAAGGATTTTAACACTAGTTAGTACTAATTTTGGGCTCTAGAAACCCTCATTTCACTGCCATCTTTGTGCACTTCACACTAGGTCACAAAACCTTCAATAAGTGCAGTCCCCTCACTAAGTTCATTAAGCTCATGGTTCTCTTTGTTATGGACCTCCTAGTAGCAGGCACTCTTGCGGAAGGTAAAGTGTTCTAAATTAAGTTTGGAACCTAATTTCAAGTTTACATAGCAAGAATAGAGGAGTTTAGCAAAGTTCACTATGTTTCGAGGAAGATAAGGCACTAAATGAGGTTTAGGGGCAAAATGGTAATTTTGCATCCTAAATAGTCGGGCGTGATCCCTAGTGGTTAAAATGAGTTTTTATAACTTAACTTTCAACCTTAACCCAAACTTGGAAGAAATAAACAAGAATCAATCAAGAATAACTAAGTTACCAAAAGATGGGGGTTTAATTGTATTAAGCTTCATACTTTGGTGGCTTGGAGGTTAAGTGAAGGTTTAAGAAGGGGAAAGTGAGGCTATGCCTACCATAATATGGTTTCCAACCTTCTCACTCTCATTTTGCTCACAATTAAACCTTGAAATCAAGATTTCTTGGTGCCAAGAAGAGCTACCAAGAGTATATAAGCTAGGAGGAGCTCATTTCAAGCATGAAGCCATGGTTTGGAGCTTGGAAGTGTGTTTTCTCACATCCCCTATTTTTGATGCGAGGTAACCAATGTGTTCTTGATTGAATTAATGTTATTTGGTTAGTTTGGAGCTTGGGTTTTGGTTAGGAAGCAAGGTTTTGATGACTGGTGTCTATGTTTTTGTTTGGAACTTAGGTGATACTTTGGTGAGCTTAGTTGATTGGAAAAGAGGTTGATTCTTGCTTGTTACTTGGAATTGACGTAAGGGAGTTATGACTTGAAGACCAATTAATGCTATTGACATGAGTTTGCATGAAGAATATGAGTAATTCTAGCAATAGCATTAGTTAGAGCATTTGGTTGAATTGTGGTGGACTATGAGGTTTAAGAGGATTTGGATGATGTTACGAGACATCATAGATTGGCTTGTGGTAGTTGGTTATGGTCTATGCAACATGGTCTATGTGTGTGTCAAATTTGGAGGCTTTCCAAGCATGTTTACTATGTTTGCTAAGTGTCCAAAGTTCATAGCAGTAAAATGTGTGCCAATGTTGCGGATTCACAGATTGGCGACGCAACGCCAATTTCGTGCACCAGTTCGTGACGCGTCGCCAATTGTGCAAATGTGGTCCGAACGTTACCAACTGTGGTGACACATCACCACAGGCAAGATGGCAGAATTTCTCACATTTTGCTAGGGTGATCTAGGTGAGACCTAAGGGGGTTCTTAGGGTGCGTTAGGGCCTAAATATGTCAGGGGTACTCCGAGACTTCTGAAAGTCCCTCGAGACTTAAGTGTTTCCTTAAGGTTTGAAAGATTTTTATGGTTGCTTGAGCCATAAGTAAGGAAACTAGTTGCAAATGAGCATAACTAAGTACCATTAGCTCGAATGAAAGGTTTAGAACCCTTGGCGACCTAACTGTGCCGTAGCCATGAGGTTGCAAGGTGAAACCTTAGTGCACCTAGTCTACAAGATCTAAGACCAAATCTACAATAGTCCAACCATAATTCCCCTGCATAACATACTAAGGGAGAGGTTCAACTGGTGATTTATCATTAGTTAGGCTGGCAAGCACAACTTGCTAGTAGGCAAGGCAATGCCTTGTAGTTTAAGGACAAGGATGAGGAGAGGTCTCAAAGGACCTAAATATATGCATATATTAGACCCTTAGGCTGTATGAGCTCACAGCAAGTTACATATGCTATCATATGTGGTGTCCTTAGTAATTTTCTTACAGGTACACTGAAGACCCCTTACTAAGAATGTTATGTTCTCACTCCCTAGTTATGTTGTGCAGATTCAGAAGTTGTTGGATCGGATAACCGTTGAGGGTTATTGCAGTAGTGGCTTTTTGTGCACAGGTATTGCACTTAAGAATCCCTGTGGTTCTAGTCTACATGGGTAACTTAGATGGTTTGTTGGTCAAGTAACAGTACTAACTAGAGCGATCCTTTGGTTGTAGAGCCTTGTAGCACTTGCACAAAGGGATTTTGGAACTAGCCACTGGGATTCACATCCAAGGTGGGAGTTAGTTAAAGAAGATCTTAGTTGACATTTATATATATACAGTACTCTAGTTGCCTCCATTGTCTATGTTATGAATAGTCCTAGACTCTTAGGTTGCTCTTGGGTGAGGGCATTAGTCTACCCTATATATGAATGCTCCCACGAGTTGTTATGTGTAGTAAATTCACATAAATGTTGATTTAGTATGCTTTGGACATTTGTACTTATTTTTGTAGAAAATACTTGGCCAAGTTAATGCTTTATGTTTTTATTAATCCAAGTCAAAACATGAAGAGCATGCATCTTGCATATTCTAGGATAATCAACTAGTATCATGGGATTTTAATCCGCACACATATACAACTAGTCAATTGCAACCACCGTGAGACCAGCTCTCACAGGGCTTCCTGGACAGAGGCCAGGGACGGCCGTGTCACTCTTCCAAGCTTAGCCCTAGCTCCATGGATGTTTGAAAATTGCAGAAAACAACCCATGAGAGCAAGAAAACCCTTACCTTGATGGGTACGCTGAAATTGGAGCTTGATCCTTGGTGCACTCAATCAATTGCAAGTTTGAAGGTGTGGTGACTATGGAGGAAGTATGGCTGTGTTCTTGGGCTAGAGGAGGATGAAAATGGGAGACATAAAAGTGATTTGGCCACTTAAATGGCCTTAAATGAGCTTAAGGGTGCAAAACACACTTAACAAGCTTAACCTTGTTTTATGTCATTTTCCTTATCACTAATTATGGTTTCTTTGTCTTCAACTCATTGGTACACATGTGCCCAACATATTTGACTATTTATCAAGTCTTGGCTGCCTTCTCCATGGTGGGATAATTCCACAATCTCACACTTTGACTTAAGTCAGAAGCTTGAACAACTTAAGGTTTACACTAGGACATTTAGGTCCTTAATGCCTTTAGTGTTTCCTTTGTCCAAAATTTTCTCCCATACGTAATTTGGTCCCCCAATAGCACTTTTATACTATTCATATCCTTCCCATAACTCTCCAAAGCTCTTTCTTGAGAGTTTTGCATTTAAGTACCCAAATTTTCAAAACCTTACAAAAAAGTCCATAGGTTGTTTGAAAAACAAGCAATCCTTAAAGTTTTTCTTGGGATCCAAATTACCAACTTAGAATGCTTTTAAGGAGGTGTTGATCATGCCATTTACCCCACACACTTTAATCACTATGGTGAAAATTACATAATATATGGTTTTTAGCCATTATGACACACTTGTAATTCTCTCATTTTTGTCAGGTGGTAACAACCCTCCCCCCCTTAAAAATTTTGGTCCTCCAAAATAGTCTTTAGCTTTAGGTCTTCTTCAAGATACCTTTCCATAAGGTCTTCTTCAGTTTCCCAGGTTGCTTCTTTTTCAGAGTGGTGTGACCACTGAACTTCAACCATGGGAATGTGTTTGTTTCTTAACCTTCTGGTATCCTTGCCTAGGATAGCTATAGGTTTCTCTTCATATGTCAAGTTATGTCATCAGAACAACACCCCTAGTGTACATACTCAAGTGACCCTCTTGAGCACTATGTAAATACATGCATATTGGTGTAACCATAACACACAGATTCACATTTATGCACACTATGGTAGCTAAGAAGAAAAACACTAGCACAAGTCTTAGTTTTGGCTTCCACACATTAACCATTCTTACTGGGTTCAAAAATTCCAGCCACTGCACCCAAACTTCCTCCAATAAACTGTATCATTAATAGCTGCTGCCCAACACAATAAGTACGATCACCAAAAATACCAAATGTGCTCCTAAAATCACCATCCTTTCTAGATCATAACTAGACACATGGAAGTTCACGTACCTAAAATTTCAGATCAAAACTCAGACCACAAAGTTAGTTTGAATGTAATCTTTCTGCTGGACCTGAAATGACAGAATTGAGGGGAGTAAGTTTCATTGAGAAACTTAGTAAGGGTAACACTTGAAATCAATAGGCAATGTGACCATCATTAAAACTTGCATCGAAAGACACTAAAACACAAAAACCACAATGCATATATACTAGATATAGCAACCAAATGCAGCAACCATTCACAACAAACAAACACATGAAATGTGGCAACAACAATAACCATAGCTCAGTCCATAAAACACATAATAAACATAACCAAATCAGTATGGAAGCCCTCCCCAAGCTAATGCTTGGTCTTAGGGCGATTTTAACACTAGTTAGTACTAACTTTTGGGCTCTAGAAACCCAAAAATTCGCTACCATCACTGTGTACTTCACACTAGGTCACAAAACCTTCAATAAGTGCACTCCCCTCACTAAGCTTGCTTCATCAAGCTCATGGCTCTTTTCCAAGCTTAGCCCTAGCTCCATGGATGTTTGAAAATTTTAGACAATAGTCCATGAGAGCAAGAGATCCCTTACGAAAGTGGGTTGGCTAAAAATCGAGCTTGATCCTTGAAGTATCCAAGCAATAGCTCAAGTTTGCTTCCAATTGCTTCCTTTTGCCTTTAATTTCAATCAATTGAAAGTTTGAAGGTGTGGTGGCTATGGAGGAAGTGTGGCTGTGTTCTTGGGCTAGAGGAGGATGAATATGAGAGAGGGATAAGTGATTTGGCCACTTAAATGGCCTTAAATGAGCTGAAAGGCACAAAACACACTTAACAAGCTTAACCTTGCTTTACGTCATTTTCCTTATCACTAATTATGGTTTCTTTACCTTAAAATCATTGGTACACAAGTGTCCAACATTTTTAACTAATTATCAAGTCTTGCCTACAACCCCCATGGTGGGATAACCCCACAATTCCACCGTTAGACTTAAGTTAGAAGCTTAAACACCTTAAGGTTTGCACTAGGACATTTAGGTCATTATTGCCTTTAGTGTTTCCTTTGTCCAAACTTGTCTTCCATGAGTAATTTGGTCCTCCAATAGCATTTCATAAAATTCATATCATTCCTATAACTTTCCAAGTCTCTTTCTTGAGAGTTTTGCAATTAAGTACGTGAATTTCCAAAACCTTACAAAAAAGTCCATAGGTTGCTTGAAAAATAAGCAATCCTTAAGGCTTTTCTTGGGGGGCCAAGTTACCAACTTGGAACACTTTTAAGGAGGTGTTGATCAGGCCTTTTACACCCCACAGTTCAACCACTATGGTGAGAATTACACAAGATAATTGTTTTTAGCCATTATGACACACTTGTAATTCTCCCATTTTTGTGAAGTGGTAACAATCCTCCCCCGCTTAAAGATTTTGGTCATCTAAAATAGTCTTTAGCTTTAGGTATTCTTCAGGATACCTTTCCATAATGTCTTTTTCAGTTTCCCAGGTTGCTTCTTTTTTAGAGTGGTGTGACCAGTGAACTTTAACCATGGGAATGAGCTTGTTTCTTAACCTTCTGATATCCTTGGCTAAGATAGCTATAGGTTTCTCTTCATATGTCAAGTTAGGTTCCAACTATATGTCTTCCACTACAATAGCATGCTTTGTGTCTAATAGACACTTCATAAGCATACTGATGTGAAAAACATTATGAACACTTGACATGCTTGGCGGTAGAGCTAACCTGTATACTACCTTGCCAACTCTATCAAAGATCTCATAAGGACCTATGTATCTTAGAGCTAACTTGGTTCTTCTGCCAAATCTGACAAGTGCCTTTGGTTGGTGCAACTTTTAGCCGAACATTGTCACCAACCTCAAATTCCAAGTCTTTCATTCTTTTGTTCACATAGGCTGTGGCCCTTTCATTGGCTGCCTTTAATATCTCTTGAATTTTCTTGATTTAGACTCCCAGGATTGGTAATGTTCTGTAGGTTATCAAAACACTATCCTTAGTATGCATACCCAAGTGGCCATCTTGGGCACTATGTAAACACATGCATATTGGTCCAACCATCACACACATATTCACATTTCATGCACACTATGGCAGCAAAGAAGGAAAACACTAACACAAGTCTTAATCTTGGCTACCACACATTAGGCAATCTTGTTAGGTTCTAGTGGCAACTTTTGTTACCCACTATGGGGTAGTCTAATTATGGTGCCAAAATTGTGCATTTAGACCCCCTGGATTAGTAATGTTCTGTAGGCCATCGGAACACTACCCTTAGTGTGCATACCCAAGTGGCCCTCTTGGGCACTATGTAAGCACATGTATATTGGCCCAACCATCATACACATATTCACATTTCATGCTACCATGGCAGCAAGGAAGGAAAACTCTAGCACAAGTCTTAATCTTGGCTACCACACATTAGGCAAGTGACAAGCCACTGCACCTATAACTTTCACTAATAAACTATATCATTCTAGCCATGTGCCCCCTATTTTATTTGCTCCACTATCAAGTAGAGACTTAGAGCAAACCAAGTAGAGACTTAGAGAAAACCTATGGACCAAGTTATGGATTTTTTAAGTTGGTTACAAAATTCCGGCCAAGTGAACAGTAATTTAGCCAATTTTGCAATGTCATAAGTTTGGATGCAGCGCTCTAAATCCAGAAATTCCAAAGCCCAGTTACAACCACTAGATGTTCTCTAGGTGTGGTCAAAATTTCATACCAAGATTCCTTCTACATATGGAGATATAGAACTTTAAGTCCAAAGTTGAAATTCTAGCCACTTTATGACCATTTTGAACATACAAAATTTCATAAGTGTGCAAACACTTCATTCACAAGGGAAAAGCCCTCCAAGGCTACCCCATATATGTCCATTACACATAGGAAATACAGTCCCTTGCATCTAACAACCATATGTGGCCAAAACAGAATTTACAGGTAAGCGGCCCATCATTCACACTTAGGCAGCTTTGCACCACATCACTTATATAGCCAAAACATTACTCAAATGTTCACATACTTGTCTCATTTTACTTACACTACATGTACATGCATACATGCACTACACAATGGTCTTAACTCAGCTAAATATGCACCCTAGGTTACAAGAGTGCCTAAGACATAATGGACTCCAAAACAGGATGTTGGACAGCTGCTGCGCAACACAATAAATAGCACCATTAAAAATACCACATGTGCTCCTAAAATCACCAAACTTTCCAGATCACGACTAAACATATGGAAGTTCATGTATCTGAATGTTTAGATCAAAACTCAAACCAAAAATGTCAGTTTGAATGAGATCTTTCTGCTGGACCTAAAATGACAGAATTGGGGGGAGTAAGTTTCATTGAGAAACTTAGTAAGGGTAGCACTTGGATTCAATAGGCAATGTAACCATCATGAAAACTTGCATCCAAAGAAACTAAAACACAAGAAGCACAATGCATATACACAAGATATAGCAACCAAATGCAGCAGCCATTCACAACCAACAAACACATGAAATGCGGCAGCAACAATAACCATAGATTAGTCTATAAAACATGCAATAAACTTAAATAAACCACTATGGCAGCCCTCCTCAAGCTAATTCCTGGCCTTAGGAAGATTTTAACAGTAGTTAGTTCTAACTTTTGGACTCTAGAAGCCTAGAAATTTGTTGCCATCACTGTGCACTTCACACAAGGTCACAAAACCTTCAATAAGTGCACTCCCCTTACTAAGCTTGGTTCATCAAGCTCATGGCTATCTTCCAAGCTTAGCCCTAGCTTCATGGTTGCTTGAAAATATAGAAAACAAATTATGAGAGCAAGAGAACCCTTACCTTGATGGGTATGCTGAAATTGGAGCTTGATCCTAGGTGCAACCAAGCAATAGCACCAAATAGCTTCCACTTGTGCTTCATTGACTTTCAATTCCAAGTACTTTTGAGTTTGAAGGGTTGGTGGCTATGGAGAAAGTGTGGAGGAGAGGGCTGGCTTTTTGTTTTTTTTGCTAGTGAAGGCCAAAATTTGGGAGATAAGGACCAAGAATGGACACTTATATGGTCTTAGGTGCACTAAACACACTTAACAAGCTTAACCAAGCTTTATGTCATTTTCCTTGCTACAAGTCCATGGTTTCTTTACCTTAATCTCTTGGCCCACATTTGACCTCCTTATCCCATGCCATAGCAACCCTCCTTATGTGGGATAACCCCACAAAACTTCCATTTGACTTAAGTCATAGACATACACATCCTAAGGCCTACATTAGAACACTTAGGTCCTTTATGCCTTTTCATGTTTTCTTTGTCTTTAGTTGCCTTCCATGAGCAATTTAGTCCTCCAATAGCACTTTCATACCCTTCATATCCTTCTCATAACTCTCCGAATCTCTTTTGTGAAAGTTTTGCAATTGTGTACTTGAATTTCCAAAATGTTACAAAAAAGTCCATAGGTTGCTTAACAAACAAGCAATCCTTAAGGCTTTTCTTGGGGGCCAAGTTACCAACTTGGAACATTTTTTAAGAGGTATTGATCATGCCTTTTACCCCCCACACTTCAATCACTATTGTGAGAATTACACAATATAATGTTTTCTTGACCATTATGCCACACTTGTAATTCTCCCATTTTTGTGAGGTGGTAACAGTTTTCTTCTTGAAAATCCATTTGCACCCTATAGGTTTTACCTCTTTAGGTGCATCAACAAAAGTCCATACTTGGTTTCATACATGGATTCTATCTCGAACTTCATGGCCTTTAGCCACTTTTCAGAGTCAAGCCCCAACATAGCTTGTTGGTAGGTTGTGGGCTTATCCTGATCGATGAGCATCACATGGCCAGTGTGAGTCATGAGAAATCCGTATCTCCTAGGCTCACGCTAAATCCTACCAGATGTACATGGGCTCTATGCTACTGAAATAAACTCTTGTATCACAACATCTTGTAGTGTTTGTTTAGGTTTCATTTTAGGTTCGATGTCCCCTTGTTGTTCTTGAATTTGTTCAAGTTCTACTTTCCACCCACTGGTTCCTTTAGAGATAAACTCCTTCTCTAGAAAGACACCAGTTCAATCAACAAACACTTTTTACTCAGAAGGATTGTAGAAATAGTAACCCTTTTGTTTCTTTGGGATACCCAACAAAGAGGCATGTATGAGATTTAGGCCCTCGCTTGTCAGAGGATTGACGTTTCACATAAGCATCATAGCACCAAATCTTCATAAAAAACAAATTGGGATACCTCCCACTCCGTATCTCATATGGTGTCTTTTGAACTGATTTACATGGAACACGGTTTAGTGTAAAAGCAGCTGTCTCTAAAGCATGTCCCCAAAAGGAGTTTAGAAGCTCAGCTTGTCTCATCATAGATTGGACCATGTCTAACAGAGTTTGATTTAACCATTCCATTAAGGTGTACTAGGTGGGGTGAGTTGTACTACTATACCACACTCCTTTAGATAGTCAAGGAATTCTCAATCCAAGTATTCTCCACCTTGATCTGATTGAAGTACTTTGATACTCTTCTTGAGTTGATTCTCCATTTCATTCTTGTGTTCTTCAAACTTTTCAAAGGATTCTGACTTCTGTCTCATAAAAGACACATAGCCATATCTACTGAATTCATCAGTAAAAGTAATGAAGTATTGGAAACCTCCTCTAGCGTGTGTAGACATAGGGCCACATACATCACTATTTATGAGTACTAATAAGTCATTAGCCCTTTCACTTTGCCCAGTGAAAGGGGTTTTGGTCATCTTGCCCAATAAACATGACTCATATGTCTCGTATGATTCAAAATCAAATGAGTCCAAGAGTCTATCCTTATGGAGCTTGGATATGTGGGTCTCATTTATATGGCCCAGATGACAATGCTAGAGATAGGTTGAGAATCATTCAATTTGACCTTCTTGGTATTCATATTATAGATTGGATGTTTAAGTTCTAGAACATACAAACCATTGCTAAGTTGACCACTACCATAAAAGATTTCATTCAAATAAATAGAACAATATTTGTCCTTTATTACAAATGAAAAACCTTTTTTTTCCAAATAAGAAACAGAAATTAAATTTCTACTAATAATAGGTATAAAGTACCAATTGTCTAATTTTAACACTAATCAACTGGGCAAAGTGAGAACATAAGTCCCTATGGCTAAGGTAGCAACCCTTGCTCCATTTCCAGCACATAGGTCCACTTAACCTCAGGCCAATCTTCTACTCTTACTTAGATCTTGCACATTTGCACACATGTGAGATCCATGTCCAATATCCTATACCCAAGATGAGGAAGTAGAAGAGTTAGCCTCTATAACAAAAATACCTGAAGTGAAAGTCTTACTTCCCTTATCCTTAGCAAGTTCTTCAAGATAAAGCTTGCAGTTGTGCTTCCAGTGTCCAGGTTGCTTACAATGGAAGGACTCCTCTTCCTTAGCCACACAACCAGATGGTTTTAGTGTAGCTGAAGAAGAATTAGCATTGGACTTTCTTTAGCTTTATCATTCTTCTTGTTGGCTTTTCCATTTCTTTTGTGCTTTTGTACCATCATAATAGGCTTAGCCTTCTTAAGGTTTTGGTTAGTAGATCTTGATATGTTGAGCAATTTAGGAAGGGACTTGTCAAGGTCGTTCATGTTATAGTTGATGTCAAACTGACTGTACTAATTCAGCAACAATTGTAGGACTACATCAATAGCCAACCTTTTTTGAAGAGTGAATCCTAAACTCTCAAGATCCTCAACGTACCTAATCATGTTGAGCACATGAGGACCAATGGGACTTTCTTCAGACATTTTGCACTGAAATAATGCCTTAGAGGTCTCAAACCTCTCACGCCTAGCTTGTTATTGGAAAAGCATTTTAAGATGTTCAATCATATCGAATGCCCCCATGTTCTCATGTTGCTTCTGAAGCTCAGATTCCATGGTTATCAGCATGAGGCAAGCAACATCCAAAGCATAATTAGAATGCTTCTTGTGAGCATCCCTTTTAGCTCTTGGAGCATTGGCAACAGGCTCATTCCGAATGGGCTGCTCTAGGATATAGGCCTTTCTCTCTTGCTTGAGGACTATCCTCAAATTTCAGAATCATTTGAGAAAGTTGATCCCATTCAGGTTTTCTTCTCAAGGATCAATTGCAATGAAAGTGTCAATGTGTTTTGTCCCATGGTAAACTACAACAGTAAATATGCAGTGTAAGAGTCATGCATTTTAATTCATTTAATAAGGACTATTATTAAATGATACTCCCACTATTTCAATCAAAATAATAACCCTTGATATTGTTCAGAACACCTCAGTGGTAAGGTATTCTAGTGGGCCAAGATCCATATTTCGCTACAACCTGAGTCAACTTTGGATTTTCTATCAAGTTACAATTATTTAGGTAGGCAAATCCTGGCCAATTGCATCTTATGCAACTTTTGGGTAGTTGGGTGAACAACACTTGTCCAAGCTCATCTCATGCACTTAAGCCCAACCCTATGCCTCTAAGTCCCCAATCCTATTAGGATGACTTAGTTAAGTCAGAACCATAGTTAGCAATTTGGATATCAATTTTATCCCACCGTGTCTTACCAAGATGAACATAGGTGCTTTGCTTTGGCAAACCCACCCAATGTTGATCAAAGTCTTGACGAGTGCCAACATTTGGAAGGTTGACCACTTAATGACTTCATATTTTGTTTAAGGGATTTTTCCTTTTGATCTCACCAATTATTATCTTCAGTTGTCTTATGCATGCATCACATACAAATATAAAACATGCATCTTATGCTAAAATAAAAAAAAATGTGACATGGTTATAGCTGAAACTATGTGATATTCTCAAGCCAATGAGAATATCATAAAAACTTAAGAAAAAAAAGGTCTCCACAAGCTCCTTCTCCTTCCTCCTTGGTTGTCTCTTTGTAGTCACCTCTTTGTGTTACCAGTCTGAGTATTTAAATATAGTGATCAATTTTAGTGAACTCAAGCCCCAGGCAGTTCATGTCCTGTAGGCCAAGCAGAACATGAGCACTATGTTTACCTAAGTGGCCCTCTTGGACATTATGCAAAGATGTGTGTATTGGTCCAACCATCACACACATATTCACATGCAATTTCATCTAGAAGTAATGATGATAATGAAATTCTTTATTCCTAGCATATATGAAATTTGAGTAAAATCCCCAAGTGCATGTACAATCATATGCACTCATGATGCTATTGGTGCACATTTTTTTTTCAAACTCTCACACCGTGTCCAACTCAAATTCTACCCATGTTTTCTGATGCCCTAAGGGTTTTAAACCCTTTAATACCCTTAAACCTTCATAGGGAAACAGGTTTAAGACATTAAATCCATCTAAGTTTACAATTATGGGTCTCACACTTAACCGGGTACAAATGACCATATGAACAGTACTGAGCAAAATCAGCCAACTTTGACAGCCCATAACTCCAGCTACAGGGAACCAAATCTAGTGATTCAAAATCCAAGTTATTCCTCTTGAAGTTTTCTAAGTGTGGTCAAAATTTCATAGCCAAATTCTTTATGTACAGAAATTTATGGCTGCTGGAGTATGGGGTACTAAATTTTAGCCACTATTGACCATTATGCCCATACAAAATTTCATAATATTCATTCACTTCATTTCCAGGTGAAAAACCCACTTGGTAGTGTCCATATATGTCTTACACACATGGGAAAACCATTCCCCTGAATTTAGAGTCCTTCTAACCATCATTCATAAAAATGCCATCAAAACAGCCCATAAATACCATATGGACACCGTTGTATACACACTTCAAACCACACTCCATTGATCCATATATCCTTCTCACACTACACATAAAACATACCCAGATCATTTAAATGCATTGATGCACCAAATACATGACAATAACTTAGTTAATACGTACACTAAGCTTCTTGGAGAACTTCAAAAGCGCTAAGCACTCCAGAAACTTGAAAGGACCAGCTGCTGCGTAAGGCAGAAAGTACCATTACTAAAAATAGCTAATGTGCTCCAAAAATCATGAAACTTTCCAGTTTAAAACTAAACATATGGGATTTAATATACCCGAAATTTCACAGAGAAATTCACACGATAGCTATTATTTGAAAGGCTCTCTTTCAGTGCTCCTGAAATGGACAGAAAGGGGGTAAGTCTCTTTGAAGAAACTTAATAAGGGCTTATCATTAGAAACTTGAGTTCGCAGAAACATACCTGAAATCCAAAGACATAAAGACACAAAATAAAGCACATAAACAAAGATATAGCCATCCAAATGCACAAACAAACAGAACAGAATCAAATGCAATGCTGGCAGCAATAAATCATTAGGGTTAGTCCATAAACAATCAAATAAACAATATGTAATCACTATGGCAGCCCTCCTCAAGCTAATGCTTGGTATTAGGAGTTTAATTGGTCTTAATTAGTACTAAATTGGGCTCTAAAAACCCTTGTAAACACTGCCATCTTAGTGCATGAAAAACAGTAAGGCTGGAACCTTGTCCATGCACTCCCCCTTAACCCATACTTGGTTCCTTGAGCTTTTTTGCTCTCTTCCAAGCGTAGTCATAGCTTCATGGATGCTTGATCATCATCTTAAGAAATTAAACAACCATTAAACATGAAGATAAAACCCTTACCTAAGCTGTGAAGGCTGAAATCTTCAAGAGGTACACAATAAACCTGAAAACTAGGGTTTTTCTCTTTCTTGTTGCATCCGATTGCCTTCCTTTGCGATTTCTTGGGAGATTGAGCTATGGTGGCTATGGAAGCTTATGGAGGAGCTAAGGAACTGGTTGTTCCTGGTGGGGGACGAAAATGGGCGGGAAATGGCAAGAAATCAAGATATTTTACTTGACTTGATTAGTTTGACCTTAACCCTCACTTAGGTCACTATAAGTATATCTTAAGCAAAGAATTTTAGGCTAATATTTAGCCCACCTTTTTGAAATAGAACCTGGAAATAAAAGGCTGGTATAATGCTAGAAATGGACACCTTTGACTCTTGTAAAAAATCATCCCATCCTTAAGTTATTTTTGTGAACAATTGTACACCTAGTTGTCCTAGGTTCTTGAATAATGGCTTTTCTTTCCTTTATGCAATTTAGCCTCCAAAAATTTCTTCCATACAATTCAAATCCTTCCAAATCTATCTTTTAGATTTGTACAATTGAGTACCCAAGTCTTGAAATCTTGCAATACGACCCATAGATCACTTGTAAAACAAGCAATCCTTTAGGGCTTCCTTTAGTACCAAGTAACCATTGTAATCTTTTAGGGGGGTGTAGATTATTCACTTTACCCCTCACATTTCATTCATTATGGTGAAAACTATGCTATATATTGGTTTATAACCATTATGCCTTTATACTATAATTTTCCCATTTGTTGAGGTGGTAACATTTCTCCCCCCCTTAAAAATTTTGGTCCTCCAAAATTGCCCTTAGCTTGGGATACTCGTCTGGATACCTTTCTAGAATTTCTTTCTCAGTTTCCCAGGTTGCCTCTCTTTTAGAATGGTTTGACCATTGTACTTTAACCATGGGAATCAGTTTGTTCCTTAGCCTTTTGGTATCCTTAGCTAAGATAGCTATAGGTTTCTCTTCATATGTTAGATTTGGTTCTAACTGTATGTCTTCCACTGCTATAGCATGCTTCGCATCTAGTAGACACTTCTTAAGCATACTGACATGGAAAACATTATGAACACTTGACATACTTGACGGTAGAGCTAACCTATAAGCCACCTTGCCAATTCTGGCCAATATCTCATAAGGACCAATGTACCTTGGAGCCAACTTACTTCTTTTCCCGAATCTGATAGTGCCTTTGGTTGGTGCTACTTTGAGCCACACTTTATCACCAGCCTCAAACTCCAAGTCTCGTCTTGTTTTGTTCACATAAGCAGTGGTCTTTTCATTGGCTAACCTTAACCTTTCTTCTATCTTCTTGATTTTATTTGTTGTTTCTTCAATGATCTCAAGACCCAACTCTAGCCTATCTGAGGTTTCCACCCAACAATGGGGTGTCATGCACCTTCTCCCGTAAAGAGCTTCATAAGGTGCCATACCAATGGTGCTTTGATAACTATTGTTGTAAGAAAATTCCACCAAAGGTAAATGTTGGTCCCATTCTCCTTTGAAATCCAAGATACAGCTTCTGAGCATGTCTTCAAGTATCTAAATCACCCTCTCAGTCTGTCCATCTGTCTGAGGGTGGTATGGAGTGCTCAGGTGGATTTTGGTTCCTAGTGGTTTGTGAGATGCACTCCAAAATCTAGCTGTAACTGTAAACCTTGGATCTCTGTCTGACACTATGGAGACTTCTATTACCCACTCCAGGAAGTCCAATTATGGTGCCAAAACTGTGCATTTAAACTCCCAAGTTTGGTGTATCCTATAGGTCATCAGAACAACACCCCTATTGTACAGACTCAAGTGACCCTCTTGAGCACTATGTAAATACATGCATATTGGTCTAACCATAACACACATATTTACATTTATGCACACTATGGTAGCTAAGAAGGAAAACACTAGCACAAGTCTTAGTTTTGGCTTCCACACATTAGGCAATCTTCTTAAGTCCCAGTGACCAGGTACTAAACCTGTAACTTCCAGTAATAAATTGTATCATTCTAGCCACATACCCCCTATTTTATTTTCTCCATTATCAAGTGGAGACTTAGAGCAAACCAAAAAATTTTGTTTTACATCAATAGCCCACCTATGGACCAAGTTCTAGATTTTTGAAGTTGGTTACAAAATTCTGACCAAATAAACAGTAACTCAGCCAACTTTGCAACATCATATCTTTGGCTACAGGGCTCTAAATCCAGAAATTATAAAGCCCAGTTAACCCTATAGATGCCCTCTAGGTGTGGTCAACATTTCATACCAATATTCATTCTAGACAGGGATATATGAAACTTTAGGTCCAGAGTTGAAATTCTGGTAACTTTTGGACCATTTTGCCCATACAATTTTTCCAAACCATGCAAACACTTCATTCACAAGGGGAAAGCCCTCCAAGGCTATCCCATATATGTCCATTACACATAGGAATTACATTCCCTTTCTTTTAACAACTTCATGTGGTCAAAACAGAATTGACAAGTAAGCAGCCCATCATTCACACTTAGGCAGCTTTGCACCACATCACTTACATAGCCAAAACATTACTCAAATGTTCTCATACTTGTCTCATTTTACATACAATACATGTACATACATACATTCACTACAATATGCTCTTAACTCAGCTAAATATGCAACCTAGGTTACAGGAGGTCCTGAGACACAATGGACTCCAAAAACAGGATGCTGGATAGCTGCTGCACAACACAATAAGTACCACCATTAAAAATACCAAATGTACTCCTAAAATCACCAAAATTTCCAGATCATAACTAGACATATGGAAGTTCATGTACCTTAATTTTCAGATCAAAACTCAAACCACAAAGGTTATTTTGAAGGTGATCTTTCAGCTGGACCTGAAATGACAGAATTGAGGGGAGTATGTTTCATTGAGAAACTTAGTATGGGTAGCACTTGGATTCAATAGGCAATGTAACCATCATTAAAACCTGCATCCAAAGACACTAAAACTTAAAAACCACAATGCATATATACAAGATATAGCAACCAAATGCAGCAGCCAAACACAAACAACAAACACATGAAATGTGGCAGCAGCATATACCATAGGTTAGTCCATAAAACACATAATAAACATAACCAAATCACTATGGCAGCCCTCCTCAAGCTAATGCTTGGTCTTAGGAGGATTTTAACACTAGTTAGTACTAACTTTTGGGCTCTAGAAACCCAGAAATTCGCTGCCATCACTGTGCACTTCACACTAGGTCACAAAATCTTCAATAAGTGCACTCCCCTCACTAAGCTTGGTTCATCAAGTACATGGCTCTCTTCCAAGCTTAGCCCTAGCTCCATGGATGTATGAAAATACATAAAACAACCCATGAGAGCAAGATAACCCTTACCTTAATGGGTATGCTGAAATTGGAGCTTGATCCTAGGTGCACTCAAGCAATAGCACCAAATAGCTTCCAATTGTGCTTCCTTGACTTGAATTGCAAGTAGTTTTGAGTTTGAAGGTATGGTGGCTATGGAGGAAGTTTGGAGGAGAGGGCTGGCTTTCTTTTTGCTGGTGGAGGCCGAAATTTAGAGAAGCAAAGGTGGTCCTGACTACTTAAATAGTCAAAAGTACACTAAACACACTTAAGTAGTCTTAACCTTGTCTTATGTCATTTTCCTTGCTACAAGTCTATGGTTTCTTAGTCTTAATCTCTTAGCCCACATTTGACCATCCTTATCTTCCTTTAGCAGACCTCCTTATGTGGGATAACCCCACAAAACTTTCATTTGACTTAAGTCATAGACATACACATCTTAAGGCCTACATTAGAACACTTAGGTCCTTTATGCCTTTTTGTGTTTTCTTTGTCCTTAGTTGTCTTCCATAAATAATTTGGTCCTCCAATAGCACTTTCATACCACTCATATCCTTCCCATAACTCTCCAAATCTGTTTTGTGAAATTTTTGCAATTGAGTACCCAAATTTTCAAAATCTTACAAAAAAGTCCATAGGTTGCTTGACAAACAAGCAATCCTTAAGGAATTTCTTGGGGACCAAGTTACCAACTTGGAACACTTTTAAGGAGGTGTTGATCATACCTTTTTCCCTCCCACACTACAATCACTATGTTGAGAATTACACAATATAATGGTTTTTAGCCATTATGACACACTTGTAATTCTCCCATTTTGTGAGGTGGTAACAGTCTGGCACTCCATGCAACCTTAGTATCTCCTTGATGTACACTTGTGCTAACTTTTCTAATGAGTCTACGATCTTCATTGGTAAGAAGTGGGCACATTTTGTTAGCCTATCCATAATGACTCATACTGTGTCATGCCTTAATCTGGTCATAGGCAGCCCAGTTAAGAAGTCCATAGTGATGTTACCCCATTTTCTCACTGGAATGGGTAGAGTTTGTAGTGTTCTTGCTAGCTTCTGATGCTATACTTTTATCCTTTGGCATGTGGCACATTTAAAGACATATGTGGCTATGTCCTTCTTCATGTTTGGCCACCAGAAATGTGTTGTCAAGTCTTTGTACATCTTCTCACTTCTAGGATGGATATTTAGTTTACTAGTGTGAGCTTCCTCAAGTATCTCATTTCTGTGTTCTTGCTCACTAGGCACATATATTCTATCCTTAAAGTGCAATAATCCTTGCTTGTAGGTAAAGGATTCATATAAGGACCCTTTGTCTTCTCCTGAAAGCTTCTTCAGATTTGGGTCTGCTTCTTGTGTCTTCCTTATCTCCTCAATCCACCCAGACTGAATAGTTAACATATTCACTTGTGCTCTTTCCCACTTTTTCCACTTATGCCAAAGGCACAGAAAACTATTCTCCTCATTGGCATCTGCCGAAGATCCACCTTTTAGCAACCCAGTGTATTTCCTACTTAAGGCATCTACCACTAGATTGCCTTTCCCTTCTGTATACTAAATGCTACAGTCATAGTCTTTAATATACTCCAACCATCTTCTTTGCCTCATGTTCAACTCTTTCTGAGTGAACAAGTACTTTAGGCTTTTATGGTCAGTGTATACCACAAATAAGCTTCCCATTAAGTAATGCCTCTATTGCTTTAAGGCAAAGATCACTGCAGCAAGCTCTAGGTCATGGGTAGGGTAATTTTGCTCATGGGGTCTCAATTGCCTTGACCCATAAGTAATCACATTCCTTTCTTGCATTAACACACATCCTAAACTAGATCCAGATGCATCTATATAAATAATGTAAGGCTTACTTGGATCTAGTAGGATTAACACTGGAGCTTGAATCAACTTGCTCTTTAACTCCTAAAAGATCTTTTCACATTTTTCAGTCCACTCAAACTTTTGACCCTTCTTGGTCAGTTGAGTAAGTACTGAGGCAATCATGGAGAATTTTGATACAAATCTCCTATAATAGCCTGTTAATCCTAGGAAGCTTCTAATTTCTTTTACAGTCTTAGGTCTTTCCCACTTTTTCACAGCCTTAACCTTTTCAGGGTTTGCTCTAAGGCCTTGTGCATCAATGATGTGTCCTAGGAAAGAAACTTCCTTTAACCAGAATTGGCACTTGGAAAATTTAGCATATAGCTGATTGTCTAACAGTGTGTTCAAGATAATTCTTAAGTGATGCTCATGTTCACTTTCATCCTTGGAATACACTAGGATGTCATCAATAAACACCACTACAAACTTGTCCAAGTATGGTCTGAACACACGGTTCATTAAGTCCATGAATGCAGCAGGGGCATTAGTCAAGCCAAAGGGCATAACTGTGTACTCATAATGTCCATATCTTGTTCTCAATGCTGTTTTAGGTATATCATCTTCTTTTACCCTTAACTGAAAGTACCCAGATCTTAAATCAATCTTAGAAAAGATCTTTGCTCCCTTGAGTTGATCAAATAGATCCTCAATCCTGGGGAGTGGATACTTGTTCTTGATGGTCATAGCATTTAGCTTTCTATAGTCAATGCACAATCTTAAAGATCCATCCTTCTTTTTCCCAAAGAGAACTGGAGCTCCCCACGGTGAAACACTTGGTCTTATGAACCCTTTTTCAAGTAGTTCATCAAGTTGTTTCTTGAGCTCAGTCATCTCTGTTATTGGTATTCTATAAGGTGGTATGGATACTGGTGTAGCTCCAGACTGTAGTTTAATCTCAAATTCAACCTTTCTTGGTGCAGGAATACATGGCAAATCTTTAGGAAAGACTTGTGGATAGTCTTTCACTACAGGTATCCTACTAACTTCTTCCTCAATTTCAACATCATTCAATGCATAGTATTCATCTTCAGAAATCATAGGAATCTCATCTAACACTTCTAGTTCCATGCCATGCACTTCATACACTAATTCATTAGAATTCACTAATGCATGCACTTTATTACTAGGCAATGTGATTTCTCTTTTAGCACAATCAATCTTTATACCATACATAGCCAACCAGTTCATACCCAAAACAATATCATATTGTAGAATATTGAACACTAGCAAATCAGTCATAATCTTAGTCTTTCCTACTTCTAGCTCACAGTCCTTAGCTAGTTCATTCATGAAAAGACATTGACTACCTGCTGTTCTTATTAATGATATGTTAGGCATGAATTCAATAGGCAATTTCATAGATTCAGCTAACTTCCTAGCCACAATGGACATTGAGGCACCAGTATCAAACAACGCATTAACAAACATACCATTTAAATAAATGTTACCTCTAAGTGCCCCTTGTTGGGATGTCTGCCCTTTTTCAATGTGGAATACTCTTCCAGCTCTCTGCACTTGTGGCCTTGGTACTGCTAGAGCATCTCTTGGCTGAACATCTTTGATAGCTGGCATATTAGGCCTATTCTGGCCTTGTTCATCTTGCCCTCTTGTTTGGACCAAAGGGCAGTCTTTGGTCCAGTGATCCAAAGCACCACATCTAAGACATGCTTGTGTCTCAAAGTAACATGGCTTCTTGCCATGGAATTTCTTGCATCGAGGACACCTTGGGCCAACAAACTTACTCTTGGCCTTGCCATCCATGCGAGGTTTTCCAAACTTGGCAGTGTCGTTACCTTTCATTGGCTTCTGTAGTCTTCCAGCCTGGCTGGTCTCTCCCGGTCCACTAGGAAACCATTTATTTTCATACTCTTCCTGTTTCACCAGTAAAGCCTTCTGAACAGCATCATGATAGGTAATGGCATTGAAAGGTCTAATAGCTCTCCTGATATCAGGTCTCAGACCTCTGACAAACCTCTTTGCTTTAAGTTCTTCCAACCCGTGGTATTGTGGTGCATACCTCACAAGTTGGTTGAACTTGTGTTCATATTCCAAAACACTGACATTGTCCTGTTTCAGTGCATCAAACTCAGCCTATTTTAGGTCTTTGATGGCATCACTTACATATTGGTCTTGGAACATCCTCATAAATTCAAACCATGTCATCTCTAGCTCATGATCTGCTCTTCTGCCCCTCTGGGAAGAATACCTATCTCTAACACTTCTCCACCACATTTCTGCACTACCTACAAGATTGTAGGTAGCCAAAGATACTTTCTTTGTGGAGCTCAAATGCATCCTCTCGAACATCTTCTCAATGAATCTTAGCCACTCCTCAGCTTTCTCCGGTCCAGCTCTACCATCAAAGGCCTTGAAACCTCTCCAACAATCTGACAGCATCAGAGCCCTCAAGATCTTCAGCTTTGTGCCTCCTAGACCTATGTGATCCCTCAGACTCTTGATGCTCTCTAGGCCTCCTTCTTTCTCACCTTTCACCAAGGTTCCTAGCTTCTGAGTGATTAGCCATTGACACTTGGCCAACCTCAGACCTGATTCTTCTGCCTCTAAGATGTCTTCTATCCTCATCTGAACCCAAATTCTTCATCTTCATTTCTTTTAGAAGGAACATTCACTGGGTTGTTCCTAACAACTTCCTGGTTCTGCTCTTGTGGTAAGGGTTGTGCTACTTGGATTGCTTGTTGTTGAGCTTGTAAAAGCCTTACTAAGTTTTCATTTACTTGGGCTAGATTTCTTTGAAGTTCGACCCATACTTGTGGTACATTCATTTCAGGTGCTGGGTTTTCCACTCCGTGAACAGATGGCTACTCTTGGACACCCCTTCCATTTTTGTTGGCCTGTATTTGCTCAGTAGGAGGTCTTAGGGGTCCCTGATCCCCTCTCCTTGTGGCTACCAGTTTCCTGTTTCATGATCAATATCAATAAAAGAGCACAACGTACACAGTACAATAGGTACTTAACACTAGCAGCTGACCCAACTAAGTTCTATTTATGTAACTATGTGCATGCATGATGGAACTATATGCAACTCCAATCCAAACCATGCTCTAATACAAACTTCTGTTACCAGTTTGAGTATTTAAATATAGTGATCAATTTTAGTGAACTCAAGCCCCAGACAGTTCATGTCCTGTAGGCCAAGCAGAACATGACCACTATGTTTACCCAAGTGGCCCTATTGGACATTATGCAAAGATGTGTATATTGGTTTAACCATCACACACATATTCACATACAATTTCATCCAGAAGTAATGATGATAATGAAATTCTTTATTCCTGGCCAATATGAAATTTGAGTAAAATCCCAAGTGCATGTACAATCATATGCACTCATGATGCTATTGGTGCGCATATTTTTTTTTTCAAACTCTCACACCGTGTCCAACTCAAATTCTACCCGTGTTCTCTGATGCCCTAAAGGTTTTAAACCCTTTAATACCCTTAAACCTTCATAGGGAAATAAGATTAAGACATTAAATCCATCTAAGTTTACAATTATGGATCTCATACTTAACCGGGTACAAATGACCATATGAACAGTATTGAGCAAAATCACCCAACTTTGACAGCCCATAACTCTAGCTCCAGGGCACTAAATCCAGTGATTCAAAAGCAAAGTTATTCCTCTTGAAGATTTCTAAGTGTGGTCAAAATTTCATAGCCAAATTCTTTATGTACAGAAATTTATGGCTGCTAGAGTATGGGGTACTAAATTTTAGCCACTATTGACCATTATGCCCATACAAAATTTCATAATATTCATTCACTTCATTTCTAGGTGCAAAACCCACTTGGTAGTGTCCATATATGTCTTACACACATGGGAAACCATTCCCCTGAATTTAGAGTCCTTCTAACCATCATTCATAAAAATGCCATCAAAACAGCCCATAAATACCATATGGACACCGTTTTATGCACACTTCAAACCACACTCCCTTGATCCATATATCCTTCTCACACTACACATAAAACATACCCAGATCATTTACATGCATTGATGCACCACATACATGACAATAACTTAGTTAATACGTACACTAAGCTTCTTGGAGAACTTCAAAAGCACTAAGCACTCCAGAAACTTGAAAGGACCAGCTGCTGCGTAAGGCAGAAAGTACCATTACTAAAAATAGCTAATGTGCTCCAAAAATCATGAAAATTTCTATTTTACAAAAAAACATATGGGATTTAATATACCCGAAATTTCACAGAGAAATTCACACGATAGCTATTATTTGAAATGCTCTCTTTTAGTGCTCCTGAAATGGACAGAAAGGGGGTAAGTCTCTTTGAAGAAACTTAGTAAGGGCTTATCATTAGAAACTTGAATTCCCAGCAACATACCTGAAATCCAAAGACATAAAGACACAAAAAAGAAGCGCATATACAAAGATATAGCGATCGAAATGCACAAACGAACAGAACAGAATCAAATGCAATGCTGGCAGCAATACATCATTAGGGTTAGTCCATAAACAGTCAAATAAACAATATGTAATCACTATGGCAGCCCTCCTTAAGCTAATGATTGGTCTTAGGAGGTTAATTGGCCTTAGTTAGTACTAACTTGGGCTCTAGGAACCCCTATAAACACTGCCATCTTAGTGCATGAAAAACAGTAAGGCTGGAACCTTGTCCATGCACTCCCCCTTAACCTATATTTGGTTCCTTGAGCTTTTTTGCTCTCTTCCAAGCATGGTCATAGCTTCATGGATTCTTGATCATCATCTTAAGACATTAAAAAACCATGAAACATGAAGATAAAACCCTTACCTAAGCTGTGAAGGCTGAAATCTTCAAGAGGTACACAATAAACCTGAAAACTAGGGTTTTTATATTTCTTGTTGCAACTGATTGCCTTCCTTTGCAATTTCTTGGGAGATTGAGCTATGGTGGCTATGGAAGCTTATGGAGGAGCTAAGGAACAGGTTGTGCCTGGTGGGGGACGAAAATGGGCAGGAAATGGCAAGAAATCAAGATATTTTACTTGACTTGATTAGTTTAACCTTAACCCTCACGTAGGTCACTATAAGTATATCTTAAGCAAAGAATTTTTGGCTAATATTTAGCCCACCTTTTTGACATTAGAACCTGGAAATAAAAGGTTGGTATAATGCTAGAAATGGCCACCTTTGACCCTCGTCAAAAATCATCCCATCCTTAAGTTATTTTTGTGAACAATTGTACACCTAGTTGTCCTAGGTTCTTGAATAATGGCTTTTCTTTCCCTTATGCAATTCAGCCTCCAAAAATTGCTTCCATACAATTCAAATCCCTCCAAATCTCTCTTTTAGAGTTGTACAATTAAGTACCCAAGTTTTGAAATCTTGCAATAAGACCCGTAGATCACTTGTAAAACAAGCAATCCTTTACGACTTCCTTTAGTACCAAGTAACCATTGTAATCTTTTAGGGAGGTGTAGATTATTCACTTTAGCCCTCACATTTCATTCACTATGGCAAAAATTATGCTATATAATGGTTTATAACCATTATGCCTTTATACTGTAATTTTCCCATTTGTTGAGGTGGTAACACCTTGGACACACCAACTTGGACAATCTCAGAATGTATAATTAGATCAATAATAGAAACTTCAAGTTACATTCAAAGGGAGTAAGGTGAGAAGAGAATGTACAATGAGAGCAACAAGAAAAGGCACAACTCACAGGCCATATTTACACATACAACCAACAAGGGCTATAACCATGCACCATGCTTAAACCACCAATCAGCATATCATGTCAAATCTCATTCAACAAAAATGCATACCAATTAATGTGCATTTATTAACCAGTTTTATTAGTGTGGCATTTCACATATGGTGGTCCCACTGGCCGATCAGTGGGCAGTGGTCCCTACTAGGGTTTCACAACTATTACAGCAATCCTAATTTAGATAGGTATCTCATACCAATAAATCTTATAACCAATTTGTGTCATTTCTTCATATGTCTCATATTCATTACGAGTTCCAATTTCATGCATCATGAATCAGTTTAATCAGTCATGATTGCAAGCAACTAAACACACAATATATCATGCAATTTGACACTAGATCCAGATTTAGAGTTTCACCAATAGCTCTAATACTACCGTAGGGTTTCAAGAGCCAAGTAAGTGTAGCAGAATATAACTGAAACCCTCTAGGATCTAAGTGAAATGAGGTAAATCTGGTGCTCAAATTTTTATACCTAGTTTGGTTGAGATCTTTCATCCAATTATGGAGTCAAATCACAAAACTTGAACAATTGACATGTTCAAGCTCTCTATGGTATTCACATGAGCCTCTCGGGATTGTTAGTGCCATGCCGAAAAAGCCAATCATGAGATGATTATATTTTTTGCACATTGAGTCATGATATTTTATTAAGGCATTAATCCAGCAATTATGTTTGTTGTTTTCTTTTTGCGTAACGTAATAAACATAATTGTAACCCTAGAATAATGATATTCTCAAATGTCCCTGGTTTAGTATTATTGTGGAGCGGGTTGCAACAATACATAATGACTAGCATATGTGGAGACTAATATGAGATATATAGTCTACATATGGGTACAAGTTGGAAAACTTGTGTACTGGACCGACCCACCATGAGAACACTACATGGATCGTTATATGAGTGTCATAAGTGATTCTCTTAGTGATCATGGTATATGCAGTCCTTCGACCTAAGATCATCAAGGTTCCCTACATGTGGGTCACATACTTTGATACTTTCCTTTGTTTCTCGTAACTGAGTGAACTTGAAGGAGGTCATTGGGTATGCCACATATCATGCGGAGGGATTTGTATGCACAGGATGGGATTTGTCCCTCCTATGTAACGGGAGTGATATCTTTGGGCCCCTCTGATAGAGTGAGACTTAAAAAAATGCATGGCCATGCTCAGATGAGTTGATATACGATATTAATGTCATCAGTTTAAGTTGGTCTGCTCGGTAATCAAGAAACCAAAGATTGGGCTATACGAGAGTGACACATTCAATGTCTTGTGCTTAGTCTTGATTTATTGGACAGAGGGACAATAGCATATATTGGTGATGATCATAAAGGTTTAGTCGAATCACTGACAATCTTGTCACTTGGGTAGCAATGATGTGTTGCTAGACACCGCTCATTGCTTATGATTAGAAAATGTGATTTATGATCATTGCCAACGTGGTAAGAGCCTATTGGGTCGCACACATAGAGCTATTTGGATCATTAGAGTGCATGAGCTAATTATTTGGGTTATGGTTTCACTTTAATTTCGTATTAATAATGGGCCCAAGAGTCGAGCCATTATTAAGCCCGAAATTAAAGCCTAATTGGGTTAGGGCTTTGAAAGCCATTAGGCCTGGAAGTTGAGTCTCACTATAAATACAACTTTTTAGTGAGAAATTCGAAGGTCTCCTTGCCCTAGCCTCCCAAAAGGACAGCCGCACTCTTCTCTTGCAATTCCTTGGAGGACATAAGCTAGCACTAGGAGCGCAAGAGAAACGCATCTGCCGGGACATGGTGGAAGCGTGGTGATCCCGAGAGGCTCGTGTGGATACCATAGAGAGCTTGAACATGTCAATTGTTCAGGTTTTGTGATTCGAATCTACAGTTGAGTGAGAGATCTCAACCAAAAATTAGGTATGAAAATTTTTGAACACCCGATTTACCTCGTTTTACTTAGATCCTGGAGGGTTTCGGTTAAATTTCGCTGCGCTGTTTGGCTCCCGAAACCCAACAGGCATCACCACGCCTCCGCCATGTCCCGGTAGATGCGTTCCTATTATGCTAGCAGTGCTAGCTTGCGTCCTCCAAGGAATGGCAAGAGAAGAGTGTGGTTGGAACTCTCAGAACTCTTCTAATTTCATCCTTAAGGGGCTAGGGCAAGAGTTGTGAATTTCTCGCTATATGATGTATTTATAGTGAGACTCAACTCCTAAGCCTAATGGGTTTCAAAGCCCTAATCCAATTAAGTTTTAATTTCCGGCCTAACAATGGCTCAACCTTTGGGCCAATCATTAATATGAAATTATCATGAAACCAAGACTAAATAATTTAGCCCATGCACTCAAATAATCTAATCGGCTCTATGTGCGTGACCCAATAGGCTCTTATCATATTGGCAATGATCATAAATCAGATTTATGATCATAAACAATGAGTAGTGTCTAGCAACACATCATTTCTACCCAAGTGACAAGATTGTCGGTGATTCGACTAAACCTTTATGATCGTTATCGATATATGCCATTGTCCTTTTGTCCAAGATATCAAGACCAAGCACAAGACATGAAATGTGTCACTCTCATATAGCCCGATCCATGGTTTCTTAATTGCTGAGTAAACTAACTAAAACTGATGACATTAATATCATATATCAACTCATCTGAGCATGGCTATGCATTTTCTTAGTCTCACTCTATCAAGGGGCCTGAAGATATCATTTCTGTTGCATAGGAGGGACAAATCCCATCTTGATCATACAAAATGCTCCGTATGATATGTGACATACCCAATGACCTCCTTCAAGTTCACTCAATTACGAGTAACAAAGGGAAGTATCAAAGTATATGACTCACATGTAGGGAACCTTGATGACCTTAGTTCAAAGGACTACATATACATGATCACTATAAGAATCACTTATGACACTCATATAATGATCCATGTAGTATTCTCATGGTGGGTCGGTCGAGTACACAAGTTCTCCAACTTGTACCCATATGTAGACTACATATCTTATATTAATCTCCACATATGCTAGTCTTTATGTATTATTGCAACCCGCTCCATGATAAAACTAGACCTGGGACATTTAAGAATATCATTATTCTAAGGTTATAATTATGTTTATTACATTACGCAGAAACAAAACAACAAACATAATTACTATATTAATTCCTCAATAAAATATCATGACTCAATATGCAAAATACAAACATCTGATGATTGGCTTTTGGGCACAACCCTAACATTTTTATGGTTTAACAGAGAATAGTTTTGGGTCATGTAGTTTCTACTAGACGTATTGAAGTTGACAAGACCAAAGTAGACCTAATTGTAGATTTACTGTATCCTACTAATGAGAGAGAGAGATTCGTAGTTTACTGGGCCATACAGGTTTTTATAGGTGCTTGATTTGGGACTTCTCAAAGATTGTACAATGTTTAACTAGGTTGTTGCAAAAAGATGTGTCTTTCAATTTCGGAGAGGACTGTAAATCTGCCTCTGACAAGTTGAATGAGTTGCTCACCTTTGCACTGATTATACAACCTCGCAATTGGGATATTCCTTTTCAGATCATGTGGGATGCCAGTAAATACACTATAGGAGCTATACTAGGCCAAAAGATTGGGAGGAATTGCCTTGTCGTCTGCTACTCTTCAAGGATGCTGAATCCTACCCAATGCAACTACTCAACCACAGAAAAAGGAGGTTTTAGCTATTGTTTTTGCTTTAAATAAATTTCAACCATATTTGCTAGGATCTAAAGTAATTATTTTTTCTGATCATGCATCTCTAAGTACTTGCTGGTGAAGAAAGAGTCTAAGCTGAGACGCATATGTTTGGTTATGTTATTACAAGAGTCTGACTTAGAGATCAAGGATAAGAGAGGAGCAGATAATTCTGTGGTCAACCATTTGAGCAACTTGTGCTTGAGGAAAAAGCTTTGCCAACTTCAGAGTTGTTTCCTGACGAGCAGCTCCTGTAGGTGCAAGGTAATGAGCTTTGGATTGCTGATATTGTTAATTTCCTAGTTCCTAGAATTTTATAAAAGAACTTAAATAAAGCAAAGAGGAACAAAATTTAAAATGACTCTAAGTATTATATATGGGATGAACCATATTTTTGAAAAATTAGTTCTGATCAAATTATTTGTATATGTATCCCTAATGATGAAATTAAGTTCATTCATACTTATTGTTATAGTTATGCTTGTGGGGGACATTTTAGTCTTAAGAGGACAACTAGAAAAATTTTGGACAATGGGTTTTATTGAGAATCATTGTTTAAGGATTCTCACCGATTTTACAAGTCTTGTGAAAAATGTTAAAGAGTTGGAAACTTATCCTACCAAAATGAAATGCCCAAAACTTGAATGTTTTACTGCGAACTTTTTGATGTGTGGGGAATGAATTTTATGGGACCCTTTCCTAAATCTTTTGGATTTTTTTTTATATTGCTTACTATGGATTATGTTTCAAAACTACTAGAAGCAAAGGCTATCTTTACTAACTATTCTAAGGTTATTGTAGGATTTCTTAGGTCTAACATTGTTAGTAGGTTTGGAATTCCTAGAGGAATTATTAGTGATCTGGGCATACACTTCCACAATCACGCAATTGAAGCATTAATGAGAAAATATGGAGTGCACCATTGAGCAGCCACAGCTTACTACCCATAAGCTAACAGGCAAGATGAAGTTTCGAACCGGGAGATAAAAAGCATATTGGAGAAGATGGTTGATCCTAATTGAAAAGACTAGAGTTTGCACTTGGAGGATGGACTACAGGCTTATTGGACAACCTACAAAACACCAACCAATCTAGAAACATATGGCAATGCTAGCATGTAATGTCGCCTACCCTTGATGGGGCCCTCCTAGGAAGACTATGGAACCAGAGTCGCTCGCTTGTTGCTGTTGGCTAGTTAATTACTTGTCCCATTTTAAAACATTTCATGCTTTCTAGTTTTTAACTTAAATTCCAACATGCTTGGGCTTGCTTCGACTTTAATTAACAAACATGAAAAAGAAATAAAACATTGCATGCAGTTTATTAAAATATATTTTAAACACAAGCAGAAGCATAAAACATAAGTGTATTTACGACAAGTAATAACCGCACATGTGCATCATTACATAACTAAAGACTATGCAAATCCCAAATGCAACTGAAACTATACTCGACGTAAATACATTGGAGGCCAACTAGCATACATATGTATACTAAAGACTACTACTAAGATCCATAGTTGACTATGTCCATCCTTGTGCCACTAGCCTCTACATGGCTGCAAAACAACTATAGTTAGCACAAACAACTTAACTAATAAAACTAGAATCAATAATGATTCACTTGGTGGTTTACCTGCAAGTAAAACACTAGCTCGGCAACCGCCCTATGGTCATTGGCTCTAAATAGAAGAAATCTGCACAACAACACTAAAGGGAGTAAGAATCCAAAGATTCCTTGGGTACCTGCAAACATAAACCTGAGGACACTCATATATATAGAATGTATGAAATCTTCTGTGGGCCCAATGCAGTCTGAGGGTCTAATTTATGTGCATATACCTAGGTCCCTTGGGACCCTTCCTCATCCTTGTCCTCCTTATAGGGCGTCACTCCGTGCCTAGCAATTTGTAGCCACTAACTCGCTCCTAGTAAGCCTTAGCTTACTAACTAACGTAGTAATGTAGCCTTCCCTTGGTTATTGTGCAGGTGAACTTGGTGGATGCTCTTTGCTTGTGCTATAAAAAATCCACTAGGTGTACTAGGCCTCCACATAGTGCCTCAAGTCCTTAGACTAGACTAGGTCACTTGTGTACTAAGCCTCCACCCATTTAACCTACCATGGATGCACTACGCATTCACTTGGACCTTAAGGCACAGCTTGGCCAGGCAACACATACTCTAAGCCTTCATCCATGGTGCTACACTGTCCATCATCACTTGGTTCACACTATTATGGTAAGGCTTGCTATGGATGGACTCAATATATATACAATAGTGTTTTTCATTGGTGTCCCAATCCTTAAGTCTTCAACAAAACCACCAATTGTGCTAAACCCCTTTAAAATGGTTTAAATAGTTATCTTCTCACTTTAGCCCATCAACTTTTTTAGTTTTTCTGAAAAAACCCCATGATCAAATAGTGCCACAAGACTTGGCAATTTAGTCCAACTCTTTAGTTTCTTGTCACTTAGGTCCAAAATAATAACTTATGAGCTTGGAAAACCAAACCTATCACCTTTGGGTGCAAAATGACCATTTTGCCACTGGTGACACTTAAGTCCCAAATTGAACGAAGAACCATCCGCCTTTTTAAACACTTGCTTCACTTGCTTATTCAAGCTAATTGAGGCATTAAACTAGGGATTTTGACTTGTTTGACAAGTCTCACCAGGCCGTTAAAGGTCTACTGTCTAGAGGGCTGTAACATAGCATGTACAAGAACCCACAAAATACTTTCATGACACGCAACTGAATCGCAAGCAATGTTCTAAAGGTCAGAAGGCATTGCTTTTGAATTTGAGATTGAAGCTCATGATAGGTAAGTTGAGATCTAGATGGATTGGTCCATTTATTGTAGTGAATAATTTTCCTCATGGCGTTGTTGAATTTGAAATTATAGACTCTAACAAAGTTTTAAAAGAGAGTGGTCATAAGCCGAAACCATTTCTTGAAAATGTTTTTGTCTCCTATATGGAAGAGATTCACTTAGCTGCTCCTATCTTCGAGTCAAGTTGATGTAGAAAGGAGGTTGTCTAGCCAAATACAATAAAGGAAGGCACTTTTGGGATGCAACCCAAGTGTTTTTTTGTGCCACGAAGAGTAAGGATTTCTTTTATTTTCTTTTTTTAATTTTACTACTTTTGTTTTTTAGGTTTCTTAAACTCATAATTGGTTTTCTTGCATAGGTGGCATGCTCATATTTAGCTATGTTCTTTATATGTTTTTCCCTTGTGTTTGTTTGTCTTATGACGTGTTCATGTTAGGATTTGGTGCTTAATTGGTTCATATTTTATTTTTAGGTCATCTTTCAGCTTTAATTGGGTTAGGAAAGATTTCTATAAAATTTTGGAGTTAAATTGCAAGTTTTGGAAAAGTTTGGAGTAGAAATGCCTTGCAACACGCCTATATAGTACCTTACATGCCCTATTGCTTGCCCACGTCTGAGCTATATGCCCATGAGTCAAACCGTGTCATTAATTGGTGAGATTTTAAGTTTTAGAGGAGTTACACCTCCTTGAACATGGCCATGTACCAAATCATGTTTAACTGTTATTATTTACTAAAAACAAAGTAGGGAGTAGAGGAGCGGCCGAGAAATGTAAAAAAATAAGAGAGTTCTCATATGGAAAGGTTGCTAGAGGTAGTTCTAATGATTAATGCCATTTGATACACACCGACTCAAAGATTATGTGGAGGAAAAATAGTTCAGAGATGAAAAATTTTTTTCTTAGATTTTCTTTGATTCTGTTGTGTTTACTTTATGATACTATAAACTAAAGTTTTACAGGATCCACCATTCCCATAGAACTTTATTACTCAATTAAAGAATAATTTCCCAAGATTAATGGCTATTGCCAACCATTTAGGAGGTCATTCACTTGAACTTGAACTTCTTTATAAGGTTACTTGCAATGTTAGAAATCATGCATATGCCTAGCTTTCTAACCTAACAGTAGTAGAAATAGTGTGCATGAGTCACTTTCATCCCATATTTAAATTTTTAACATATATATATAAACATGGCATTACTGCACATCATTGAAACTGAAACTAGGACCAAATTTTATTATACATTTGTACACATACAAGCCACTCTACAAAAACAATCCAACTTACTTATTTCACACAAGTTTAGGTTTGCTAAAGGCACACCTACACTCATATATATACATATGAACTACATAGTTGTGCAAGATTCTATACAAGGGTTTGTCCTGGGCACATTCTATACAAGGACTGTATAAACCTATTTAGATGCCTCCTTTGTGCTTTCTAGTCTGAAAATGCTGTAGGAGAGAAACATTTTAATTAGATTCATTACTAACCATAACATAAAACCTTAATTATACCATAGTAAGTTCACAACTTGTACCTATAATCAAACTGGATAAACAGCCTTTTGCTGATTGCAGGGCCCCTCAATCAGTGCAGCACCTACAAATAAATAATAAGGGTGAGCATTCCATAGAATACCCAGTAAGGTATTTGTGTACCTACAAATAACCACCATAGGACTTTATGTATAATATATATACATCATTTTGAGATTGAATCCATTCATTATTAGAGCAATCCAATAGTGATCATCCCATGTTATAGGTCTTCACACACTATCTCCCTCCTAGATTTTGAGCTCCCAACCACTAGGCCTAAAATGTATGATTACTTCATTCATGGGTGACAATAGAGCACCTTGCCTTTAATTTTCCTCCTTAGTCCTATTTATAGGAGAAACCTAGGTCTCTATCCTCATTAAGAGGACCAACCTAGTCTTTATCCTCCTTAGAATTCCTGGCTCATAGCCAATGTAATACTGGACTTGCTAGTATTCCACTAACACCCAATTTACCCTTTTCTGTGCAAGAGTAAGTACATTGGCCATTTGCAAATTTGTGTAAGATAAGGTGTAATGGCCCTTTAGGATTTCCTAAACCATTTAAAGCATCCTTTACTCCATGAGCTCTCCTAGGGATCCTTTGAGTCTCTCAAGGATTTTAGGCCATTAAACACTTATTTTTCTGCACAATTGCTCTACGATGTCGGTGTATTTCACACAAATTTCTAACTGTGAGCTACCTCACCTATGCTTTCTCTTCTCATACTCGTTTATTGAAAAATGAAGCTATTTGTACCCATATACAATTTTTATAGCTAACATTAGCCAAAAATATGCATGCGATAACTTAATTTAACCCTTACCTTTGAGCAATTCAAAGCAAGCACATCACACACGCACACTTCCTAGAATGTGTCTTAGTTTTGTACTGAGCTTTGCACTGTTTGTAGTAGCTTATTTATCAAATGTAAATTGTTCATTCATGAGTTAAAAATACATATTTCCAAAACTTAGACTAATTTAAATAGGAACTTTAAGATTGTTGGAAAAACAAGGAATTACTTAGTGCTTAAAATGCATTCATTCACATGAACCTTGGTTGCTAGGTTACTTGGGTTTCAAGTTCATTCTTATGAAACCAATTTAGATCTTCCTAGACCATTTCTTCCTATCTCAAATAAGCAAAGAACCAACATTAAACTACCACTTATAGCCCTTATGAATTCCATAAAATTGGAAATTTGAACACACACACACACATGTGCTCCACAACATTCCCGGTAATGTACCATTTCTCCCTCCATTTAATTTTTAGGTTTTCTTAGTCCAATCACTGGTAAATAAGATTGGAAATGTGTAGTTTAATAGTCCCAAACCACTAGCTAAATCAATAAAAAATAGTAGCTAAGGAGAGGAATGAGCTGTTACCATCAACAACTCACAAACACATGTTTTACCCTTCCTTCATCAACTTGGTTTCAATCACATTTTTGCCTCTAGAAGCGAACAAAGCTAAATCATTTACATTTACTCCATATCTATTAAACCCAAACAATACCCAAATTAAGGGTGGGAAATAAGAAATTGATTCATTTGCTTCCCCCCCAAAACAAATCCACAACTCATGCACCGTATATCTAAGCCTGGTTTCCAAGCTTTTTTGGCTCATTTTCTCTTAACAAGCATTCAAGAACCAAGTCTAAACATCAATTTCTAGAATTTAGAGAACTAAATAGAAGCTCAAAAATAGGGAAAGAATAGAGCCAAACTTAGTTGGACAACAAAAAGAAATTCTAGGTTAGGTTTGTTCTGTACTTGATTTTCCTTCAAAATCTTGCTTAATTGTGCTTGACTTTGGGTGGATTAAGCTTGGTTTGGTCTTGGGTATGGTGGTTTAAAGATGAGAAAGGTTTTGGCCTGGTCGAGCCTGTAGATGATTCAGGAAATGAATCGGGTTGGCAACTTAGCTTAAGGATTAAGCTAGCATGTGCAAGGCACATGCACGGTTTAAGTGCTTGTCCTTTAACTCTTGTTCCTTATGTGATAAAATGTTGAAACATTAGGAGTAATTCTAGGTTTTCCAAAACCAAATTCCTTCTCAACTTAATTACACAATTCCACCCACAAGCTTTTTGAACTATTCAACAAAGTCACAAACAATTGCTAGGCTACATTTTAAACCACCTAAGGGCAACATAGTCAAGTCACAATTTCTCGAGGATAGAGCAGGAATCAAAAAAAACTGTGGGGCCTGTAGTATTTTTCCATCCTCTATCCAATTGTGAAATAAAAAAGGGTCACTATGTGAACTAACCAAAATGCCCCTCTTGGTTTGGTTTGCCTAAATGATCAAACAAATTTCGCACTATAACCTATTACAAGCCTCTAAAACCAAAATTTAGATTACAAGCATATTCTAAAGGTATTTAATTGCTAAAATAATAGCATTACCTTAGTAATTAGGGTCTCCTGGAGGCAGGGCCATAACATTTTCCCCACCTTCAAGAATTTGGTCCTCGAAATTCCTAGCTAACTAAGCATACTTAGTAGGATACTGCTTTAGCATATCCCGCTTAGTTTCCCAAGTGCCTCTCCTTCAGTATGGTTTGAGCACAATATATTAACCATGGGGATCAATTTGGTTAGGAGTTTTCTAACTTGTTTATCCAGTATGCAAACTAGGTATTCCTTATAAGTCAGGTCCTCCTTGATTTGAATCACAGATCGAATGATTTCTTATCCAGGATCTACCACACATTTCCTCTATTGACTCACATGAAACACTTTGTGCACATGTGATAGATTTGGGGGTAATGCTAGCCTGTATTCTACCTTTTATACCTTTTCAAGGATTTTATAGGTCCAATATATCTGGGTGCCAATTTTCCCCATTGGCCAAATTCGACCACTCTTTTCATTGGGCAAACTTTTAGTATTACTTTGTCCCTTATGTTGAATTGTAGCTCCCTTCTTTTGACCTTGTCATATTTCTTTTGCCTATCATTAGCTACCTTTATTCTTGCTTGGATTTTCTTTATCTTTGTTCTAGTGTTAGCACAGGGCCTATATGCATTATATTTGTTGGACTTGCCAAATATTAGGGTGTCATATACCTTATGCTGTATAGGGCTTCAAAAGGTACCATGCCTATCAGACCTTGATAATTCTTGTTATAAGTGAACTCAACCAATGGTGGATGCACATCTCACTCTCCCTTAAAATCCATAGCACAACCCCTAAGCATGTCTTCAAGAATTTGGATCACCCTTTCAGACTGTCCATCCATCTAAGGATGATAAGCAAAACTCAAATTGACATTATTACCCATTGTTTTTTGGAAGGTATTCCAGAACCTTGAGACAAACTGAGGGTCTTTATTAGATATGATCTGATCTAGTATACCAATAGAGCCTGAAAATATCCTTGATATATAGTTATGCCAACTTTTCTAGGATTTAGTTTAGCTTGATAAGTATAAAATGTGCAGACTTTGTCAATCTATCCACTACCACCCACACTAAATCAAGTTGGCCTATTGTGTTTGGAAATCGAAGAAGACAATCCATAGTTATGGACTGCCACTTACTCTCTAATATATGAAGCAATTATAATGTTCCCATCACCTTTTTGTGTTCTACATTTACCATCTAGCAAGTAAGACACTTTGCCACATGGCTAGTTATGTCCTTCTTTAGCCCCCGCCACTAGAAGTATGACTTCAGATCATTATATATTTTTACTACCCTCAGATGCATGCTCAGACTACTACCATGTGCTTCTTGAAAAATTTGTTCTCTTAACCTATATAGGTTTGGCACATAGAGTCTATCTTTAAAATGTAGCAACCCATTATTGTATTGGAACTCTTTGTTTAAGGCATCATGCTTTAGCTCACTTGAAACTTTCTTCAGGTTTGGGTCTTTATCCTAGGCCTCTTTCACTTTTGTTAGCCATCTTGACTAGATTTTCAGGACATATACATGAGCCATTTCCCAGTTCTGCCAATACTCATGCAGTAATGAGAATTGCTTTGTAGTAGTTTCTCAAAATTGATACTTACATAGGATCACTCCAGTGTATTTTCTACTTAAGGCATTAGCTACCACATTGCCTGTCATTGCATAATATTCAATTATGCATTCATAGCCCTTAATGTACTCAAACCATCTTCTTTGTCTCATATTTAGGTCATTATGGGTAAACAAGTACTTAAGGCTCTTACGATCTGTGAAGATTTGGAAAGATCCACCCATCAAATAGTGTCTGCACTACTTTAGTTAAAACACTCTTGCTGCTAATCACAAGTCATGTACTGGCTAATTTAGCACATTAGGCATCAATTTGCTAGACCCATAAACTATAACTTGCTTGTCTTTCATCAACACATATCCTAACCTAGATCTAGATGAATCTGTATTGACAACAAAAGTCTTTTCTAGTTTTGGCAAGGTTAGAATAGGTGTAGAGAAAAGCCTTCTTATCAATTATTGATAACTATTCTTACATTTATCAGTCCATTCAAACCTTTAAGTCTTCTGCGTTAATGCTATCATTGGTAAGGCTATCAAGGAAAATTTTTCAATAAACCTCCTCTAATAGCCTGCTAACTCCAAGAAGCTTTTGACCTCAGCAGCTGTAGAATATTTTCCATTGCACTACTGACTTCACCTTTTTCAGGATCAATGGTCAAAGCTTTCTTAGTAATGATATGTCCAAGGAATGGAACTTCTTTTGCCCAAAATTAACATTTGGATAACTTTGCATAGTACTAATTATCTTCCAACACCTGTAAAATAATTCTTAAGTGCTCCTCATTCTCTTTATGAGCTTTTGAATACATGAAAATGTCATCAATAAAGGCCTCTACACACTAGTCTAGGTAGGGTCTAAACATTCTACTCATATCCTTCATCAATTCAACTAGTGTTAGTGTTGTGTATAAAAGCCAATCATGAGATGATTGTATTTTGTACATTGAGTCATGCTATTTTCATGAGGCATTATTCTAGTAATTGTGTTTGTTATTTTGTTTCTATGTGACATAATTAAACATAATTATAACCTTAGAATAATAGTATTCTTAAGCATCCCTGATTAAGTATTATTGTGGAGTGGGTTGCAATATTACATAAAGACTAGCATGTGTGAAGACTAATATGAGATATATAGTCTACATATGGGTACAAGTTGGAGAACTTGTGTATTGGATCAACCTACCCTAAGAACCCTACATGGATCATTATATGAGTGTCATAAGTGATTCCCATAGTCATCATGGTATATATAGTCCTTTGACCTAAGGTCATCAAGGTTCCCTACATGTGGATCATGTACTTTGATACTTTCCATTATCGCTTATAACTCAGTGAACATGAATGTGGTCATTGAGTATGTTACATATAATGTGGAGGGTTTTGTATGATCAGGATGGGATTTGTCACTCTTATGTAATAGGAGTGATATCTTTGGGCCCCTTGATTGAGTGAAACTAAGGAAATGCATGACCATGCTCCAACTAGTTCATATGGGGTCTTAATGTCATCAATTTTAGTCAGTCTACTTAGTAATCAAGAAACCTTAGATTGGGTTGTATGGGAGTCGCACATTCCATGTCTTGTGCTCAGTCTTAATATCTTGGACAAAGGGACACTCATATATATGAATATTGGCCCTCGAGGTTTAGTTGAATCATCGACTATCTTGTCACTTGGGAAGCAATGATGTGTTGCTAGACACTACTCATTGTTTATGATCATAAATGTGATTTATGATCATTGCTAATGTGATAGGAACTGATTAGGTCACACACTTAGAGCCAATTGGATTATTTGAATGCATGGGCCAAATTGTTTGGCATTGGTTTCATGATAATTTCAGATTAATAGTTGGCCTAAAGGCTAAGCCATTATAAAGCCCAAAATTAGACCTAACTGTTGGGTTTCGGGAGCCAAACAGCACAGCAGAATTTAACCGAAACCCTCCAGGATCCAAGTGAAATGGGGTAAACCGGGTGTTAAAAAATTTTCATACCTAATTTTCGGTTGAGATCTCTCACTCAACTGTAGAGTCGAATAACAAAACTTGAACAGCTGACGTGTTCAAGCTCTATATGGTATCCACACGAGCTTCTCAGGATCACCATGCTTCCACCACGTCCCGGCAAATGTGTTTCTCTTGCGCTCGCAGTGCTAGCTTGCGTCCTCCAAGGAATTGCAAGAGAAGAGTGCGGTTGTCCTTTTGGGAGGCTAGGGCAAGGAGACCTGCGAATTTCTCACTAGAAGTTGTATTTATAGTGAGACTCAACTTCCAGGCCTAATGGGTTTCAAAGCCCTAATCCAATTAGGATTTAATTTCGGGCTTAATAATGGCTCAACTATTGGGCCCATTATTAATACGAAATTATTGTGAAACCAAAACCCAAATTATTAGCCCATGCACTCTAATGATCCAAATAGCTCTATGTGTGTGACCCAATAGGCTTTTACCACGTTGGCAATGATCATAAATCACATTTATGATCATAAGCAATGAGCGGTGTCTAGCAACACATCATTGCTACCCAAGTGACAAGATTGTCGATGATTCGACTAAACCTTTATGATCATCACCGATATATGCCATTGTCCCTTTGTCCAAGATATCAAGACTAAGCACGAGACATGGAATGTGTCACTCTCGTATAGCCCAATCTTTGGTTTCTTGATTACCGAGTAGACCAACTTAAACTGATGACATTGATATCGTATATCAACTCATCCGAGCATGGCCATGCATTTTTCTAAGTCTTACTCTATCAAGGGGCCCGAAGATATCACTCCCGTTACATAGGAGGGACAAATCCCATCTTGATCATACAAATCCCTCCGCATGATATGTGACATACCCAATGACCTCCTTCAAGTTCACTCAGTTACGAGCAACAAAGGAAAGTATCAAAGTATGTGACTCACATGTAGGGAACCTTGATGATCTTAGGTCGAAGGACTACATATACCATGATCACTATGAGAATCACTTATGACACTCATATAACGATCCATGTAGTGTTCTCATGGTGGGTCGGTCCAGTACACAAGTTCTCCAACTTGTACCCATATGTAGACTACATATCTCATATTAGTCTCCACATATGCTAGTCGTTATGTATTATTGCAACCCGCTCCACAATAATACTAGACCAGGGACGTTTAAGAATATCATTATTCTAGGGTTACAATTATGTTTATTACGTTACGCAGAAACAAAACAACAAACATAATTGCTGGATTAATGCCTTAATAAAATATCATGACTCAATGTGCAAAAAATACAATCATCTCATGATTGGCTTTTTGGGCACAACACTAACAATCTCCCACTTGCACTAAAAGCCAATCATCCATGTATCTAATACCGATGGACCTAGAATGGCTATCATGCTTCTGCTGCGTAAGGGGCTTTGTCAGCGGATCAGCAATGTTGCTATCTGTCGAAGTCCTGCATATCCTTACATCACCCCTCTCGATGATCTCCCTGATGAGATGATAGCGTTGGAGTATGTGTTTGGATCGCTGGTGAGATCGAGGTTCCTTAGCCTGTGCGATTGCTCCATTGTTGTCACAATAGAGCTCTATCGGGTCGGCAATGCTTGGAACCACTCCAAGTTCAGTGATGAACTTCTTGATCCAAACTGCCTCCTTCGCAGCATCAGAGGCGGCAATGTACTCAGATTCTGTTGTAGAGTCAGCTACTGTCTCTTGCTTTGAACTCTTCCAGCTCACAGCACCACCACCAATACAAAACACATAACCAGATTGTGATCTAAAATCATCCTTATCAGATTGGAAGCTTGCATCGGTGTAACCCCTTACAACGAGCTCATCTTCACCTCCAAAGACCAAGAATGCATCCTTAGTCCTTCGTAAGTACTTAAGGATGTTCTTAACAGCTGTCCAATGACTCTCACCGGGGTTCGATTGGTACCTACTCATCATGCTTAAGGCATATGAGACATCAGGACGAGTACATATCATGGCATACATGATAGATCCAATTGCTGAAGCATATGGAATCTTACTCATGCGCTCTCTCTCCTCGGGTGTACTCGGACACTGAGATCTAGAAAGAGTTATACCATGTGACATGGGCAAGAATCCTTTCTTGGAATCTTGCATGCTAAACCTCTTTAGCACCTTGTCAATGTATGTACTTTGACTTAGGCCAAGAAGCTTTCTAGATCTATCTCTATAGATCCTGATGCCTAACACATAGGCTGCTTCACCCAAGTCCTTCATAGAGAAACATTTCCCTAGCCAAGTCTTCATAGACTGTAGCTCAGGAATGTCATTCCCGATGAGTAGTATGTCATCTACATACAACACCAAGAAGACAATAGCGCTCCCACTAACCTTCTTGTAGACACAAGGTTCATCTTCATTTTTGATAAAACCAAACTCTTTGATTGCTTCATCAAAACGAAAGATTCCAACTTCGAGAAGCTTGCTTCAGTCCATAAATGGACCTTTGCAACTTGCACACTTTATTGGCATTCTCAGGAGTGACAAAACCCTCAGGTTGTGTCATGTACACATCCTCAAGTAGCTTTCCATTTAGGAATGCAGTTTTGACATCCATTTGCCATATCTCATAATCATAGTGTGCAGCAATAGCGAACAAAATTCGGATGGATTTAAGCATAGCAACTGGTGAAAAAGTTTCATCATAGTCAATACCATGAATTTGCTTGAAACCTTTTGCAACCAATCGTCCCTTAAAGGTAATCACATTACCATCCATGTCAGTTTTCTTCTTGAAAACCCATTTGCACCCTATGGGTTTTACCCCTTCAGGTGGGTCAACCAAAGTCCATACTTGGTTTTCATACATGGATTCCATCTCGGATTTCATGGCCACTAGCCACTTCTCAGAGTCAGGCCCCGACATAGCTTGTTGGTAGGTTGTGGGCTCATCCTGATCCATGAGCATCACATCACCAGTGTGAGTCACGAGAAATCCATATCTCTCAGGCTCACGCCGAATCCTACCAGACCTACGTGGGCTCTGTGCTACAGGAACAGACTCTTGAACCACAACATCTTGTGGTGTCTGTTCAGGTTCCATTTCAGGTTCGATGTCTCCTTGTTGTTCTTGAATTTCTTCAAGTTCTACTTTCCTCCCACTAGTTTCTTTAGAGATAAACTCTTTCTCTAAAAAGACACCAGTTCGAGCAACAAACACTTTTTGCTCAGAAGGATTGTAGAAATAGTAACCTTTTGTTTCTTTGGGATACCCAACAAAAAGGCATTTTTGAGATTTGGGCCCTAGTTTGTCAGAGGATTGATATTTCACATAAGCGTCACAGCCCCAAATCTTCATAAAAGACAAATTGGGACGCCTCCCACTCCATATCTCATATGGTGTCTTTTGAACCGATTTAGATGGAACTCGGTTTAGTGTAAAAGCGGCTGTCTCTAGAGCATGTCCCCAAAAGGAGTTTGGAAGGTCAGCTTGACTCATCATAGAGCGAACCATGTCTAACAGAGTTCGATTTCTCCTTTCAGATACACCATTCCATTGAGGTGTACCTGGTGGAGTGAGTTGTGATACTATACCACACTCCTTCAGATAGTCAAGGAATTCTCGATCCAAGTACTCTCCACCTCGATCTGAATGAAGCACTTTGATACTTTTACCGAGTTGATTCTCTACTTCATTCTTGAATTCTTTGAACTTTTCAAAGGATTCTGACTTGTGTCTCATGAGATACACATAGCCATATCTACTGAAGTCATCAGTGAAAGTAATGAAGTATTGGAAACCTCCTCTAGCTTGTGTAGACATAGGGCCACATACATCACTATGTATGAGTCCTAGTAAGTCATTAGCCCTTTCACTTTGCCCTGTGAATGGGGCTTTGGTCATCTTGCCCAACAAACATGACTCACATGTCTCATATGATTCAAAATCAAATGAGTCCAAGAGTCCATCCTTATGGAGCTTGGATATGCGGGTCTCATTTATATGGCCCAAGCGACAGTGCCAGAGATAGGTCGGGTTCGAATCATTTAATCTGACCTTCTTGGTATTCACATTATAGATTGGATCTTCGAGGTCTAGAACATACAACCCATTGCTAAGTTGAGCACTACCATAAAAGATTTCATTCAAATAAATAGAACAACATTTGTCCTTTATTATAAATGAAAAACCTTTCTTGTCCAAACAAGAAACAGAAATCAAATTTCTACTAATAGTAGGCACAAAGTAGCAGTTGTCTAATTCTAAAACTAATCCACTAGGTAAAGTGAGAACATAAGTCCCTACGGCTAAGGCAGCAACCCTTGCTCCATTTCCAACACGTAGGTCCACTTCACCTCGGGCCAATCTTCTACTTCTACTTAGATCCTGCACATTTGCACAAATGTGAGATCCACATCCAGTATCCAATACCCAAGATGAGGAAGTAGAAAAGTTAGCCTCTATAACAAAAATACCTGAAGTGGAAGTCTTACTTCCCTTTTCCTTAGCAAGTTCTTCAAGATAGAGCTTGCAGTTGCGCTTCCAGTGTCCAGGTTGCTTACAATGGAAGCACTCCCCTTCCTTTGCCACACCACCCTTTGGTTTCAATGCAGCTGAAGAAGAATTAGCATTGGACTTTCCATTAGCTTTATCCTTCTTCTTGTTGGCTTTTCCTTTTCCCTTGCCCTTTTGAACCATCAAAATGGGCTTAGCCTTCTTAAGGTTTTGCTCAGCAGTTCTCAACATGTTGAGCAATTCAGGGAGGGACTTGTCAAGGTCGTTCATGTTATAGTTCATGATGAACTGACTGTAGCTTTCAGGCAACGATTGCAAGACTACATCGATAGCCAACTCTTTCTGAAGAGCAAATCCAAAATTCTCGAGATTCTCAATGTACCCAATCATCTTGAGCACATGAGGACCCACAGGACTTCCCTCAGACATCTTACACTGAAACAATGCCTTAGAGGTCTCAAACCTCTCATGCCTAGCTTGCTCTTGGAAAAGCATTTTGAGATGTTCGATCATATCGAATGCCCCCATGTTCTCATGTTGCTTCTGAAGCTCAGATTCCATGGTAATAAGCATGAGGCATGCAACATCCAAAGCATCATCAGAATGCCTCTTGTGAGCATCCCTTTCAGCTCTTGGAGCAGTGGCAGCAGGCTCATTCGGAATGGGCTGCTCTAGGACATAAGCCTTTCTCTCTTGTTTGAGGACTATCCTCAAGTTTCGGTACCATTTGAGAAAGTTGGTCCCATTCAGTTTTTCCTTCTCAAGGATCGATCGCAACGAAAGTGTCGATGTGTTTTGTGCCATGGTTATCTACAACAGTAAATATGCAGTGTAAGAGTCATGTATTTTAATTCATTTAATAAGGACTTTTATTAAACGATACTCCCACTATTTTCCTCAAAATAATAACCCTCGATATTATTTTGGAACACCTCGGCGCTAAGGTATTCTAGTGGGCCAAGATCCATATTTGACCACAACCTGAGTCAGCTTTGGCTTTTCTCTCAAGTTACAGCTATTTAGGTAGGCAACTCCTTGCCAATTGCATCATATGCAACTCTTGGATGGTTGGGTGAACAACACTTGTCCAAGCTCATCTCATGAGCTTAAGCCCAACTCTATGCCTCTAAGTCCCTAATCCTATTAGGATGACTTAGTTAAGTCGGACCCAAAGTTAGCAATTTGGATATCACTATTATCCCATCGCGCCTTACCAAGATGAACATAGGTGCTTTGCTTTGGCAAACCCACCTAATGTTGATCAAAGTCTTGACGAGTGCCAACATTTGGAAGGCATCACATTTAATGACTTAATATTTGTTTGAGGGATTTTTCTTTTGATCTCACCAATTTGTTATCTCCGGTTGTTTTATACATGCATCACATACAAATATAAAACATGCATCACATGCTTATAAGAAATTAAACGTGACATGGTTATAGCCCAAAGTATGCGATATTCTCAAGCCAATGAGAATATCATAAAAGCCTAAGAAAAGAAAAGGGTCTTCACAAGCTCCTTCTCTTCCTTTCTTGGTTGCCCTTTTTGTTGTCACCTCCTTGACATACCACCTCCTTGGACATACCACCTTGGATGATCCCATAATGCACCATTACATCAATAATAGAAACCTCGAGTTACATTCGAGGGGAGTAAGGTGAGAAGAGAATGTACAATGAGAGTGATAAGAAAAGGCACGACTCGCAGGCCGTATTTACAAGTACAACCAATCAAGGGCTATAACCATGCACCATGCTTCAAACACCAATCAGCATATCATGTCAAATCTCATTCAACAAAGATGCATGCCAATTTTTGCGCGTTGATTAACCAGTTTTTATTTATGTGGCGCTTCGCATACGGCGGTCCCGCTGGCCGGTCAGTCGGGCGGTGGTTCCGCTGACCGGTCAATGGACGGGGTCAAGGGGAGCCGCCCTTGCGGGGGGTTGTGGGGGGCAGCGCCCCCCAGCGCAAAAAATTGTCTTACAATTGCTTAGCCCGAAATCTTCTATTTCGAGCAAGTAGGCACCCGAGACTCCTCCATTCGAGCCACCAAAAATACCTTACTTTTGGTGCCCGAACAGGCCGAATCCGAACAAAGCTAGGGTTTTTGCAACTATTGCAAGAATCCTAATCCATATAGGTATCTCATACCAATCAATTTCGGGTTAATCTCATTAACCAATTAGTGTCGTTTCTTCATATATGTCATATGTTCATTACGAGTTCCGGTTTCATGCATCATGAATCAATCTAATTAATCATGGCCGAAAAGCAACCGAACACATAACATCATGCGATTCAACACTCAATCCCGATTTAGGGTTTCACCAGTAGCTCTGATACCACTGTTGGGTTTCGGGAGCCAAATAGCGCAGCGGAATTTAACCGAAACCCTCCAGGATCCAAGTGAAACGGGGTAAACCGGGTGTTCGAAAATTTTCATACCTAATTTTCGGTTGAGATCTCTCACTCAACTGTAGAGTCGAATCACAAAACCTGAACAGTTGACGTGTTCAAGCTCTCTATGGTATCCACACGAGCCTCTCGGGATCACCACGCTTCCACCACGTCCCGGTAGATGCGTTTCTCTTGCGCTCGCAGTGCTAGCTTGCGTCCTCCAAGGAATTGCAAGAGAAGAGTGCGGCTGTCCTTTTGGGAGGCTAGGGCAAGGAGACCTGCGAATTTCTCACTAGAAGTTGTATTTATAGTGAGACTCAACTTCCAGGCCTAATGGGTTTCAAAGCCCTAATCCAATTAGGCTTTAATTTTGGGCTTAATAATGGCTCAACTATTGGGCCCATTATTAATACGAAATTATTGTGAAACCAAAACCCAAATTATTAGCCCATGCACTCTAATGATCCAAATAGCTCTATGTGTGCGACCCAATAGGCTCTTACCACATTGGCAATGATCATAAATCACATTTATGATCATAAGCAATGAGCGGTGTCTAGCAACACATCATTGCTACCCAAGTGACAAGATTGTCGATGATTCGACTAAACCTTTATGATCATCACCGATATATGCCATTGTCCTTTTGTCCAAGATATCAAGACTAAGCACGAGACATGGAATGTGTCACTCTCGTATAGCCCAATCTTTGGTTTCTTGATTACCGAGTAGACCAACTTAAACTGATGACATTGATATCGTATATCAACTCATCCAAGCATGGCCATGCATTTTCTAAGTCTCACTCTATCAAGGGGCCCGAAGATATCACTCCCGTTACATAGGAGGGACAAATCCCATCTTGATCATACAAATCCCTCCACATGATATGTGGCATACCCAATGACCTCCTTCAAGTTCACTCAGTTACGAGCAACAAAGGAAAGTATCAAAGTATGTGACTCACATGTAGGGAACCTTGATGATCTTAGGTCGAAGGACTACATATACCATGATCACTATGAGAATCACTTATGACACTCATCTAACGATCCATGTAGTGTTCTCTTGGTGGGTCGGTCCAGCACACAAGTTCTCCAACTTGTACCCATATGTAGGCTACATATCTCATATTAGTCTCCACATATGCTAGTCGTCATGTATTATTGCAACCCGCTCCACAATAATACTAGACCAGGTATGTTTAAGAATATCATTATTCTAGGGTTACGATTATGTTTATTACGTTACACAAAAACAAAACAACGAACATAATTGCTGGATTAATGCCTTAATAAAATATCATGACTTAATGTGCAAAAATACAATCATCTCATGATTGGATTTTGGGCACAACACTAACACTAACTGGATTAGGGCTTTAAAACCTTTTAGGCTTAAGAGTTAACCCTCATTATATATACGTCATATAGTAAGGATTTTCCAGCCCTAGCATGCCTAAGGATGAAATCAAAAAGGTTCTGAAATGTTCTAGGTGCAATCTCCTCTTTCCTTCGATTGGAGGATGCAAGCTAGCATTATGGCCATAAGAGGAACATACTTGAGGGAATGTGGTGTAGGTGTGGTGATCTGAATGGTTCACGTTGATACCATAGAGAGCTTGAACATGTCAAATGTTCAAGTTTGTGATTCGACTCAATAGTTGAGTGAAAGATCTCAGCCGACTAGGTGTTAAAAATTTTGAACACCCAATTTACTCAGTTTCAGTTAGATCTTAGAGGGTTTCGGTTAGATTCCATTACACTTTTTTGGCTCCCAAAACCCTACAAAATTTGCATTTGTAACACCAAATGGCATCGCGGTGTATTCATAATAGGCATATCTAGTTTTGAATGCCATTTTAGGGATATTCTTTTTTCTTACTGGTGGCATGGGGAACTTCGGTTGTCTAAGCTTTGTGTCGGCATGTGCTGTGGTTGGAAGTTCGTCCTTGAAAGACACCAAAGAAGAAGGGTGAAGGGAATCCCCGGAGTTCCTTCCTGGGGGGATTCTCTGACATCCCAACAAAAGAGTGATATTACTTAAGCTCAACTTAGAGTTCCTTATCCTACATACCTATGAATGGCATTTTTTACACTTTCTCCCATGGGGGAAGTCCTCATATTTGCCTTACAAGTGTTTGATTAGATTTGGAGTTAGAGGTTTACATCATCCCAACTATCCCTTGTAACCAGCTGCTTTAAAACTGGCCTGGAGGGCACTTCACACGCACCTAGGAGCTATTTTGTAATGGTATTTGTTCATATTTGGGACATCGGTGTTGAGGCAGGTGGTGGGCAGTTAGGTAAATGAGTTTTTGTTGAGATGCAGGTTCGTAAGGTCACTATACCTTGCCGAAGTTTTTGAGCCTTTGATAGACCACAGATGAGCCATTTGGCCAGTTCTTGGTTTTGTGTCCTTCGGTAGTCCTTGGGCTTGTGGCCTTGTCCAATTCATGGCCTCATGTCCTTCGGCCATCACACGCCCTCCCCTTATAGTCGATGAAGCTAAGCTTCATTGGTTAGGTGTTATTTCAATGTGACCTGCATCAGTCAACCCTTTTTTTTTCTTTCTGACGTGTCATTTGGGCTTCCTAAAGCACTGGTTACTTCAGCCAACAACATGTTACATCACTTCAACTGAAGGCCATCATATGCATCTTGTCACCTAACGTGCTCGATGTTAGTTCATGAGCGGATAGCTTTATGCCATTTCATGAATCATAACCTCGATTCTAGATTTCCAGGTACATGTGTCACACAACGATTAGTGCAGTAGGTGATGCATTTCTAAAATGTTAAAAGAGGGCATGTATGAATTTTCAGTACTTTATTAATTGTGATGATTCACTGCACTTCTTTTGGGCCTATAATTACCCTTTTCCTTTAGTGGGAATTTCACTCTTTGCTCCCAGCATACTTCTACTCCTTGCTTCTTGAGTGTTCTCAGACTTTCCCAGCGTGTTTTCGTTGATACCTTTAGCTTCAGATAGTCTCCGCTTTTCTACTTATTTCATTTCTCCTTCTGAAGTACTGTCATTGTCGAAACATCCATTTCCTCTAAGGGCAACTGGGTGTCTTTGGACGCTCACCCAAGCTGCGCCACAGCGTAGAAAGTTAAGAAGTGGAGGAAGAAATATTCTCTTCCTGCAGATGCTATCGTCTAGGTGCCAAGCTGATGGGAGATGAGTTATAAACCTTAGGAAAGGGGATTACAGTATTCAAGACTCAACTCAAGGTCAGGCTTCGATATCCCTCTCAGCCCGTTGTTAAGGATTTTTGTGAGTTGCATGGGATAGGGGTCAACTAACTCCCACCAAACTCTTATGCTCATTTCAACACTTATCTGTCCATGAGCAGTGTCTTCGGGCTTCCTCCTGACTTCCTAATCTTCTTGCAGTAGTACGAGCTATTCATCGTGCCAAAGGGTGTTGGGTTTCGGGAGCCAAACAGCGCAGTGGAATTTAACCGAAAACCTCCAGGATCCAAGTGAAACAGGGTAAACCGGGTGTTTGAAAATTTCATACCTAATTTTTGGTTAAGATCTCTCACTCAACTGTAGAGTCCAATCACAAAACCTAAACAGTTGACGTATTTTGGCTCTCTATGGTATCCACATGAGCCTCTTGGGATCACCACGCTTCCACCACGTCCCGGCAGATGCGTTTCTCTTGCGCTCGCAGTGCTAGCTTGCGTCCTCCAAGGAATTGCAAGAGAAGAGTGCGGCTGTCCTTTTTGGAGGCTAGGGCAAGGAGACCTGCGAATTTCTCACTTAAAAATTGTATTTATAATGAGACTCAACTTCTAGGCCTAATGGGTTTCAAAACCCTAATCCAATTAGGATTTAATTTCGGGCTTAATAATGGCTCAACTCCTTGGCCCATTATTAATACAAAATTAAAGTGAAACCATAACCCAAATAATTAGCCCATGCACTCTAATGATCCAAATAGCTCTATGTGTGTGACCCAATAGGCTCTTGCCATGTTGGCAATGATCATAAATCACATTTATGATCATAAGCAATGAGTGGTGTCTAGCAACACATCATTGCTACCCAAGTGACAAGATTGTCGGTGATTCGACTAAACCTTTATGATCATCACCGATATATGCCATTGTCCCTTTGTCCAAGATATCAAGACTAAGCATGAGACATGGAATGTGTCACTCTCATATAGCCCAATCTTTGGTTTCTTGATTACCGAGTAGACCAACTTAAACTGATGACTTTGATATCGTATATCAACTCATCCGAGCATGGCCATGCATTTTTCTAAGTCTTACTCTATCAAGGGGCCCGAAGATATCACTCCCGTTACATAGGAGGGACAAATCCCATCTTGATCATACAAATCCCTCCGCATGATATGTGACATACCCAATGACCTCCTTCAAGTTCACTCAGTTACGAGCAACAAAGGAAAGTATCAAAGTATGTGACTCACATGTAAGGGAACCTTGATGATCTTAGGTCGAAGGACTACATATACCATGATCACTATGAGAATCACTTATGACACTCATATAACGATACATGTAGTGTTCTCATGGTGGGTCAGTCCAGTACACAAGTTCTCCAACTTGTACCCAAATGTAGACTACATAGCTCATATCAGTCTCTACATGGGCTAGTCATTAGTAGTAAGGCAGCGAGCTCCACAATATATACTAGAGTAACGACGTTTGAAGATATCATTATTGGAGGGTTACAATCCTGTCGTTGTTACGTTACGCAGTACAACAAAACTCCAAACCATGGTATTGACACATATGTAGCACGTTGATAATATATCATGACTCAATGTCCAAAAAATGATAATCATCTCATGACCTGCTTTTGTTGCCCAACACGAACAATCTCCCATTTGTAATAAGACCAATCATCCATGTATCTAACACCAAATTACCTAGAGGGGCTAACACAATTATGCATGAGGGGCTTTAAGTTACTCATTAGCAGGGAAGAGAGAAGGCGACAGCGGCACATATCATTACATCAAGACAACATAATTGTGGGATTGAATGATACTTTAATAAAATATCGATGACTCAACGGTGAGCAAAAATGTACAAGTGTTATCCTCTAAGATTGGGGCATTTTGGAGCACAACACTAACAATCTCTCGACTCGGCACTATAAACAAGCCAATCATCCATGTATCTGAAATGAACCGATTGGACCGTAGGGAATGGCTATCATGCTTCTGCTTGCGCAAGGGGCTTTGTCAGCTGTAGCATCAGCTAATGTTGCTGTCTGTCGAAGTCCTGCATATCACATACATCACAACCTCTCGAATGATCTCCCTGATGTGAGATGTAAAATAGCCCTTATCGGAGTATGTGTTTGGATCGTGAATGGTGAGATCGAGGGGTACAGGGCTCTGTTAGCGTGGCGGTGCGATGGACTGGGCTCCATTGGGTTGACAAATCACAATAGAGCTTGTACTCGGGTCGCATTGTGACATGCTTTGGAACCACTCCAAGTTCAATGAGGTGAAGATCTTCGATCCAAACTGCCTCCTTCGCGGCCATCAGAGGCGGCAATGTACTCAGATTCTACTGTAGAGTCAGCTACTGTCTCTTGCTTTGAACTCTTCCAGCTCACAACACCACCACCAATACAAAACACATAACCAGATTGCGATCTAAAATCATGAGCTTATTGGATTGGAAAGCTTGCATCGGTGTAACCCCTTACAACGAGCTCATCTTCACCTCCAAAGACCAAGAATGCAGCGTCTTAGTCCTTCGTAAGTACTTAAGGATGTTCTTAACAGCTGGTCCAGTGACTTCTCACGCGGGGTTCGATTGGTACCTACTCATCATGCTCAAGGCATATGAGACATTAAGTGGGACGAGTACATATCATGGCATACATGATAGATCCAATTGCTGAGGCATATGGAATCTTACTCATGCGCTCTCTCTCCTCGGGTGTACTCGGACACTGAGATCTAGAAAGAGTTATACCATGTGACATGGGCAAGAATCCTTTCTTGGAATCTTGCATGCTAAACCTCTTTAGCACCTTGTCAATATATGTACTTTGACTTAGGCCAAGAAGCTTTCTAGATCTATCTCTATAGATCCTGATGCCTAACACATAGGCTGCTTCACCCAAGTCCTTCATAGAGAAACATTTCCTTAGCCAAGTCTTCACAGACTGTAGCTCAGGAATGTCATTCCCGATGAGTAGTATGTCATCTACATACAACACCAAGAAGACAATAGCGCTCCCACTAACCTTCTTGTAGACACAAGGTTCATCTTCATTTTTGATAAAACCAAACTCTTTGATTGCATCATCAAAACGAAGATTCCAACTTCGAGAAGCTTGCTTCAGTCCATAAATGGACCTTTGCAACTTGCACACTTTATTGGCATTCTCAGGAGTGACAAAACCCTCAGGTTGTGTCATGTACACATCCTCAAGTAGCTTTCCATTTAGGAATGCAGTTTTGACATCCATTTGCCATATCTCATAATCATAGTGTGCAGCAATAGCAAACAAAATTCGGATGGATTTAAGCATAGCAACTGGTGAAAAAGTTTCATCATAGTCAATACCATGAATTTGCTTGAAACCTTTTGCAACCAATCGTCCCTTAAAGGTAATCACATTACCATCCATGTCAGTTTTCTTCTTGAAAACCCATTTGCACCCTATGGGTTTTACCCCTTCAGGTGGGTCAACCAAAGTCCATACTTGGTTTTCATACATGGATTCCATCTCGGATTTCATGGCCACTAGCCACTTCTCAGAGTCAGGCCCCGACATAGCTTGTTGGTAGGTTGTGGGCTCATCCTGATCCATGAGCATCACATCACCAGTGTGAGTTATGAGAAATCCATATCTCTCAGGCCCATGCCGAATCCTACCAAACCTACGTGGGCTCTGTGCTACAGGAACAGACTCTTGAACCACAACATCTTGTTGTGTCTGTTCAGGTTCCATTTCAGGTTCGATGTCTCCTTGTTGTTCTTGAATTTCTTCAAGTTCTACTTTCCTCCCACTAGTTCCTTTAGAGATAAACTCTTTCTCCAAAAAGACACCAGTTCGAGCAACAAACACTTTTTGCTCAGAAGGATTGTAGAAATAGTAACCCTTTGTTTCTTTGGGATACCCAACAAAAAGGCATTTTTGAGATTTGGGCCCTAGTTTGTCAGAGGATTGACGTTTCACATAAGCGTCACAGCCCCAAATCTTCATAAAAGACAAATTGGGACGCCTCCCACTCCATATCTCATATGGTGTCTTTTGAACCGATTTAGATGGAACTCGGTTTAGTGTAAAAGCGGCTGTCTCTAGAGCATGTCCCCAAAAGGAGTTTGGAAGGTCAGCTTGACTCATCATAGAGCGAACCATGTCTAACAGAGTTCGATTTCTCCTTTCAGATACACCATTCCATTGAGGTGTACCTGGTGGAGTGAGTTGTGATACTATACCACACTCCTTCAGATAGTCAAGGAATTCTTGATCCAAGTACTCTCCACCTCGACCTGATCGAAGCACTTTAATACTCTTCCCGAGTTGATTCTCTACTTCATTCTTGAATTCTTTGAACTTTTCAAAGGATTCTGACTTGTGTCTCATAAGATACACATAGCCATATCTGCTGAAGTCATCAGTGAAAGTAATGAAGTATTGGAAACCTCCTCTAGCTTGTGTAGACATAGGGCCACATACATCACTATGTATGAGTCCTAGTAAGTCATTAGCCCTTTCACTTTGCCCTGTGAATGGGGCTTTGGTCATCTTGCCCAACAAACATGACTCACATGTCTCATATGATTCAAAATCAAATGAGTCCAAGAGTCCATCCTTATGGAGCTTGGATATGCGGGTCTCATTTATATGGCCCAAGCGACAGTGCCAGAGATAGGTCGGGTTTGAATCATTTAATCTGACCTTCTTGGTATTCACATTATAGATTGGATCTTCGAGGTCTAGAACATACAACCCATTGCTAAGTTGAGCACTACCATAAAAGATTTCATTCAAATAAATAGAACAACATTTGTCCTTTATTATAAATGAAAAACCTTTCTTGTCCAAACAAGAAACAGAAATCAAATTTCTACTAATAGTAGGCACAAAGTAGCAGTTGTCTAATTCTAAAACTAATCCACTAGGTAAAGTGAGAACATAAGTCCCTACGGCTAAGGCAGCAACCCTTGCTCCATTTCCAACACGTAGGTCCACTTCACCTCGGGCCAATCTTCTACTTCTACTTAGATCCTGCACATTTGCACAAATATGAGATCCACATCCAGTATCCAATACCCAAGATGAGGAAGTAAAAAAGTTAGCCTCTATAACAAAAATACCTGAAGTGGAAGTCTTACTTCCCTTTTCCTTAGCAAGTTCTTCAAGATAGAGCTTGCAGTTGCACTTCCAATGTCCAGGTTGCTTACAATGGAAGCACTCCCCTTCCTTTGCCACACCACCCTTTGGTTTCAGTGCAGCTAAAGAAGAACTAGCATTGGACTTTCCATTAGCTTTATCCTTCTTCTTGTTGGCTTTTCCCTTTCCCTTGCCCTTTTGAACCATCAAAATGGGCTTAGCCTCTTGGGATCACCACGCTTCCACCACGTCCCGGCAGATGCGTTTCTCTTGCGCTCGCAGTGCTAGCTTGCGTCCTCCAAGGAATTGCAAGAGAAGAGTGTGGCTGTCCCTTTTGGAGGCTAGGGCAAGGAGACCTGCGAATTTCTCACTTAAAAGTTGTATTTATAGTGAGACTCAACTTCCAGGCCTAATGGGTTTCAAAACCCTAATCCAATTAGGATTTAATTTCGGGCTTAATAATGGCTCAACTCCTTGGCCCATTATTAATACGAAATTAAAGTGAAACCATAACCCAAATAATTAGCCCATGCACTCTAATGATCCAAATAGCTCTATGTGTGCGACCCAATAGGCTTTTGCCATGTTGGCAATGATCATAAATCACATTTATGTACATAAGCAATGAGCGGTGTCTAGCAACACATCATTGCTACCCAAGTGACAAGATTGTCGGTGAATTGACTAAACCTTTATGATCATCACCTAGATATGCCGTTGTCCCTTTGTCCAATATATCAAGACTAAGCACGAGACATGGAATGTGTCACTCTCGTATAGCCCAATCTTTGGTTTCTTGATTATTGAGTAGACCAACTTAAACTGATGACTTTGATATCGTATATCAACTCATCGGAGCATGGCCATGCATTTTCTAAGTCTCACTCTATCAAGGGGCCCGAAGATATCACTGCCGTTACATAGGAGGGACAAATCCCATCTTGATCATACAAATCCCTCCGCATGATATGTGACATACCCAATGACCTCCTTCAAGTTCACTCAGTTACGAGCAACAAAGGAAAGTATCAAAGTATGTGACTCATATGTAGGGAACCTTGATGATCTTAGGTCGAAGGACTACATATACCATGATCACTATGAGAATCACTTATGACACTCATATAACGATCCATGTAGTGTTCTTATGGTGGGTCGGTCCAGTACACAAGTTCTCCAACTTGTACCCATATGCAGACTACATATCTCATATTAGTCTCCACATATGCTAGTCATTATGTATTATTGCAACCCGCTCGACAATAATACTAAACCAGGGACATTTAAGAATATCATTATTCTAGGGTTACAATTATGTTTGTTAAGTTACACAGAAACAAAACAGCAAACATAATTTCTGGATTAATACCTTAGTAAAATATCATGACTCAACGTGCAAAAAATACAATCATCTCATGATTGGCTTTTGGGCACAACACTAACAAAGGGGTTATTCAACTTCATGCTTCGCCTGGGTTTGGGAAGCAAGGAGTAGTCATTCGTGTTTGCCACCTGTGATGGCTAGCGTAACTAGCAGAAGAAGTATTTCTTCATGAAGATAGAAGAATCTTGCGGGATCTCAAGTAGGTGGGTTCTGGGAGCCTGGAGGTGGATGTGGATGTGGATGACCCCTCATTGCTCTTTGAGAAGAAGATGAAGAAGTGTTTTCAGGCTTTCGACGCTCGAATTTGGGGGGTAGCAGACTAGGGTGACTTGGCTGAGGATACTGACCTGTTTCCTTTTGCAATCAAGTGGGACTTAATGATAGCCGAGGTGCTGTGTGCCTTGCATGTTTTCCCCCTCCTTCGGCCAAACTAGGGCCGAGTGCAGAAGTTGTTTTGAAGTTTACTGAAGAGAAGCCTATTGCCGAAGATCTTGAAGGTAACTTTCAGGAGGATCCAATCTTGGTCTAGCTACTTCAGCGAGATTTTTATTTCTCCTCATTTGTTTCTCATACGTGTTATTCACTTAGTTTCTTTACTTGCTTCAGAAACTCACACTTATTCTTTCTCTTTGACAGAAATGGGTGGTGACTTCAATGCTGAGTTCTACTAGAAGGCCTACCTCGTAGAGGCCTAGAAGAAAGATGACGGCAGGAGGACAGCCAAAAGAAATCCCAAAAGGAAAACCTCTGACAATAAAATTTGCAAGTGCCTATGCCTTAATTGATTTCCTTGGCTCGTAGCTTACGTCATACTCACCAAGCTCTAGGCACCATTTTGAGAGACTTCCTAAATGATTGATCCTTTTCATCATGTCCTTGAGAAGGAGGTTACGTCACACAAGAATCGAATGGCCTTGAAAATATGGCCAAAGGCATCGTCTTGTGAGTATTAAGGCATATTTAGCCTTCGGTAGCTTAGGGTAGTTTACCTTCGCGACATGAAGTGATTTATTAATGTAGTCTATGGGGTGCTGCTTCTAACAACTTTTCACTGACTACTAAGTATAAGACCAAGGGCTCGCCTTCCATTAGTTGCCGTAGTATGGCTAGCTTGGCAAGACATGCCTGATTCCTTCCCATGCTTTTGGCATACTTTGTTCCAAGGATTCTCAGCTCCAGAGTCATTTTTTGTAACCTTTATAAGTGTTTTTGAAAAAAGGCCCGCACTTGTCGCCATATCGTGAGATAAAGTGGCTCAGGGCAAGTATTTTTCCCATCAATCTTTCTATATCCTTAACGAAACTAGGAGTTTGGCACTTAAGGAGAGCCTTTACTTTGGTGGGATTTACATCAATACCATGCCCCGAAACCATGTACCCTAGGAACTTAGCCCCATCTATGTTGAAGGTACACTTTTTTGGGTTTAATCACATACTGAACTTTCTGAGTTGTTGGAAGGTTTCTCATAAATCTTCAATGTGGCCTCTACCATTTCAGCTTTTGGCTATCATATTGTTAATGTATACTTCCATATTCTGGACAATCTACTTCATGAACACTCTATCCATCATCCATTGATAGGTGGCCCATGCATTTTTCAGCCCAAAAGGCATTTAAACATAGTAGAAGATGCCTTCATCGGTGATGAAAGAAGTTTTTTCTTCACCAGATGGATTCATTCAGATCTGGTGGTACTTGTTGAAAGCATTTAGAAAGCTCAATATCCTGTACCCTGAAGTATATAGCCTACCAGTTGATCTATCGTGGGTAGTGGGTATGAATTTTTTGGGCATGCATCATTCACCTTGGTGAAGTTGATTCACATTCAGAGTTTATCACTCCCTTCTTTTGTTGCTATAAACACATTGCTCAACCAATCTGAGTACTTGACCTTCTTGATCACACTTGCTTCAAGGAGTAATCGTATTTCCTGTTTGATAAAGGTTTTCTTATTTGGAGCCATATTTTGCTTTTTTTGCCTTACGAGCTTTGTGAAAGGTCAACATTTAAATATGCTGGATTATGACCAAGTTTATCCTTGGTATGTCTTTTGGCATGTAGACAAAAAGGTCTTTGTTTGAGTTCAAGAAATCTACAAGTTCGGCCTTTACCCCATTGGGTAAATTTTTTCGGAGTTTGGTACTTCGGTTGTCAATAAATTCTAAACCTTCTACCTCAGCATCTATTTTCTGATCTCTACTTTCTGGAGGCTCCTCTAAAGTTGCTGCCCCTGACACATGGACTCTCTTCTTTGTGGGAGGTTGACACACCTTCAAGAAGACCTTTTGTACTTCAGCTTAATCGATAAAGATGATTGCTTCACCTTTATTGGCCTTGAAGGTTATGGTCACATATCTCACATCTAGCCTCATCTGTAACTTTCTTTGGGTTTGTCTTCTAACAATGGCATTGTAGGGCGAGGGGACATCGACAATGGTGAATTTTTTTATGATTGAGGATATAACTCTTCACCACCTCCAATACTTATCCCCTTGATCATGAATGGTAGTTATATGGTACCCAAGACCGAGAGTTCATCGTGACCTACTCTGTATGTTAGGGACACCATTGGTTTAAGCATTTCAACCGATATCCCTAACTTCGGTAGTACATGTGCAAACAGTATGTTGGTGTTTGATCCATCATCATAGATAACACTTTTCACATCCTAGTTCATGATTCTAACAGTAATCAGAAGGGCATCATCATGAGGGAAATTGACAGTGGTTCCATCGGGGCTGGACAGCAGGTTCTATGATCTCTCGAAGCTCAGGGTGGCTATCTTCTTTACTTTTCTTTCCCTTTTTGAGGATGGAAGTCCCATGGTGATGGTTTGTATCACACATGCTAGAGGTGGTGGCAACCTCTTGGGGCTTTGATGATTCCTTCGTCCATCAGATTCGTACTTATCTTCATCATATTTTGCATCATCGCCTCTTTCTCCCACCTTTGGTGATTGGCATCTGAGATACCTTCTCAGCTGACCTTGCTCAATGAAAGTCTCGATGTACTTTTTCACTTAGTGGCAGTCCTCGGTACTGTGACCATGGTCCCAATGGTATTGGTAGTACTTTTTCATATTCTTTCTATTTCCATGGGCCATCAGTTTTGGCCTTTGAACCTATATCTATTTTTCTAGAGTAGCAAGGACGTTGGCTCGAGAAGTGTTCAAGAGGGAATAGTGTCATGCCTCTATTTTGTATAGGCCCTAGGCTATAATGAAATGTACACATAAATTACATTATGTGAATATGTGAGTAATGCAAGTCAGAAGTATGAAAGAAAGGAGTTCACAATGTAAGTACCTCATGAGAGTGCCCTGGAGACACTCTGTCTGAACTTCAAATGGAATTTGATAAAAAGTGGCAAAATAATGAGCAAAACAAGGCCATGCTTAAGTACCTAGTTCATTGTGAAAGTGAAACCCAAGATTGTGAGCAAATGACTCAAACTAAGGCAAAAAAAGTAGGCCCTTAAGCACAGCCTAGTATGCTTTTATGTGGGCTCAGGGGCTCTAAAGCCAAAAGCACCAAAATACATTATGTAGGTACAATGCCTAAGGTTATAATACCAATATGGGAAACTATACACACACAAAAATGTGATAGATTCATGAAAAATGATGAAGTCACACTAGCGTGCACTAGAACACTCTTGAGTGCACCATTGTGTGCAATTATGTGCTTATGATGGCTTTAAAGCCTAATGCATTGAAAGGCATTGTATTGGAATAACACCTATCATACTAGAATGTGGGCCAATAAGAGGTGAAAAACACCAAAGAAACATGGAGACACACCAAGAGACACTAAAGTGCTCATGAGTGCACTATAAAGTGCACTTGTGTTCAAGGCAAAGTTTGAGGGCTTAATTGGATGAAAATTTGGCAAAGTGCATGCAAAAAATGTGCCACTTGAGAAGCTAAGAAGGAAAAAACAAAGTCTAAAAATACTTGAGCAACTTGGAGGAAGATTGGACCAAAAAACTTAGGTCAAAGGTTATGGCGGCTACACCATTCGGCCATCTTTGGATTCATAGTCTTCAATGGCTATTTAAAGTAGATTGTTAGCTATTTGTTGGTAGCTTCATGGGGTCATTAATTCAAGCCAATAGCCTACCAATGATTAAAACCAAAATAAAATAATCAGGAGATGAAACTAACCAAGACTTGGAAACTAAATCCATTCGGCCACCAAATGCAATTAGATCATTCAAGGCAGCTTCCTAAGCTATTTCCAAGAAACTTCTAGCCCCATTTACTACCTAAGATTTGGCACTAAGAATTCCCAATGACAACCAAAAAACAAGGGTAGAAAAGAAACCAAAAAGAAGATTGAACTAAACAAAGGAAATCAAAATGGCTTGAATAAGCCATTCAGCCACCATCAACTTACAAGTCTTCTTAACACAGCTTTCTTGTAGCTACCTAGCTATTTGGCTATTCCTTACTCATCTATCTCTTGTAAATATAGTAGACATAAGCCAAAAAAGTTTGAGGCTAAAACACAAGCAAGAGACCAAAGAAAACATAAGTTAGCCAAAACTGAAGCTAAACTTGCTTGCCATTTTTGGTGCCCTTCATGAACTACTTTACTCTTTCTTTCTTCTTGATTTCTCACCATCATCTAACTGACCACACCACTACCTAAGTGCCCTTTAGTTTTTGGAAAGAAGAAAAGTGGAGAAGGATGAATAGAAGGTGAATATGAGACAACATCAAGCAAGCCTAGGACATCGTGTTACCTATGTTGATGCTTATGGTTATGAAACCATGATCAAGCTTTCTTGCTGCCTCTTTGGCCATATGTGATGTCCCATCTGAGGCTTCTAATTTATAGTTTGAAGGGGAAAATCTTCCCTAGGTGATGGTTTAAGTCAAAGGACTTTAGAGGCTATGTTAATGGCCTATGTGTGCATAAAGCACTCTAGTAAGCTAGCTAGTTTGCTTTCAGCCAACATAGGGTTTTTGTTCAAGATAGGCCAAGCTTGACAATTACCTAGAGCTCTATGATAAATGAACTTAATTAAAGTGATCACAAAAAGAAACTACCAACAAATCATGCTTGCTACGTTACGAAAACCTGGTGTTTGTGGTGTGTGTGTTTTTGTGCTTCTCTAATTCCATGCGCATGCTAACCCATTCATTGCTTATATATGTATTATGTATTATGTTTTACTTATTATTTTTGGGTTCTTCTATGTCTTTGGATGTAGGTTACTAGAGAAGCTTGGAGGTTTTCAATATATGAGTGTGTTAAACACTGAATTAGGCACTAGTGCTGCTTGGGTTCTTCACTGATTACCAAAGTACTCATGCCCTCTTTTCCCATTTTAGGTAAATAAGTGGAGGACTAAAGGGCTTAAGAACCTCTAAAGGATGCATATGTATAAAGAGGTATGGTCTATAAATTATGTCTTATGAAAAGGGAAGCATGAAAGGTTCACTAAGCTGAACTGATGATTGTGTTATGTGTTATGTTTGTAGGCCTTGATGGTTGTAGTGGGTGTTTCCGTTTTTGGCTCAATCTTGGTATGGACCAAAACTAGGAGGGTTGTGAGAAATCTATGGCCTAAGTGCCAACTTAAAGTAGAAGTGAAAGTCTCAATGGGTTTGGAGGCTGTTTAAATAGAAAAAGTGTAGTATGCGTGAAAACTTTTGGAACATCAAGCTTTTGATGTTTTGAGCCATGTAGTCCTTGAAATTTTAGCATTTACATAATTGAATTTATGGGAGTCAAGAGGACTAGTCTAGGAATAAACACAATCTATGCCTGTCTGTATGTTTTGGGACTAGATAGGCCATATGGCAATAAACATGGTTTGTGGAAGTAAAAGCATGCATGGTTGTAATTTATGATGTTATGACCTCAACAAATGAGAAAATTATAGTATAAAGGCATAATGGTTATAAACCATTATATAGCATAATTTTCACCATAGTGAATGAAATGTGAGGGGTAAAGTGAACAATATACACCTCCTTAAAAGATTACAATAGTTACTTGGTACTAAAGGAAGCCCTAAAAGGTTGCTTGTTTTACAAGTAATCTATGGGTCTTATTGCAAGATTTCAAGACTTGGGTACTCAATTTTAATACTCTAAAAGAGAGATTTTGAAAGGATTTGAATGGTATGGAAGCAATTTTAGAGGCTAAATTGCATAAAGGAGACAAAAGCTATTATTCAAGAACCTAGGACAACTAGGTGTACAATTGTTCACAAAAATAACTTAAGGATGGGATGGTTTTTTACAAGAGTCAAAGATGCCCACTTATAGGATTATCCCAGCCTCTTATTTCCTGGTTCTAAGGTCAAAAAGGTGGGCTAAACATTAGCCAAAAAATCTTTGCTTAAGACATACTTATAGTGACCTAAGTGAAGGTTAAGGTTAAACTAATCAAGTCAAGTAAATATTTTGATTTCTTGTCTTTCCTTGGCCATTTTGGCCATAACCAGCTACAACCTCCTTCCTTAGGTCCTCCATAAGCTACCATAGACACCATAGCTTAAGATCTCAAAAAATAAAAAAGGAACGCAATCGAATGCACCAGGAATAGGAAAAACCCTAATTTTTGGGTTTATTGTGTATCTCTTCAAGATTTCAGCTTTCATAGCTTAGGTAAGGGTTTTATCTTCATGTTTCATGGTTTCTTAATGTCTTAAGATAATGATCAAGCATCCATGAAGCTAAGACCATGCCTGGAAGAGAGCAAAATGCTCAAGGAACTAAGTATAGGTTAAGGGGGAGTGTGTGAACAAGGTTCCAGCCTTACTGTTTTTCATGCACTAAGATGGCAGTGTTTATACGAGTGTCTAGAAACCAAGTTACTACTAAATAAGACCAATTACCCTTCTAAGGCCAATCATTAGCTTGAGGAGGGCTTCCGTAGTGATTACATATTGTTTATTTGATTGTTTATGGACTAACCCTAATGATATATTACTGCTAGCATTGCATTTGATTGTGTTCTATTTGTTTGTGCATTTGGATGTCCATATTTTTGTATATGTTTTTTTTTCTATTTTTATGTCTTTTTATTTCAGGTGTGTTGTTGGGAATTCAAGTTTCTAATGATAAGCCATTCCTAAGTTTCTTCAAAGAGACTTACCCCCTTTTTGTCCATTTTAGGTCCAATCGAAAGATCACATTCAAACTGACCTTTATCATTTGAGTTTTGATCTGAAATTTTAGTTACATTAACTTCCATGTGTCTAGTTATGATTTGGAAATTTTGGTGATTTTAGGAGCAGATTTGGTATTTTAAGTGATAGTGCTTATTGTGTTATGCAGTAGCTGTCCAGCATCCTATTTATAGAGTCCATTATGTCTCAGACACTCCTGTAACTTAGGGTGCGTATTTTTCTAGGTTAAGAACATTATGTGGTCCATGGATGGATGTAAATGTAATACATGTGAAGTTTGGACAATGTATGTGAACATTTTTGGGCTATTTTGCTATGTATGAAGATGCTATGCACATGTTGCCTAAGCATGCAAAATAGGCTGCTTGTTTGTAAATTTTGGTATTGGCTATGTAAAGATGCTAGCTACAAGGGAATGTAATTCCCAGGTGTCTTGGACATGTATGGAATAGCCTTGAGGGTTTACCTCTTGTGAATGGTCATAAAGTGATCAGACTTGGGATCTTGCACTCTAAGCCCCATAACTCCCTATGTAGAATGAATATTGGTATAAAATTTTGACCACATCTAGAGGTTTAACTGGGAGTTGGAATTTCTAGATTTAGAGCCATATAGCCAAAGCTATAATGTTGCCAAATTGGCTAAGTAATTGTTCATTTGGTCAGAATTTTGTAACCAACTTAAAAAATCCATAACTTAGTCCATAGCTGGGCTATTGATATAAAACAAAATTCCTTGGTTTTCTCTAAGTCTCTACTTGATATTGGAGCAAAGAAAATAAGGTGTTACATGGCTATAATGATACAGTTTATTGGAATAAGTTTGGGTGCAGTGGCTGGAATTTTTTAACCTAGTAAGAATGCTTAATGTGTGGAAGCCAAAACTAATATTTGTTCTAGTGTTTTCCTTCTTAGCTTCCTTAGTGTGCATAAATGTGAATATGTGTGTTATGGTTAGACCAATATGCATGCATTTACATAGTGCTCAAGAGGGTCACTTGAGTATGTTCACTAGGGGTATTGTTGTACTGACCTACGGACTCACCAATCATGGGAGTTTAAATGCATAGTTTTGGCACCATAAGTGGATTACCCCGAAGCGGGTAACATATGGTGTATGCATGTATGTATAATTGTGTGTGAAAATATGGTTAGCTTGAGGCAGGCGCTAATGAATCCTTTAAGAGACTAAGGCTCACTTTCACATGCACACTTAAATCCCTAGGTAAGTTTAACTGATTAAAAGCCCACTAGTTGAGTGAGACTAAGTAAACTCTACTAAAACTTTAAAACCTTGAGATTCCCATCTAACTGAGTAATATATTAGGGTTAAGAATCTTGCCAATCAGAGTCCAAATGACCATATGCAAGTAACTAAGTATTAAAAATCAATTAGTTGCCATAAACCTCTCAAAAGGGTTTAGGGTGGGGGTGAGTTGGGCCCTAACAAGTAGCCTGCATTTCTTTTTTCCCTTTTTTCTTCTTGGATCATCTGCTAGTTCCACCCTTGAAATGAGATTGGCTTTGAAAGCAATGGTCAATTTGGCGAGAGTCTGGTTTCTTTTCATCGGCGGTCATTTCCTCGGCGATCATGTACTAATAGGTCAGTTGGTAAAGCTCTCCCACTATTGTCGGGATCTACTTTGAAAGCTCGAAAGCCAAGTCTAAGCCCTTTCAAAGGTCTCTTGTCATCATGAGGATGCACACCTCAAGCAATAAGTCTATCACTTTTAAGGCTTCCTGGTTAAACCTGTTGAGATAGTCTCGAAAGGACTCATTTTCCCTCTAAACCATATTGAACGATTGGGCCAATCTTTTTGCCGAAGGGTGACTTCTGATAAATTGATGGGTAAAAGCAATAGATAACTTATGGAAAGATGTAATGGAAGAGGGAGACAAGGTATTATACCAAACAATTGCCAGACCTAAGAGTGTTACCTCAAAACATTTGCATAGTGTGGGTTCATCGGCTCTATTGAGAACCATGTTCTTCCAATACTTTGTCATATGTGCTTGGGAATCTCCTCTTCCATCGTATCCAGCTAAGGTACCCTGAAGTCTGGTAGGATTGGGGCATTTCAGATAGCCGGAACAAAATGGGCCTTATCGCCAATAGGAGCATCAATTAACCAAGTCTAGATCGGCCTTTTTGTGATCTGTTCCTCCATCCTCTCCATTCTTTATAACAACTTCTTAAGGAGAAGGTCCGACCGACCATAGGCGTGCTTCCTTAAGGAGAAAGAGGTCGCGATCATGCTTCAAGCTTCTCGATGGAAGGCTTTCAACACGGGATTCGCTCCACGTGCCACTTTCCAACGTGTGGGGGGGGGGGAGGAGTTTTTCACTGGAGTAAAAGACTTCTCCGGTGAGGGTTACCTCTTGGTCGGGCTCCTAGGTGTACTTTACCAAAGTGTTGGGCTATTTCCATGTCTATGGTACATTGGAACTCACATAGGAATCCTATTGTTAAGGTCACTAGACGATCATCCTCAAGAAAGTTCATTAGGTTGCCTATTTGTTCCTCCATCAGTGTAGAGTTCTTCTCCAGTGGGGATTCTTGGTGAGGTTTGTTCTTTGATGGCTAAGTTGTCACCACACCTATGTGTGGTTGGGTTCCCACAGATGGTGCCATTTGTTGGCCTAGGGGACTTTGGTCATCTGAGCTCTGTGTCGGCATACACTGTGGCTGGAAGTTCATCCCTGAAAGAAACCAAAGAATAGGGCATAAAGGGAATCCCCAAAGTGTTTTTTAGGGTGAATTCTCTAATAACCTAGTAAGAAAGTGATATTGTTGGTAGTATTAGTTCATCTTGGCGTAGAGCTCCTTACCATATGTACCTAGGAATGGTCCCTTTGATATTGGCTCTTAGGGGGAAGTCCTCATATCTACCTTACATGTGTTCGGTCAGATCTAGAGTCAAACCTCTACATCATCCCAACTATCCCTTGTAACCAGCTCTAACACTGAACTTGAAAGGCACTTTGCACACACCTGGGAGCTGTTCTATAACCCTATTTGTCTCTATTTGGGACATCGGTGTTGAGGCAGGTGGTAGGCAGTTCAGTAAATGAGTTTTGGCCCAGATGTAGGCTCCCATGGTCATTATACCTTTCCAAAGTTATCGAGCCTTTGATAGACCACGGATGAGCACTTCAGCCAGTTCTTGGTTTTGTGTCCTTTGGCAAGTCCTTGGGCTAGTGTCCTTGGCCAGTTATTGGCCTCATGGCCTTCAGCCATCACTTACGCTGATCTAGAAAAAATGAAACCATAGGTCAATCTTAGAGAAGGCTCTTGCTCCTCTCAACCTATCAAATAAATCATCAACCCTTGGTAGAGGGTTTCTATTTTTTACAGTCACTACATTCAACTTCGTATAAATGATTCACAACCTATGTGTGCCATCTTTCTTTTACATAAAAAACACAAGAACACCTCATGGTGACACACTAAACCATATGATTTTTCCAGTACTTCATCGAGTTGCTTTTTCAACTCATCCACCTCTGGAGCTAACATCCTATATGAGGGTACAGAAATTGGTTTTGCCCTTGGTCGCAACTAGATAGAGAACTTTGTCTCTCTACATAGAGGTAACCCAAGTGATTCAGTAAGCCATACTTAAGTTAGTTGGTTAGTAATGGGAATGTCCATTAGCTCTTCTTCAAATGTCACACATTTCAATATATAGTAATAATCCTCGAGCACTATGGTGTAAGTGTCTATAACCTTTAGTTGGGAGCTTTTGACATTGTTTGCTAGCCCTCTGTGACAAGTCACCATTATCCCTTTTGGATTTCTCAAGGTTACAGTATGGCTTTCACAATCTATGTGAGCTTTATTCATACTCAAACAATCCATCCCCAACACAATATTATAGTAACTGAGGTCCATCATCCATAAATCATACAAGAGCTTATGGTTCTCAATCTCCAAGGGACAATCTTTCACAATCTCATTAGTGAGAATTATCCCTCTCTATGGAGTTTTAACGAGTTTCATATCATTCATTTATACCCATTTTAGTCGAAGTTTAGAGACTAAGCTAGCAGATATTGTAGACAATGTAGCACCAGTATCAAATAGAACATTAACACTAGTATTACATAAGATAAAAGTACCTTGCACTACTAGCTAGTCTAAAGTGACCTGGCTGGCATGGTTAAACAACCTAGGTTGAGGAGCAATAGGTTTTGGTCTTATCAATGGGGTTAGGGCTACTGTCACTCTCGGACCTTGATAGGAACCTTCATTGGGCATTTTCTAGCCTAATGTCCCTTAACTCCACATATTTTACAAGTATCTGTAGGGACTAATAAAGGACCAAACTTGCAAGGTTTATCATTATAGTACTTCCTATAAACAAAAAAAAACTTTGCCTTGCCTACATTGATCATCTATGCCTCACTCTGTCATAAAGGTTCTTTTCTCATAAATGGCGTTTTTCCAGAGTAATGACCCTAGGATGATGAGCATTTACTCACCTTAGTGATGGCGATAGCGCCATTAGGATCCCCACTGTGCACCGTGGAGGCTGCAGCAGGGGCTTCCGGATGTGCAGATTAGCCCGGGGAGGGGGTGTTCTGTGTGGGTCACCCAGAATGGCCGACAGCATCTTTTTCTCATGGTCGGAGGGCCTGCCTGAAACACTCAGAAAATAGGGGTTAGGAGGTCCCCGAAGTCTTTTTCCGAGGAGGAGCCTCCGACGCCCAAGTCAGTGCTTAGCCGAGGTCGATAAAGAGTAGTAAGCGCTAGGGGTTCTTGCCTGTCGTGTCCTCTTTTGAGGGCTCCGGGGACGAGGAAGGAGCCCCCAAGCCTCAGAGTATTTAGGTAGAGAGAGGAGAGAGATCCCCCCTTGTGCGAGACCATTCCCTGGCATATATAGGAGGGGGTGAACCCTTCGGATCATAACATGTGTAAATACAGATGGTATCCGTATTTCTAGGTGTGGGGTCCCTTAGCCGCCTGCAGGCTCCTCGGGCCACAAACTGCGTCAGGCGCAGCACTACGTGACAGGACGTAGGTAGGGGCGGTGCGCCAGAGCGCATATGAGGGCGGCGTGCAGGGTTGTTCGGGCAGAAATGTCAGAGACTTCTTGATAGCTCTTGTCGTACCTCCGAGGTCCCCTCGGTTGATGTCTCTCTTCGGAGTGAAGGGCCTTCTCCCGGAGTCACTCCGGTATTTCGGGGTATTTACGGGAGTCGAAGTTGGTCTCTTCAGAGGGCTTTCGCCTGCAGAAGGTGGCTTGGCACTTCTCCCAAATCTAGTTCGGTCACCCTCCTGATGGAGGCGATACGGTAGTTTCCCGAGGTTGGTATTGGCAGGCTACCGAGGTTGCGTGCCTCAGGTGTTTGGCTCCCTTCTTCTCGGGATCCTTAGGTGTTCGGGGCGATAGCACTTCGGCTATCACTTAGTATCCATGGCGAGGCTCTCTTCTGCATCAGCATCCAATAGTAGTACTTTCTATATTGCCTGGTGATAACTTTTAATATTAGCAACCAAAAGAAACTACCTCAAATTGAGATTTAGTGTTACCCACTCTAGGGCAGTACAATTATGGTGCCAAAATTGTTCATTTGAAGCTCTTAGGGTTGGTATGTTCTGTTGGCTATCAAAACAGTACCCTTAGTGTGCATAACCAAGTGGCCCTCTTGGGGACTATGCAAATGCATGCATACTAGTCCAACCATTCCATACATATTCACATTTTATGCACACCATGGTAGCAAGGAAGGAAAACACTAGCACAAGTCTTAATCATGGCTACCACACAGTAGGCAATCTTATTAAGTTCAAGTAACTAGCCACCGCACCTGAAACTTCCTCTAAAAACCTATATTAATCTAGCCATTCACCCTTACATTTTGTTGTTTCCATTATCAAGTAGAGTCTTTAAGAAAACGAATGAATTTGGCTTTACATCAATAGCCCACCTATGGACCAAGTTATAGATTTTTCAAGTTGGTTACAAAAATCTAACCAAATGAACAATAACTTATCCAATTTTGAAACATCATAACTTTCGCTACAGGGCTCCAAATGCAGAAATTAAAAAAGCCAGTTAAACCACTAGATGTGCTCTAGGTGTGGTCAAAATTTAATACTAAGATTCATTTTACACAGGGAGATATAGAACTTTAAGTGCAGGGTCAAAATTCTATCCACTGTTGGACCATTATACCCATACAAAATTTCATAAGTGTGCAAACACTTTATTCACAAGGGGTAAGCCCTCCAAGGATATCCTATACATGTCCAATACACATAGGAATTATATACTCTTGCATCTAGCAACTTTATGTGGCCATATTAGAATTTACAAGCAAGCAACGTATCATTCACACTTAGACAGCTTGTGCACCGCATTCACATTCATAGCAAAACAGTCATCAAATGTTCACATACTTGTTTCAACTTTACATGTATTACATGTCATGCATCCATGGACTACATAATGGCCTTAACTTAGCTAAAACACACACCAAAGTTATAGGAGAGCTTAAGACAAAATGCACTCTAAAAAACAGGATGTTGGACAGCTACTGCGTAACACAATAAGCACCATCACTAAAAATACCAAATGTGCTCCTAAAATCACCAAAAACTCCACATCACAACTAGATACATGAAAGTTCAAATAATTTAAATTTCAGATCAAAACTGAAACAACAAAGGTCAGTTTGAATGTGATATTTTTGCTAGACCTAAAATGGGTAGATTTGATGGGAGTAAGTTGCATTCTGAAGCTTAGTAAGGAGAACACTTATACTATTAAGGTAGTGTAACCCTTGGTATCACCTCATACGAAGACACTAAAATTGATGGAAACCCCTAATGACTAAGAAACCCATCCAAGATGTTTTTGAATCTCCACAAGACATCAAAGAGATTGGATTTAAAGCCCCCACCCCTAATCAACTTGTGATTAGAAACAAGAAGTATAAGAAAACCAAGAACACAAGCAACTTGTGCACCAAGGTAGTCCTAAAAAAACAAAAGATATTTTCTCTCCAATGTAGCAATATTATTTGATCCAAAGGCTGTGTTTTACAACCAGAATATGTGCCTATTTATAGGCCTAAACTAGGGTAAAAGACTGAGAAAAATTCATAGCCTAAGTCACATAGGAAACCTAGGTACAAAAGACTTAAGAAAACTTACTCAAACTAGGACTCAAATACCTAATTTGCACATGTTTATTGTGTCCAGCGAATTCCCTTTATCCTAAGGGACCTAAATCACTTCCATAGCCTAAATAACATCCTAAATAATGTAAATAAACAAGAAAATAAAATAATTTACGCTACAACACAAGATTGGCCCTAGAAACCCCAAAATAGTATTCTTAGGAGCACTTTAAGGGCTCCGTACGGTTTTTAATTGTGTCTTTAACTTAAAACTTCAATAATTAAGTTCTATTAGCTTGAGACCTTCTTTCAGATGTTGAAAAGAGATCTTAAAACTTTATAACTAAAAGATTCAAGCTGTGGAATGAAATCGGCTCATGAACATTTCAATGGGGCTCAAAAGGTGCTCTCGATGGGTGCCCTTGGTGTTCCTTGTTCTTTGACTTTTCTAGGCACTATATAATTTAGTACCAAGCTTGGGAATCAATTCCACATGATGTATTGAATATTCCAGTAGATCCTTGTGAAAATCCACATCCATTCTCCATGAAAAAGCTTGAGACAAAAGCTTGAAGTGCACTAGTGAACTCCTTAGCCTTCTTTCTTGTCAATGGTCCACTAGTTATCTTTAGTGGGTCCTTGTCATCCTTGGTTGTGTCTTGTTTCATCATATCAAAATCACAAGAATCACAATGCATATATCCAACATAAAACAACCAAATGCAGCAGCCAAACACAAAGAACAAACACATGAAATGCGGCAGTGCCAATTAACATTGGTTAGGCCATAAAACATGCAATAAACATAAACAAATGACTATGAAAACCCACCTGAAGCATAAGCTTGCACTTAGGAGATTTTTAACACTAGTTAGTACTAACTTTGGGCTCTAGACACCCTAATATTTGCTGCCATCATTGTGCACTTCACACTAAGGCCAAAACCTTCACTAAGTGCACCTCCCTTCGCTAAGCTTTGGTTCATCAAGCACTTAGGTCTCTTCCAAACTTAGCCCTATCACCATGGATGCTTGAATAGTATAGTAAACAATCCATGGGAGCAAGAGAACTCCTTACCTTGTTGGGTAGGCTGAATTTGAACTTGATTCTTGATGCACCCAAAACGTAGCACTCGTATGCCTTCAATTGTGCTTCCTTGACTTCAATTGCAAGTAATTGAAAGCTTGAAGGTATGATGGATATGGAGGAAGTGTAGAAGTGGGTGGTGGCTGGGATGTTCAAATATGAGAGAAGAAAACAAGGAAATGACTACTTAAATGGGCTTTAGTGCACTAAACACCCTTAATAGCCTTAACCATGCCTTATGTCATTTTCCTTGCTACAAAACCATGGTTTCTTACTCTTAAACTCCTGATCACATTTTTGACATCCTTATCATGGCATAGTCACTGCTCCTTGTGTGGGATAACCCCATAATTTCACCATTTCACTTAAGTCAAAAGCTTGTTCATGCAAAGGCTTACACAAAGACACTTAGGCTTACAGAATATAATGGTTTTTCTTACCATTATACCACACTTTATAGTTCTCCCATTTTTGTGAGGTGGTAACAATCCTCCCCCCTTTATAAATTTTGGTCTTCCAAAATAGCCTTTAGCTTTGGGTACTCTGTAGGATACTCTTCCATAAGGTCTTTCTCAGTTTTCCAGGTTACTTCCCTTTTGGAGTGATGTGACCACTGAACTTTAAGCATGGGAATGGGCTTGTTTCATAACCTCCTGGTATCCTTGGCTAAGATAGCTATAGGTTTCTCTTTATATGTCAAGTTAGGTTCTAACTGTATGTCTTCCACTGTAATAGCATGCCGTGTCCAACAGACACTTCTTAAAATACCGATGTAAAAAACATTATAAACACTTTACATGCTTGGCTATAGAGCAAACCTATATGCTACATTGCCAACCCTGACCAAGATATTGTAAGGACCTATATATCTTGGAGCTAACTTGGTTCTTCTATCAAATTTGACAGTGCCTTTGGTTGGTGCAACTTTCAGTCAAACATTGTCACCAACCTCAAACTCCAAGTCTCTCGTTCTTTTATTCACATGGGTTATGGTTCTTTCATTGGTTGCCTTTAATCTCTCTTGAATCTTTTTGATCTTGGTAGTAGTCTCCTCAATGATTTTGGGACGCAACTCTAACCAGTCTGAGGCTTTCACCCAACAGTGGGGTGTCATGCACCTTCTTCCATGTAATGCTTCATAAGGTGCCATGCCATTGGTGCTCTAATAACTATGGTTATAGGAAAATTCCACCAATGGCAAGTGTTGGTCCCATTCACCCTTGAAATCCAACACACAGCACCTGAGCATGTCTTCTAGTATCTGTATCACCTTTTCAGATTGCTTATCAGTTTGGGTTGATAAGCAGTACTCAAGTGGGTCTTAGAATGAAGTGCTTTGTAAGAAGCACTCCAAAACTGAGTTGTAAATCTTGGATCTCTATTAGATACAATGGAATCTAGTATTCCATGTAGCCTAACTATCTATTGGATATACATCTGAGCCAACTTATCTAGAAAATCTTTTAGTTTCATAGGTAAGAGTGGGCACATTTGGTTAGCCTATCCACAATGACCCAGATTATATCATGCCTTAATTGGGTCATAGGCAACCCAGTCAAAAAGTCCATGGTTATGTTGCCCTACTTCCTCAGTTGTATAGGTAGAGTCTGTAGGGTGCTAGCTAGCTTTTAGTGCTCTACCTTTACCCTCTGGCATGTGGCACATTTGGAGACATAAATAACTATGTCTTTCCTCATGTTTGGCGACCAAAAGTGATTCTTCAAGTCTTTACACATTTTCTCACTTCCTAGAAGTATGTTCAACTTACTTGTGTGAGCTTCTTCAAGCATTTCATTCCTAAGCTTTGGTCCTTTAGGTACATAAATTTAGCCCTTGAAGTGTTACTACCACACAAAAATGGGAGAATTACAAGTGTGGCATAATGGTCAAAAAGCCATTAGATTGTGTAATTCTCTTCATAGTGATTGAAGTATGAGGGGTAAAAGGTATAATGAACACCCCCTTAAAAGTGTTCCAAGTTGGTAACTTGGCCCCAAAGAAAAGCCTTAAGGCTTGCTTGTTTGTCAAGCAACCTATGGACTTTTTTTTAAGGTTTTGGAAATTCGGGTATTTAATTGTAAACTCACAAGAAAGAGCTTCGGAGAGTTATGAGAAGGATATGAATGATATGAAAGTTCTATTGGAGCACCAAATTTCTTATGGAAGACTACTAAGGACAAAGAAAACGCAAAAAGGCATAAAGGACCTAAGTGTTCTAATGTGGGCCTTAGGATGTGTATGTTTTTTACTTAAGTACAATGAAGCAATTTGGAGTTTTCCAACCTAGGGAGGGGTGGCTATGCCTTATAAATGGGTCCACAACATTGCACACATGTGTGCCTATAAGTTTAAGACAAAGAAACCATAATTAGTAGGAAGGAAAATGACATAAAGCAAGGTTAAGCTTGTTTAAGTGTGTTTTGTGCCCTTCAGCTCATTTAAGGCCATTTAAATGGCCAATTCACTTATCTCTCTCCCATATTTGGCCTCCTCTAGCCCAAGAACATAGCCACACTTCCTCCATAGCCACCACATCTTCAAACTTGCAATTGATTAAAATTGAAGGTAAAAGGAAGCGATTGGAAGCAAACTAAAGCTATTGCTTGAGTACCTCAAGGATCAAGCTTGATTTTCGGCCAACGCACTTTGGTAAGTGTTCTATTGCTCTCATGGGTTGTTTTCTATATTTTCAAGCAACCATGGAGCTAGGGCTAAGCTTGGAAGAGAGCCATGAGCTTGATGAACCAAGCTTAGTGAGGGGAGTTCACTTACTGAAGGTTTTGTGACCTTGTGTGAAGTGCACAAAGATGGTAGTGAAATCAAGGTTCTAGAGCCTAAAGTTAGTAGTAATTAGTGTTAAAATCCTCCTAATACCAAGCATTATCTTGAGGAGGGCTGCCATAGTGATTTGGTTATGTTTATTATGTGTTTTATGGACTAACTTATGGTATATGTTGCTGCCACATTTCATGTGTTTGTTGGCTGTGAATGGCTACTGCATTTGGTTGCTATATCTTGTATATATGAATTGTGGTGTTTTGTGTTTTAGTGTCTTTGGATGAAGGTTTTAATTATGGTTACATTTCCTATTGAATCCAAGTGCTACCCTTACTAAGTTTCTCAATGAAACTTACTCCTCTCAATTTTTTCACTTTCAGGTCCAGCCGAAATATACCTTCAAACTAACCTCTTTACTTTGAGTTTTACCCTGAATTTTTAGGTACTTGAACTTTCATATGTCTAGTTGTGAGCTGGAATGTTTGGTGACTTTAGGAGTACTTTCAACATTTTTAGTGATTGTACTTATTGTGTTGTAGAGCAGCTGTCCAGCATTGTGTTCTGGAGTCTATTGTGTCCTAGGCACTCTTGTAACCTAGTGTGTGTATTTAGCTAAGTTAAGACCATATTATAGTGCATGTATGCATGTACATGTATTGTATTTAAAATGAGATAGGTATGTGAACATTTGAGAAATGTTTTGGCTGTGTATGTGATGTGGTGCAAAAGCTGCCTAAGTCTGAATGATGGGCTGCTTAATTGTAAATTCTATTTTAGTCACATATGGTTGTTAAATGCAAGGGAATATATTTCCTATGTGTGATGGACATATATGGGGTAGGCTTGGAAGGATTTTACCTTGTGAATGAAGTGTTTGTACACGTATGAAATTTTGTATCGGCAAGATGGTCATAAAGTGACTAGAATTTTGACTCTGCACTTAAAGTTCCAGATATCCTTGTGTAGATGGAATCTTGACATGAAATTTTGACCACACCTAGATAACATATACAGGTTAAACTAGGATTTAAAATTTTAGAATTTAGAGCCTTGTAGCCAAAGATATGACATTTCAAAATTGGCTATGTTACTATTCATTTGGTCAGAATTTTGCAACCAACTTAAAAAATCTAGAACTTGGTCCATAAGTCGGCTATTGATGTAAAACAAAATTCCTTGGTTTGCTCTAAGTCTCTGCTTGATAATGGACTAGCTAAAGTAGGGGATACATGGCTAGAGTGATACAGTTTATTAGTGGAATTTATAGGTGCAGTGGCTGGTCACTAGAACTTAACAAGATTGCCTAATGGGAACTCACTCCCAGGCCACCGCTGTCGAAACTCGGCATTCTAAGGGCAAGGGTGTTACCACCTCACAAAAATGGGAGAATTACAAGTGTGGCATAATGGTAAAAAACCATTAAATTGTATAATCTTTTTCATAGTGATTGAAGTATGAGGGGTAAAAGGTATAATGAACACCTCCTTAAAATTTTTCCAAGTTGGTAACTTGGCCCCCAAGAAAAGCCTTAAGGATTGCTTGTTTGTCAACCAACCTATAGACTTTTTTGTAAGGTTTTAGAAATTCGGGCACTTAATTGTAAACTCTTAGGAAAGAGCTTTGGAGAGTTATAGGAAGAATATGAATGGTATAAAAGTGCTATTGGATGACCAAATTGCTCATGGAAGACAACTAAGGACAAAGAAAACACAAAAAAGGCATAAAGGACCTAAGTGTTCTAATGTAGGCCTTAGGATATGTATGTCTTTGACTTAAGTCAAATGGAGCAATTTCAAGTTTTCCCACCTAAGGAGGGGTGGCTATGGCTTGTAAATGGGTCAAAAATGTTGGCCACATGTGTACCAATGAGTTTAAGACAAAGAAACCATAATTAGTGAGAAGGAAAATGACATAAAGCAACGTTAAGCATGTTTAAGTGTGTTTTGTGCCCTTAAGCTCATTTAAGGTCATTTAAGTGGCCAAGTCACTTATCTCTCTCACTTTTTTTTGCCTCCACTAGCCCAAGAACATGGCCACACTTCCTCCATAGCCACCACACCTTCAAACTTGCAATTGATTGAAATTGAAGGCAAAAGGAATTAACTGAAATCAAACTAGAGCTATTGCTTGGATGCTTCAAGGATTAAGCTTGATTTTCAACCTACCAACTTTGGTAAGGGTTCTCTTGCTCCCATGGATTGTTTACTATATTTTCAAGCATCCATGGAGCTAGGGCTAAGCTTGGAAGAGAGCCATGAGCTTGATGAATCAATGTTAGTGAGGGGAGTGCACTTATTGAAGGTTTTGTGATCTAGTGTGAAGTGAACAATGATGGCAGTGAATTAAAGGATTTCTAGAGCCCAAAGTTAGTACTAAATAGTTTTAAAGTCCTCATAAAACCAAGCATTAGCTTCAAGAAGGCTTCCATAGTGATTTGGTTATGTTTATTATGTGTTTTATGGACTAATCTATGATATATGTTGCTGCCACATTTCATGTGTTTGTTGGTTGTGAATGGTTGCTCTTTTGGTTGTTATATCTTGTATATAAGGATTGAGGTTTTTGTGTTTTAATGTCTTTGGAAGCAGCTTTTAATGATGGTTACATTGCCTACTGAATCCAACTGCTCTCCTTACTAAGTTTCTTTATGAAACTTACTCCCCTCAATTCTGTCATTTCAGGTTCAGCAGAAAGATCACACTCAAACTGACATTTTTGGTTTGAGTTTTGATCTAAAAATTTAGGTACATGAACTGTCATATGTCTAGTTATGATCTAGAACGTTTGGTGATTTTAGGAGAACATTTGGTATTTTTAATGGTGGTACTTATTGTGTTGTGCAGCAGCTATCTAGCATCTTGTTCTGGAGTCCATTGTGCCTTAGGCACTCCTGTATCCTAGGGTGTGTATTTAGCTAAGTTAAGACCATTTTTTAGTGCATGTATGGATGTACATGTAGTGTATGTAAAATGAGATAGGTATGTGAACATTTGAGTAATGTTTTGGCTATCTAAGTAATGTGGTGCAAAGCCGCCTAAGTGTTAATGATGGCCTGCTTACTTGTAAATTCTGTTTTGGCCACATATGGTTATTAAATGCAAGGGAATGTATTTTGTATGTGTAATGGACACATATGCGGTATGCTTGGAGGGCTTTCCCCTTGTGAATGAAGTGTTCACGCACTTGTGAAATTTTGTACGGCAAAAATGGTCATAAAGTGACCTGAATTTTGACTCTGCACTTAAAGTTGGCTTAGTCACTGTTCATTTGGTTAGAATTTTGTAAAGAACTTGAAAAATCCATAACTTGGTCCATAGGTGGGCTATTGATATAAAACAAAATTCCCTGGTTTTCTCAAAGTATCTCGTTGATAATGGAGCAAAGAAAACAAAGGGTACATGGTTAGAATGATGCAGTTTATTAGTGGAAGTTACAGGTGCAGTGGCTGGTTACTAGAACTTAACAAGATTGCCTAATGTGTGGTACCCAAGATTAAGACTTGTGCTAGTGTTTTCCTTCTTTGCTGCCATGGTGTGCATGAAATGTGAATATGCGTTTGATGGTTAGAGCAATATGAATGTGTTTACAAAGTGCCCAAGAGGGCCATTTAGGTATCCACACTAAGGGTAGTGTTATAATGGCCTACAAAACATTACCAATCCTGGGAGTCTAAATGCACAATTTTGGCACCATAATTGGACTATCCTAGAGTGGGCAACAAAGGGTATTTCAAAGTTCTAGTCCACGCCTACGCCTCCCGTGGGGAATGACCAAGCACCCATGGAGCCTTTATTCCTAACGGATGAGTTTGCTCTAATGGTCACTATGGGCTTCCTGTGTGACTTTCAACACTTCATAGTGGCTGAAATTACCTGGTAACTTAGGCAAAGGTGGTCACACCACATTCTCATGCAAGGACCCCCTCCCTAGAGGTATATCCGGAGAGGGGGCGCTGGTCATCTTGCCGGAGTTCCTTAAATAGGAGCTTTCATGGGAAGTCTTCAATGGAGAACCCCCTGCCTCCTGGGTGGTACACAACTAGTACCAGATCAAAAGAACAAAGGACCTCCCAATGATGGACCCCTTCATCAGCAAAAAAGGCCCCATCTCCTCAATGCTGAAGCTATTCACCAAGGAGAATACGTCATTCTCTCTTCCCTGCAAATCACAAGCAATGGGGAGAAGACAGTACTACCGTCTTGATGGAAAGAATCCTAGAAAGCTGGGATAAGATGGTGAAACAGGTCTCTCGAAAGCCCGTATGGTAGAGGCTATTAAAGACAATCACTGGATAGGAGTCCGCCTTTATTAGGGAGATAGTGGAAGCACCAATGGCCAGTGATTTCCAAGTACCATGCTTGGAAACTTACAATGTATGTAGTGACCCTGAGGGCCACTTAACAAAATACAGAAGAAGCATGCTGCTGCATGGGGCCAATGATGCCACGCTCTACAAGTGTTTCGAAGTTACTTTATCTGGATCAGCAACTGTGTGGTACAACTCCTTGGCACCAGGAACCATCATAGGCCTCTAGGAGTTGTCCACCACCTTCAGTTAGTAATTCATAAGGAGGGGACCAACGGCAGAGATGCCTGTCTAGATGTTCAACATAGCCCTAAAGTATGAGGATACTATTCAGGACTATGTTAAGATATTCAACAGAGAAGCACTCAGTGTTATGGGCTTTTGCCCCGAGATCCGAATCCTCGCAACGATTAGAGGGCTGATGAAGGATTTACAGCTCTTCGACAAGCTCCCAACTGATCCCCTAGGCATCATTGGTGAATTCTACTGAAGGGCAGAATAGCACATGACAGCTAAAGAACTGAGAATGGGAGGTCCAAAGTTTGAGCATTATCAATCCAAGGGTCACAGTCACCAACCTCAGTATCAGGCTGAGGGCAGAGGCAGGCGTCGAAAGTCTAGGGGGAGAAAGCCGGTGACACTCACCCCCTTGAACACCATAGGGCCAAATATCCTCATTACTACCACTTTGAGGTTTTAAATATAGTGATCAATTTTAGTGAGCTCAAGCCCCAGGCAGTCCATGTCTTGTAGGCCAAGTAGAACATGTGCACTATGTTTACCTAAGTGGCCCTCTTGGTCATAATGAAAAGATGTGTATATTGGTCCAACCATCACACACATATTCATATACAATTTCCTCTAGAATTAATGATAACAATGAAATTCTTGATTCCTAGCCAATATGGAATTTGAGTAAAATCCCCAAGTGCATGTACAATCATATGCACACATGATGCTATTGGTGCGCATTTTTTTTTTGTCGAAACTTTCACATTATGTCCAACTCAAATTCTACCCTTGTTCTCCTGTGCCCTAAAGTTTTAAACCCTTTAATACCCTTAAACCTTCATAGGGAAATAGGTTTGAGACATTAAATCCATCTAAGTTTACAATTATGGATTTTACACTTAATCGGGTAAAACTGACCATATAAACAATGCTCAGCAAAATCAGCCAATTTTGATAGGCATAACTCTGGCTACAAGGCACCAAATCCAGTGATTCAAAAGCCAAGTTATTCCCCTTGAACTTTTCTAAGTGTGGTCAAGTTTCATAGCCAAAATTCTTTATGTACAGAAAGTTATGGCGGCTGGAGTACAAGGTACCAAATTTTAGCCATTATTGACCATTATGCCAATACAAAATTTCATAATATTCATACACTTCATTTCCAAGTGTAAAACCCACTTTCTAGTGTCCATATATGTATTATACACATGGGAAAACCATTCCCATGAATTTAGAGCCCTTCTAACCATCATTCATAAAAATTCCATCAAAATAGCCCATAAAGACCATATGGACAGCATTGTATACACACTTCAAAGCACACTCCATTGATCCATATATCCTTCTCACACAACACATACCACATACCCAGATCATTTACATGCATTTATGCACCACATACATGACAATAACTTAGTTAATACATACACTAAGCTTCTTGGAGAACTTCAAAAGCACTAAGCACTCCAGAAACTTTACCATTACTAAAAATAGCTAATGTGCTCCAAAAATCATGAAAATTTCTATTTTTAAAATAAACATATGGAAGTTAATATACCTGAAATTTCACATAGAAATTCAAATGACAGCTATTATGTTGAATGCTCTCTTTCAGGTGCTCCTGAAATGGACAGAAATGTGGTAAGTCTCTTTGAAGAACTTAGTAAGGGCTTATCATTAGAAAATTGAATCCCCAAAAACATAACTGAAATCCAAAGACATAAAAACACAAAAAAAAAAAAGCATACATACTGATGCGAACCCCGATGGTATAAAGACCATGAAACGCGCCCAAGATGTGATTCAAGCTCCACAAGACATCAAAGAGACTGGGTTTAAAGACCCCCACCCCTAATCAACCTGTGACTAGAAACGAGAAGTATAGAACTCCAAGAACACAAGTACACTTGTGCACCAAGGCAGTCCACAAAGAACCAAAGAGAAAACCTCTCCAAAGAGCAATATTATTTTGGCATTAATCTGTGTGTTTACATCCAGAATATGTGCCTTTATATAGGCCTAAACTAGGGTAAAAATCTGGGCAAAATTCGCAGCCCAAGTCACCTAGGAAACCTAGTTACAAAGGACTCAAGAAAACCTAGTCAAACTAGGATTCCTACACCCTTTTAACACATGTTTAAGGTGTGCAGCGAATTCCATTTATCCTAAGTGACCTGAATCACTTCCATGGCCTAAATAACATCCTAAATAATGTAAATAAATAGGAAAATAAAATAAAATACGTTACAAAACAAGATTGGCCATAAAAACCCCAAAATAGTCTTCTCAGGTGGTTCCTGCTTGTGTCTTCAACTTCAAGCTGAAATTCGAACTTGATGCAGCCATGATTTCTCAAAATTCAAAGCATGAAAGTTGTAGATCTCTTTCTTAGCTTTGAAATGACACCTGAACCACACAAAACGGACATCTAAAGCCAAAGATATGCCCAAAATACTGCAACTGCTTCTGAACCAGCGATAACTCGTAAATCGCGACTTTGAAGCTAAATTGGACCTCCTTAACGTGCAAACTGGGTTTCATGGTCTTCATATGATTTGTAGCTCCAGATGTTAGCTTTCCAATGAATCAAGAATCACTCAATTCTGATCTGTTTAGCTCAAGATATGATTTTTCTACCAGAACATCGCCAATCTGTCAACATCAAGCCAATCTGTCAACATCCGAGCTTGAAGTGCACTAGTGAGCTCCTTAGCCTTCTTCCTTGTCAATGATCCACTAGTTATCTTCAATGGATCCTTTCCATCTTTGGTTGTGCCTTCTTTGATCGTATCAGCTCCCCCCTCCTTAGAAGGATTCGTCCTCGAATCAAAACCTACATTAGAAAAGGGAATTGAATCAATAAAAATGAAATAATCAACACATAAGCACTTACCTTTCACATAAGCACCAATTGCATGGAATGCTTGTGTATGGAGGTTTAATCTTGTGAAAAACCTGAACCAATATCCAAATGCAATGATAATTTTGATACCTCCAGGGTCAAAAACAAAGTTAGAAGCAATTAGCACAACAAATCTGAAATTTTGCACAATTTTCATCTTAACTCTAGGCATCACTTTCATTGCCTTTGCCATCTCAAAAACATTATTCCCATAACTAGGAAAGGTGTTGGAAGAATTTACCTTAGGGATGCTGTATGCACTCAAAACAAATGTACCTAAACTCACACAAGTGTTATGGTTATGAAAAACACAAGTTATGCATGTCAAGACAATGGTTTGCATAGGCCATTCAACCAAACAAGAATTGAACCCAATGTGGCCTAAACTAATAGCCAAACTAGGATGCATGAATTTCAAAAAAATCCTAAGCATTTTAAATGAAATAAGATCAAACTTATTTTTGTATGTATATGCACCACAATCCATGAAAATTATGAAGATGTATGAAATGTGACACAAAACAAAGGACTCAACATACCTCCTTAAAAGGCTGAATTTAAAACTAGAATTTTCACTCAAAATAAAAACTTTCAGGTTTGGACATAAAGCAAAAAGATAAAGGCTCAAAACTTTGTGTAATGCATGAGTAAAGGTAAAGAAATGCTTGCTGGAAATTAAAGATTGACACACAAAAATGGGCTGAACATGAATGTGAATCAAAGAAGTATGTAATGCATGGATAACAACCAATTTATGCATGACAAATGCCAAAGAAATAAATTTTACTTGAGACAAAACAAAATAATGTGAGATGGATGCAAAACAAACAAATTCAAAAACAAAAGACTCCAAAACAGATTTTTCTTTAGAGAAACTCAAGCAATTCCAAAGAGGATTTGACAAAACCGAAGAATTAGAAGCTCTAAAACCATATTTTTTCAACGTTTCATGCTTACTTCCTTCTCTTACTCTAGTTTCATGAAAACCATTCTTCAAAATAACATTGCAAGCAAACACACATTGTTTGAGATTTTCATGCAAAACTACATCAAATCTAGGTGTTAGGAAGAAATACATTACAGTGGTTGGACTTAGTCTCCAAGTATCTTCCTTTGGTGTAGGAACCACAAAATTTTCACCTTTGCACTCAATGACTTTGGTTGGAGTTGCATTAATTTCATCCCCTTGAAACATAGGATAAGAAACAATGTTAGGCAAACTTTTACATATGAAATCACTTGGACTTACCTCAAATTGTTCCTTTTCAACCTCCTTTGTTGGTTTGATGCATGGGACATGACTTGGAATATTGGGAACACCAACTTCTTCGATGGGCAGCAACTCACTTGATTCTTGTAGCTCATCTCCACTTAAGTCCTGAAAAGAAGACAACACAACACTAGAAAAAGACTTTGTTATGTTAGATGAAAGTATGGCTTCTCTGTAGGTCTTTCTCTCTTCACTCGGCTTGGGTTCATTGCACTCTTGTCTTCTCTCAACTTCGCACTCAATTTCTTCTCTCGGGAACTCTCCACTCTTCTTCCCCTCATGTTCACTCTTCTCACTTAAACTCTCGGTTGTTCTCTCGGCTTTCCCCTCATCACTCTTGCCCTCAACTTTCCCCTCTTTTTCTTTTCTCTCAACCTCACTTTGAAGTTTTCTTTGATCCTCCAAGACTTGTTGTGGTGAAAGTGGTACAAGCATGATTGACTTTTCTTGTTGAGATTGAGACAAGTCTCCTTTTGTGGTCTCCACTTTTGGCTTGGGTACTTCTCTTACATCTTTGCTCCATGCTCCTTTCCATGTGGAAATTCCTCCTTGACACATCTTGGATGCCTTGGACCTTTTGATGATCCTTTCGGCCTTGGTGGCATAATAAAGCAAATCCTCCATGTTGAAATAAGGCGCCATTTCCACTTTGTTGGCAATCTCAGGATTGAGACCATTAATGAATCTAGCAATGGTGGTCTCCTCATCCTCCATGATGTTGGCTCGGGTCAAGGTCATCTCCAAGTCTTTATGGTAGTCCTCCACACTCCTTTGGCCTTGCACTAGCTTTTGAAGCTTTAGGCGTTGATCTCTATAGTAGGAGCTGGGCACAAATCTCCTCCTCATTAAGGCTTTAAGGGCTCTCCATGTGTGTATGGGCTCCTCCTCATTCCTTCTCCTAGAAATAACATCCTGATTCCACCATACAAGAGCATAATTAGTGAACTTTATGGTAGCCAATTTAACCTTCTTTTCCTCAGAGTAATGATGGCAATCAAACACCATCTCAATCTTTTGCTCCCACTCCCAATATGCATCGGGATCACTCCTCCCTTGGAAGGATGGAATGGTAAGCTTGATGGAGTTAAGATTGTTGTCCTCTCTTGGCTCACACCTCCTTGGAAGCCCATGGTCATGCCAAACTCTTTCTTCCTCCTCGGGTTCTTCTCTCCTTGGACCTCTCCTTGGTTGCAAGATGGGATTTGGTCTCCTTGGCAACCTCAAATCAATGTCCTCAATCCTCCCCACAAGTCTATTGAGAGTTTCTTGAAATTCTCTCATGGTTGGCTCCTCATTGTGTCTCACTTCCATCCTCCTATCCTCCTGGCCCTCCATACTCCTGAAAATAACAAAGATCCTCACAAACACTCACCTCACGTGTTTCACTCAAAAGATGAACACTCAAACACTCAATTTGTTAGTGAGATATTGCTATTCAAAGAGTTCTCAAAAGTTCTAAGAAAACTATCCTCAAAGCACACAAGAAAACTTGAATTTTTGAAGAACTATTTTGACTCCAAAAGAGGTGGGCTAAACAAGCTTTAAAAGACTCTAAGAAGCCCTTGCAATGGATGATCACAAGAACCACAAAGAAAGCTTTTTGGCTGGAAAAACAATGGGATAGGTTTTGGGCACAAAAACTTTCAACACTTTGTGAAAAACTTCCTTTTTGCAAGCTCTTTCCTTTTCCTTTCTTTTTCTTTTTCTTCCCTTTTTTTTTCCTTTTTTTTTTTCTCTTTTTTGCTTGCTGTTTTGATGCTAAACAAATGTTCTCCTTGAAATTCCTTGCTGCCAAAGACAAAAAGTCAGTTTTCTATTCGGCCAAAACAAGAAACTATTGAAACTTGCACAATTTTGAAACAACTTTTGATACCGAAACTTCCTGAATTTGGATCCTTCTTTTTTTTTGGTGTTTTCTTGACTCTAGGATGCTGGAAACAATGAAAACAAGAGAGATTAATAGGGCTGGACACAAAACAGAAAGATAAGAAATAATCAGGAACAAACAATTTGAAACCAAGAAAACTAGACAACACGGATTGACTTCTTTTTGTTGTTTTTGTGATTTTCGGACTTGAACAAGGATGGAATAAAAAGGACAGACCTGAAACAAGAAGAAAAAGGATTAAAACAGAGGATTAAGACACGAAATTACTGAAAAAAATTGAAAGAAAACCGAAGATAAACAAGAACACAAGATATGTCCTTCAATGGAACTTGTGGCTCTGATACCAACTGATGCGAACCCCGATGGTATAAAGACCATGAAACGCGCCCAAGATGTTTTTCAAGCTCCACAAGACATCAAAGAGACTAGGTTTGAAACCCCCACCCCTAATCAACCTGTGACTAGAAACGAGAAGTATAAGAACACCAAGAACACAAGCACACTTGTGCACCAAGGTAGTCCACAAAGAACCAAAGAGAAAACCTCTCCAAAGAGCAATATTATTTCGGCATTAATCTGTGTGTTTACATCCAGAATATGTGCCTTTATATAGGCCTAAACTAGGGTAAAAATCTGGGCAAAATTCACAGCCCAAGTCACCTAGGAAACCTAGTTACAAAGGACTCAAGAAAACCTAGTCAAACTAGGATTCCTACACCCTTTTAACACATGTTTAAGGTGTGCAGAGAATTCCATTTATCCTAAGTGACCTGAATCACTTCCATGGCCTAAATAACATCCTAAATAATGTAAATAAATAGGAAAATAAAATAAAATACGTTACAAAACAAGATTGGCCATAAAAACCCCAAAATAGTCTTCTCAGGTGGTTCCTGCTTGTGTCTTCAACTTCAAGCTGAAATTCAAACTTGATACAACCATGATTTCTCAAAATGCAAAGCATGAAAGTTGTATATCTCTTTCGTATCTTTGAAATTACACCTGAACCACACAAAACGGACATCTGAAGCCAATGATATGACCAAATTACTGCAACTGCTTCTGAACCAGCGATAACTCGTAAATCGTGATTTTGAAGCTAAATTGGACCTCCTTAACGTGAAAACTGGGTTTCATGGTCTTCATATGATCTGTAGCTCTAGATGTTATCTTTCCAATGAATCAAGAATCACTCGATTATGATCTGTTTAGCTCAAGATATGATTTTTCCACCAGAACATCGCCAATCTGTCAACATCCGAGCTTGAAGTGCACTAGTGAGCTCCTTAGCCTTCTTCCTTGTCAATGATCCACTAGTTATCTTCAATGGATCCTTTCCATCTTTGGTTGTGCCTTCTTTGATTGTATCACATACAAAAATATAGCCATCCAAATGCACAAACAAATAGAATAGAATCAAATGCAATGTTGGGAACAATACATCATTAGGGTTAGTCCATAAACAATCAAATAAACAATATGAAATCACTATGGCAACCCTCCTCAAGCTAATTCTTGGTCTTAGGAGGTTAATTGGTCTTAGTCAGTACTAACTTGGGCTGTAGAAACCCTTGTAAACCCTGCCATCTTAGTGCATGAAAAACAGTAAGGATGAAACCTTTTTCATGCACTCCCCCTTAACCCATACTTGGTTCCTTGTGCTTTTTGCTCTCTTCCAAGCATGCTAATAGCTTCATGGATTCTTGATCATCATCTTAAGATAGTAAAAAACCATTAAACATGAAGATAAAACCCTTACCTAAGCTGTGAAGGCTCAAATCTTCAACAGATACACAATAAACCCAAAAACTAGGGTTTTTCTCTTCCTTGTTGCATCCAATTGCCTTCCTTCATGATTTCTTGGGAGATTGAGCTATGGTGGCTATGGAAGCTTCTGGAGGAGCTAAGGAACAAGTTGTGCTTAGTGGGGGATGAAAATGGGCAAGAAATGGCAAGAAATCAAGATATTTTACTTGACTTGATTAGTTTAACCTTAATCTTCACTTGGGTCACTATAAGTATGTCTTAAGCAAAGACTTTTTGGCTAATCTTTAGCCCACCTTTTTGACCTTAGAACCTGGAAATAAAAGGTTGGGACAATGCTTAAAATGGCCACCTTTGAATTTTGTCAAAAATCATCCCATCCTTAAGTTATTTTTGTGAACAATTGTCCACCTAGTTGTCCTAGGTTCTTGAATAATAGCTTTTGTTTCCTTTATGCAATTCAGCCTCCAAAAATTGCTTCCATACCATTCAAATCCTTCCAAAATCTCTCTTTGAGAGTTGTACAATTGAGCACCCAAGTCTTAAAAACTTGCAATAAGACCCATAAATTACTTGTAAAACAAACAATCCTTTAGGGCTCCCTTTAGTACCAATTAACCATTGTAATCTTTTAGGGAGGTGTAGATTATTCACTTTACCCCTTACATCTCATTCACTATGGTGAAAATTATGCTATATAATGGTTGATAACCATTATGCCTTTATACTGTAATTTTCTCATTTGTTAAGGTGGTAACACTCATGGCATTGGAAAGGCAGGGAATGTCAATCAAACATCTGAGGTCCATGGCCTTGGATAACATAAACAACATGAAGAAGTACTTCTAATTCAGGAAGTACATCGAGTCCTTAATCAAACAAGGGTAACTTCAGCATTCCTTGCAGATGCGTCACCTAAGGCTTGGGAAAAAACTGATGATGAGGGAAATGGAGAAGAAAAGGAATATGATTATGACAGGTGGCAAACTAACAGCAACCCTAGAAAGCACCCCCACCTTTGGATGGGGTTATCCAAGCAATAACAGATGGACTACCCCCAACCAAAAGAAAAAGGAAAGTTAGGAAGATTGTCGTAATGGAGTTAAACAACCCAATGAACAAGCTGACCCAAAGTGATGGGTCAGTTGTGAAGTTCCCACGTGACGATCTTCTCCTAATCATGGTAAGGATCGGAAGTTGGGACGTGAAGAAGGTGTTCGTTGATGACAGGTCAAATTCCAACGTCCTGTTCTTCTACCTATTGTTAAACTTGGAAATTTTTGAGCATGATCTCAAGGTTATGACCTTGCCTACCTTTAGAGTTGGTCCATTGGAACTCCCTGTACTTGGATGGATTGACTTGCCGTCGATGCTGAGGGGCACCTTAGTTAAGACCAAGGAGGAACTCTTTGCTTCCACCATGGCGAGGTTCACCATCATAAATGTCCCATCCTTGCACAATGCTATCTTCAAAAGACAGACATAGGGCAACCTTCACATCTGATTAGAAGTGAAATACCTAAATATCACGTTCGAGGCGAAGGAGGGAGACACAAAAATATTCATAAATGAAGCCAAAGTTAGGAATGTGTTTGTCAAGCAAGACAAAATCCAACCAAAGTCCACAAGCCGACCTTAGGGGAGAAGAGCACGACTGGGGAAGATGCAATAGAAGGGGGAAAATGTGATGTTGAAAAAATAGAAACTGAGGATTGATGTCTTGCAACATCCTTGTTATGTGACATGGTGGAAGCGGGAGGGACTTTCAGTGAGGAAGAGCGCCTGAAATGGAGGTTTCCCAGGAGAGCCCGCCTGAAATGTCCAGAAAATAGTGGTTAGGAGGTCCTCGGAGTCTTTTTTCAGTGTGGGAGCCTCCGACGCCCAATTCAGTGTTTTGGAGATAGTGAAGAATGAAGAGGTTAGCTCTCCAATGCCAGTGATGCCCCCTTACCTGGGGTGCTTTACCGAATATTTATAGAGGGGGGAGAAGCAGAAGTCTACTTGATGTGGCCGGCCCAGATTATGACACGTGTATGGTCAGATGTGATCTGTATCCTTGGGAAGAAAGGGAGTATCTAGCTGACCGCAGGCCGCCTGTGAGGGTGGCGTGTTAGAGCGTTTCTGCAGGCGGTGTGTTAGACCGTGTCTGGGGCCGGCGTGTCGGGGAGGTACCAGAGGATCCTTAATTGCTTCTACCGTACTCCCGAGGTCCCTTTGCTAGAAGAGATCTCTTCAGAGTAGGAGAACTATCTCCTGAGGTTACTTCAGTATCCTAGGAATATCCTTGCTGAGGATGGCCTTGTTCGGGAACATTCTCTTCTATCGAGGGTGGTTCGGTTGTCTTACCGAGGTTGACTCTATCATCACGAGAGATGAAGAATTACCGAGGTCGGATGTGAGAGGGGCCGGACATGGTTCTTCCCAAAGTTGGGTCCTCTCCTTCCGAGGGTGGTGCTTTACCCGAACCTACGGGTTTGAAAGGTGATAGGCACTTCGGCTATCACATGCTCCCCCCTAAAAAGTCGAAGCGGAGACTTCGGCTTTAATCTCCTGGAAGACATTTTGCTGAACTCTGAGTTCGGGACACTGCTCAAGGAGGCCTTCCTGACCGAGGTATCTTTACTTAGTTCTTTTGTCACACGTCACACAAGCCCTGGCCCATAAGTTCTAGGTTTAACTCCCAAACCTGTAACTAAAACCCCACATCTTCAATTCAGCCAAACTACCAAAGTTACCATTAAGTCTTATTTTCTTAAGGTAATAAGCCTGGGAGGTGGCCCAGGAGGCTTTAAAACAATTCCATGGTTTACTTGAAGCAGAAGTAAGGCCCAATGACACTAACTTGCAAAACAAGCAAGGGTTTAATAGATTACTTGCATGACAAGCAAGGCAACACTTAGTGAAAATTAAGTGCTTATATGGTGTGCAATCAAGTGTGCTACTTAAATGGCAACCAAGAAGCCCACAGTATTTAATTTAGTTTGGAAAACACATATTGATATGCATATGATCTTCTCATCCAATAAAGGTAGACAAAGAGGTTCACAAGATTTCATGCTCCATACTCACATAACCAAGCATAAGCCCATAACTATTCACATTGATATGCCAAACCTTGGCCCAAAGCATTCAACATATATACATGTCCAAAACCAACCATAAGATCATACACATAACTTGGCACATAAGCCCAAAAAAACCATCACAAAGCTAGGTAACCGAGACTACTTACATATACACCCAAAATAGTAGTCTACCTAGTATCCAACATGGCCACATGCCATGAACCCAAAAGTCTACCATGCCAAGTTAGAGTACAACCCGAGACCACTAATGGTTAAAAAGTACCTTAAGGATCCCATACAGTAACACACACTGCAACACCAACCCAATAGCCATGTTCATAGTCATAAAGGTGAAGACTATGATCAGAGCCAGTGTCCATGTATCCATACTGCTCTCCTAGACAGGTCCCAACACTACAAGCCTGCAAACTTAGCACATAAGTCTCGGCCAACTTATAAAATAAGACTTGTAATGTACCAAAACCAATAGCCAAGCACTCATTGGTACATACCTTGACAATTAAGCAAGCTAGCACAAAACACAAGCACAAAGCAAGCAAACACTATTCAGGCCGAATATCTTTCCCTAAAAAACAAATAGGATGGGCAGTGAGTATAAAACTCAGTAGAGCTCACTTTCAATACAACTCAATCAAGAGTTTATTTAGTTAAGCCGAGTCTACATTCAAGGCTTAACCTCCCATTAGCTCAACATAACTTGCAAAACAAACACAAAGACAAGGAAAACCCAACATATACATATACATGCTAAATAACCGAGACATATAAGCAACAATAACTATTGTTTGGTTAGCAAGCACAAAGAATTCACCAAAGCACACAACAACCCACACACACACCACAATGCCTATTCGGCCAAATCTCCATAACATGTGGCCATGTGCATTTTGCACACCTAACTTCACCAAGCACTTCACTTCCACTAGAGCTCCAAAATGTCTAGCAAATAGGCCACATTTACTAGCATTTCTAGCACATGTCCATAGTTAATTAGCTAATCAACACTATAACCGAATAAATTCTCAATAGCCCATCAAGCAACTAAGGTCATATGGCAATCTTGTCCATCAATTAGCTACTCTAAACACTTGAATCATGGTAATTGACCAAGCAATCAAAGTGTTAAGTGAACCCTACCTCCAATTGCTTTCGGCCAAACACAATCTTTCAAGCCCAAGTGTTCTTGTGAGGCACCTCCTAAGTGCTTGGCTTAGGCCAAGGAGAACCAAGGAAATAAGAGAAAACAGAAATGGGAGAGTAAGAGGAACTATGGAAACTAGTACAGTGACCTAAGTGTAAAGCTGGAGACTTTCAGGGCCAAATTTCACATGAAAAGGAACTATGGAAAAATAGGCAGAAATCTAAGAAAGGGGATCAAATTGCACACTTGATTGAGTGCTACAATTAACATGGAATTGGAAGTTTCAGCCATGCAAAAGTTATGTGGACTAGTAGTGTACTAAGCCAAATTGTGGGAGACAACAATGATTACTAGTCAAATTCTTGTCTACCACTGGTGTACTATTCACTAGTTATTAGTTAAGCTAACTAGTCTTTATTTAGTTACATGGCCAGTTTTACAAGGGAGATTTTGTGGCCTTGGTACTTGTGTTGTCTTGTGCTTGGCATAATGGGCCAAGAAATGACTTGAATGACATGTTGAACACAAGTTTTAAGGGCAACATTGAGCACATGGGGAATGGGAAGCCACATTGCACCATGCAAACTTTTGGAAGGCCGAATTTAGCATTTTAGCTAACTAGACTTTAAGACTTTCGGCCGAAACTAGCCAAGACCATTTCCTTAGTTCATTTTCGGGTTTCCTTGTTCTTGTTGGTCGAGAGTTCTTCCTTGAGTGCTCATCCAAATTTCACCATGAAGTCAAGCTAATCTTGGAAGCTTTTGAAGAATTCATGCTTGGGGTACTTGTTTCGGCCCTAGTTCACTTGGAAATCAAGCTTGTTCTTGAAGATTGAAGGAAGGTCGAGCCAAACTAAGCTAGGTTTGAGGTAACTTTGGAATCTCCTTGAATTCATGGTAGTTTTTCCATGTACAAGGGACCTTAGTGCTCAATTGAAGATATATTGAGTGAATTGAGCATTGGTTATGCTATTGTGGAAAACCTAGTCTCGGCCGAAAGTAATGGCTAAGTAATCTTGGTGTTCTTCATGAGTTCTATGGAAATTAGTCCATGATTGAAGTTAATTGTTGCCTATTGATCTTGTGCTAGGCAAATTGGAGAGAAGAACATCAAGTTGAGCAAGATTGTGCTTGGCCGAAAGGTATACCTTGAGGTAATTCATGTTCAACTCTTGATTACATGGCATTGATGCCATGAACTTTGATTAATGATATGTTGGTAAGTGTATGTTGGCTTAGAATTATGAAAAACGTTGGTGTGTGAAGTTGAGCTATATGGCCGAGAGTGAACATTACTTGAATATATGGTGATGGTACTATAAAACCATAGTCATTGATGATTTGATGTTTATGTGTGGAGTTAGTTGATAACGAACATGGTTATGTGAAAAAGGGGTATGTGGCCGAGAGCCTGAACTATTGAAGTTAAATGTTCTTTACTTAACGCATGGTAATTGTACCATGAGCAAGCCTTATAGATGATTGGAAGGTAATATAGTGAATAAAATGATGGGTAACCCATATGTATGTGAAAGTGAGCATCATGGCCGAAAGCTTGGTTTAGTGTGACATGGTGCATTTCACTTGGTTACTTGGTAATAATGCCATGGATGATGTTTATTGATGATTAGAATATCATGTGGTCTGTTAGAATGATGGGCAGCACATGTATATAAACTTGGGCCTTTTGGCCGAGAGCTTAAGTGTGTGTTGTAGTGTCCGTCATAGAAATCATGGTAGTTAGTCCATGGGTTTGTATTGTTAATGCCTATGTATTGTTATGATAGGCATTGTGGTTGAAGGACACTTGGACATTTGAAGTTGGCTTGAGACCGAGAGTTATTGAGGTAGGGTGCACTGGCACTTGATATTGCTTGGTATTATACACCATGGTTCAAGTGTCTAGAGTGACTAAGTGATGGTTAAAATTTTCCAAATGACCTTAGTTGCTTGATGGGCTTAATGTATATACTTGGTTGTTTTATTGATTAGCTAATTAACTATGGTACATGTACTAGAAATGCAAGTAAATGTGGCCTATTTGCTTGGCATTTTGGGAGCTGCAAATGGAAATGGTATATTGGTAAGATTTGTGTGCAAGAAATGCACATGCGTACATGTATGGCTTATATGGCCGAGAGCAACAATGTGGAGTGTGTGTGTGTACTTGTGTGCTTTGGTGATTTTCTTGTGCATGCTAACCCCATTTATGGATTAATTGCTATGATTATATATTTTGTATATGTATATGCTTGGTTTTCTTGTCTTTGTGTTTGTTTTGCAGGTTGAGCTAACCAATTGTAGGTTAAGCTTTGAGTGAACACTCAGCTTAACTAAATAGACTCATTTGAGTTGTATATGTATATAAATGTGAATCCTACTGAGTTATACTCACTGCCCATTCCTTTGTTTCAGGCAAGGACATTCGGCCTGAGTAGTGCTTGCTTGTTTGTGCTTGTGTTTGCACTAATTTTGCTTAATTCCCAAGGTATGTGCCAATGTGTGCTTGGCTTGTCAATTTGGGATCATTACAAGTCTTATTTACCTATGGTTGGCCGAGACTTATAAGTTAAGTTTGCAGGCAGTAGTTGGAGACTTGTCTAGGAGAGCTATGGATACCTGGACTGTGGCTTTGATCATAGTATTTTCCTTCATGACCATGAATCAGGCTATTGGGTTGGTGTTGCAGTGTGTGCTCCTGTATGGCATACTTAAGGTCATGTTTGACCATTAGGGGTCTTGGCATGTAATAACTTGGCATAAATACTTTTGGTTTCATGGCATGTGTAGCCATGTTATGGTTGCTAGGTAGACTACCCTTTTGTGTTTATATGTGTAGTCTTTAATGCCTAGGCTTGTGATGCTTTTATGGGTTTTGTATGCCAAGTTATGTATGGACTATGGATGGCATTATGCTTGCTTATGTTTGCTGGATATTATGGGCCAAGGTTTGGCACCTTTATGTGAATAGTATGGGCCTTGCTTCATGAAAATGTTGTGCATAATTATATGTACCTTAGTTGGCCGAGAGCATCATGCACATTTTACATGTGGTTTTAAAATCTAAACCAACTTTATGGGCTTCTTGGTTGTCATATAGGTAGTACACTTGATTGCACACCATGTATGCACTTAAAATTGCATTAAGTGTTGCCTTGCTTGTCATGCAAGTAATCAATTGAAACCTTGCTTGTTGTGCAAGTTAGGGGTTTTGGGCCTTGCCCTTGCTACAAGTTGTTAATGGAACTCTGTTAAAGCCACCTGGGCCACCTCCCAGGCCTCTTAACTTAAGAAAATAAGACTTAAAAGTTGCCTTTGCTTGCTAAGCCGAGAGCTAGGAACCTAATTATGGAGTTTGGCTTGTGAGCTAGTTTAGGAACTTTTAGGCCAGGGCCTGAGTGAGGTGTGACAGTTCTTCCCTCAAATTAGCCTACCACAATATCAATTAGGCATCACTTAACCTTGTTCGTGGATTAACTACCAAGTAATCAAAGAAGAACACCATGTTACCTCAATTCATGCTTTCGGCCGAATATCAATCTTCTAATCCAAAGTGTTCTTCACTCAATTGGCCTAATATAACATCAATTAAACACTTAAACTCCTTGTTCATGGAATTCAAACCATGTGATCAAGGAAACTTCAAGATTACCTCCAAACCCTAGCTTGGTTGGCTCGGCCCTTCTTCGTCTCTTCAAGAATAAAGCTTGAATTGGAATGGTCTAGTGCCGAAACCAAGCTTGCTAGCTTGTCTCCTTCAATTGAGCTTCAAATGCCCTTGAACCGAAATCAAAGATTGAAGGAGCTCAAGAGCTACGCCAAGAACACTAAGACAAGCAACTCTCGGCCAAAGAAACAAGGAAACCCGAAATGAAGACAAGAATGGCTTAAGTGGCTTTGACCAAAATCGATTGGTTGACACTTGTGTTTAAGTTGGCAATTATGCTTACTCTTGGCCTCAATTTAATTGCATGGATCAATGAAGCCCACACTTGCTCACGGTCTCACATGCACCATTAAAACCATGTGTTCACTTGGCACTTAAGTTACTTCATGGCCTATAATACCATGCACATGTTAACACAAGTTCCAAAGTGCCATTTTTCCCAACAAAACCGGCCAAATAAACTAGTGTGAACACTAGTTAGTCTAGTTCAAGAAATGATGATTACTACCTTAATGGAAGACATGACATGACTAGTTATGATTGTTGTCTCCCTTAAATTGGTCTAGAATACCATTAACCCTTGCATAGTTTTGCATGGCCGAAATCATCCTCTCACAATTTGTACTTTTAATTGCACCACCAAGTTAAGTGTGCAATTTGGTCCCTTTTCTTTGTTTTCTGTTATTTTTCCCATAGTTAAGTTTCTGTGTGCAATTAGGACCCAAAAGTTTCCAGCTTTGCACATACATCACTGTACTAGTTTCCATAGTCCTTCACATTATTCCTCTTTGTTCCTTGGCCTAAGCCAAGCACTTAGGAGGTGAGCCTAACATCTTTGGTGACCTCGGGGCACGTACTCCCTTTGTTTTCACTTTTTCTACTGCAGGTTAGTGAACCGTCGTGTTTTGTGACCAGGTGTGTCAGTTATGGATGGGCGTGCCTGGGTTTTCGCAATGTTTGGGGGCGTGCCCTAGTTTCTCACGTTGGATGACATGTGGCCGTTGATGGATGGCGAATAGTTATGTCGGTTACGTTAATTGTGTCTCTTCACCTTTGAGGAGTAATAATGAGGACGTTTCATCTTCGAAGAGTAATAATGACGACGTTTCGCTTACCCTCTTCGGTCTATATAAGCGCCTTTTGCCTCATTTCTTCATACTCCTCTCTTTTGCTCTTCATCTGTTCTAGAGTTCTTTCTCATTTTTATTTCTCTTCCGGCGGCAGCTTTAGCGGTGGAGCAATTTTACGCAACGCCTCATGACAGTGCTCAGGAATCCAGATTTCCTTCTATAGCTCTTCTTTTCTACCGAGGTTGCTTTAGGTTTTTTTTTTCCGAAGTCCTTCGATCCTCTTCTTTCATTTTCCCCGAGGTCACTATTCTTCTTCTTCTTTTCTGAGATATGTCGAGTCCAACTCCATTGATGTCTGTCCATCCTCTCCCCGAAAGCTTTCTCCCTCTCGAGTTTTATCCGTGTTGTACCATTTCGAAGAAGATGACAAAGTGGATGGCCAAATTCTATTTTCCTTCTTACCTCATCCCAAGGTTACCTTTCCCGGGATCGTATGGTTTTATGGCCCATTCAGGTGAAATCAAGTTTCACGAGATTGCCGTGAATCAGCTCCCTCATAATTCTCATTCTTACTTCAATTCCTTTCTTTGTATGTGCGGAATTTTTAAGATACAGCCCCACTTTCTTTTCTTCCTTCAATACTGCAGACTCCACCCAGTCCTGAAGGGTGGCTTTTACATCTTGCTTCCCCGAGGGTCCAAGAGCAAAAAATTCACTTTCACTCTCGACAATAGGGATAGTTGGCGGGGGTGGCAAAAGAAATTCTTTTTTGTGTCAGTTCCCGAATCTTGGAGCCATGTACCAACCAGATGGGCTTCAGGGACACTTAAGATCGACGTCGTGGACCCTAGGAAGCTTCTGATCTCAGGGTTGCTTGCCGAGTTTGACGAGTTCGACCGGTGAATTCGGGCGGTGGTGGATTGGGATCCTCAGGCCCCTCCGCGTTCTCTGTACCCCTTTCCCATTAAGTGGGACCTCATGACCGAAGAGGTCCTTCGGGAATGGGGGGTATTGAACGCACACAAGTCGAACCCGAACATGCCCGTGCCTGTTCTTCCGGGAAAAATGCATGGATAGTCATGCTTCTTCGAGCTAAAATCTCATACGAGGCCTTTGCCGAGAGTAAGTCATCTTCCAGTATTCGCTATCTATTTTCTCTTTGGACTTACATTGATGTTTTTTCCTTTTGCAGAGATGGGCGATCAGTCTGCTGATTTTTACAAGTCCCTCTTTTTTGGCCAAGCCGAGAAGGAGGAGCATATGCGTAAGAAAACGGCCGCAAAGAGGAAGAAGATGACTGGCAGTCTGTCTAAGGCTAAAAAAGCCAAGGCAGATATCCTCCCTCCCCCTGAGGACGTTGTTGAGTTGGAGGATAGGTCGCCTGCCGTTGTTGACCCTTATTCGGACTATGCCACTCTTGGGGTAGCTCTGAGTCTGATCCTAACAGCCGAGACTTCAGTCGAGCATACGTTAGCTCGAGAGCTCGAGGAAAGCAGAAGGAGGAAAGGCAAGAATATCCCCGGTGAAGTCCGGGGAGTGGATGAGGTCGAGGACGACATGGCCGAAGTTCCACCAGGTTGGTTCCTTAGCCGTTCTTCTACAAATCTTAGTATTTTTCATGTTTATGATTTTTTAGATGAATGGCTAAGGGATGAAGTACTGATGGAACTTCAGCGCGATCTTGCAAAGGATGTGGTTCAGGCTCCCTTGTCAGAGGCTCATGCCCGTAAAAGGGCTTTTCGGGATAGGCGTATCCCAAAGGAGAAAGTGCCGAGGGAGCCGTTCTGGACCTTCACAGAGGACATGAATTTGTTCTCTAAGGATAGCCAGTTAATGGCTCCTTAGATGGCGACGGGTGTGCTAACGAATGCCACCTTCTAGTCGCTCACCAAGGAATGCCCCAATGAGGAGATCCTCAAGGTGAGGATGACCGAGAACGCCGCCCAAGTAGGTTTTTCTTCTTTTCCTTAGAAAAATTTCCTTCTGTTTTTGTCACTTCTTAACCCTTATTCGGGGCTTTCTTTTTTGCAGCTTTTGGTGTACAGCGGGTACTTCTGCTCTTGGGCAGTGAAACAGGCCGAGGTTCGTTCTCAGTCTGAAGATTCTCTTAAGAAGGTGAAAGACTTTTGTGCCAGATACGTCCTCAAATACGGCAAGCTGAACAAAATTCTTCAGGAGGACATAGTGAATCTTTGGGCCGAGCTTAGGGAAAGCAAGAAGGAGCTCCTCCTCAACTTTTCAGCTAAGGTCGAGGATCTCGGCACAAAATACGCTGCTCTCTCTTCAGAGAATGAGGCTCTTCGGAAGGAAAAAAGTAGAAGAGCTGAGAACCTTACGAAGGCGCTTGCGTTGAACGCCGAGCTCCAGGCAGAAGTTGATTCGTTGAGGAAAAGGGCCAAGAACAAGAAGAAGAAGAAGCTAGAAAAGGAGGTTGCTGAACTCACCGCTGACTTAGTAGCACTAAGTGCCGAGAAGGACCAGTCAGACCAGATGACGAAGATGTCCTACCAGGATTGCTTTTGTTTGGCGCGACACCAGGTCTTCTTTTGGTACCCTGGGCTCGACCTCTCCTTCCTGTCTGCTCTGGATTTCCCCAAGGAGCCCAGGTGGACATGGTCGAAGCTGGAGTTCCTCAACCTTCCTTCTACGCCTGTTCCTTCAGACGAGCCTGCCCGAGAAGATGCCGACGCTAAAGAGATGTAGGTCGCTCCTGCCCAGCCTTAGACTTTTTCCTTTTTTTTTTTGCTCTTGTAACCTTTTCCCTTCTTCTTTTTGCTCTTGTAACCTTGTAATCTTACTCTCAGTAATGAAATTCTTTCTTTCAAAATTTGGCTAAGTCCCTGATAACTTTTCGTTCCCAAGGGTTGTTTTGACCACTTTCGGTCTGGGACGCTTAGTAGTATACTTCTTGCACTTTTTATCGACCATCTTCGGGAGAACGCTATTTTCGGCGAATTCCTTAAATAAATAATCTACCTACTCTCAGCAGACGTGTTCGGTAGATGCGTACTTAGGAAAAATGCCCCAACAGACTTTGAGGAAAAAATGCACTTTTTTCAAGTGCTTGTTTACTTCTTGTTCGGTAGGGTTTCTTAGGTGGAGTTAGTCTTTCCGAAAGCTTTTTGTACTTAGAAAAATTTCTAACTGTACAATTTTCAGACAAGCTTTCAAGCGTAAAACTTTTTCAAGGCATCCGAGGGCCAAGTATTTTTCAGCTCTCCACCTTCGGAATCACCGAGGTTGTAGACTCCTTTCCAAACTTCATCCAGGACCAGAGAAGGTCCCTTCCAGTTAGTGTGAAGTACTCTGTGAGACGGTTTTCGGGGTTCAAACTCAGGCTTTCGGAGAACGAGGTCTCCCTTCCTTATTCTTTTGGCCTAACGCGCAGGTTCGCGGCTATGGCCACTCTTTGCTGAAAGGCCTTCCATCTTAGTTCAGCCACCTCTCTGTGTTCGTCAATTAGGTCGAGCTTAGTTCTCAAGCCAAGGCTGTTCCCTCCTTCGTCGAACACTTGTACTCTGATTGATGGTTGCACTACCTCGATAGGGATTAATAGCCTCTACACCGAAGACGAGTGACAAAGCTGTCTCCCCCATGGCCCTTCGTGGGGTTGTCTGATAACTCCACAGCACATTAGGAAGTTCTCCGGGCCATTATCCCTTTGCTTCCCCCAACCTCCTTTTCAGACCCTTTTTTATGGTTCTGTTGGATACCTCTACTTGTCCATTACTCTGGGGATGAGCTACCAGGGTGAAGTGCATCTCTATTCCAAGGTTGGTGATGAATTCTTGGAATCCCTTGTCTGTAAACTGGGAGCCACTATCGGCCACTATCACCCTCGGTATGCCAAATCTGCATACAATGTTCCTCCAGATGAATTTTTGTATATCCTTTGCCGAAATGGTTACTAGGGGCTCTGCCTCGACCTATTTAGTGAAGTAATCCACTGCCACTACGTAGAACTTCACTCCTCCAGGTGCTGTCGGGAGTAGCCCGATGAGATCTATTCCCCACACTACAAAAGGACAAGGGTAGTCTGCCAAAGTTATTAATTCCAAGGGTAGCCTTTGGATGCTGGCGTGCCTTTGGCAATTGCCACATTTTTGGACAAACTGCCTTGCGCCTTTTCTTAGGGTAGGCCAGCAGTACCCTTGGCGGAGTATTACTCCCGCCTAGGCGTCAGTTCTGATGTGGGAACACCAAGCCCCTCGTGGACTTCTTCGAGAACCATCATAGCATTCTCTTCACTGACACACCTTTGTAGCGGACTCGCATACCCCTTCCGGTATAACTCTTCCCCAATTAGGAAATATCGTCCGGAACATCTTCGTACTTTTGTCGCTTCGTGAGGATCATTAGGAAGCTCTGCGGTTGTAAGATATCTCTTTTTAGGATCTTTCCATCCTTTTTTCGAGGTCACTACACTCAGCGCTGTTATGCTCAGGTGGCTCAACACTTTGGTGAACCTTCTTGATTTGGCCAAGCTATCCGCTTCGGTATTGTCTTGGCGATGTACATTTTCAATATGTACCGCGTCGAACTTCTGGATGAGCTTTAATACGAGCTCGTGATATTTTGCTAAAGTTGGATCCTTCACATTATAGTCCCCTGCCATGTACCACACCACCAGCTGGGAATCGCTGTGGGCTTTTAGGTTTCTTACACCAATCTTTCTGGCCAGGCGTAATCTTCCTATGAGAGCTTCATATTCTACCATATTGTTGGTGACGTTAAACCCAAATTTGATAGATTTCATGACTTCCAAACCTTTGGGGCCGCGAATAACTACCCCAGGTCATTGGTGCTCGGTGCTGGAGGCCCCGTTCACGAACAGAGTCCATTCTAGCTCCCTTTTGCCAAGGTCCAATTGATCACCTTCGACATCGGGCACTTCAGCAATGAAGTCCACTAAGGCTTGGGTTTTTATTGCTTTTCTTGGCTCATAAGTAATATCATACTCGCCGAGCTCTATGCACCACTTGGAAAGCCTTCTCGAATGGTCTACTCTCTTCATGACGTCCCAAAGAGGTAGGTTACTTTGGTTAACAATGGGGTGAGCTTGAAAGTACGGACGCAGTCTCTTGCTTGCTAGCATTAGGGCATAGATAGCTTTTTGTAGTAGGGGATACCTGACCTCGGCGCCATGCAAGGACTTGCTTACCTAGTATACTGGCCATTACTTCGCCCCTTCTTCCTTCATGAGAACTGAACTTAGTGCTCTCTCCATAACGGCGAGGTATAGTACAAGGGGCTCTTCCTTTCGTGGTTGCCGAAGAGTGGGTAGACGAGCTAGATAAATTTTGAGCTCTTCCCAGGCCTCTTGGCAATCCTCGTTCTAAGGGCGATCACCGTTTCCAAGGTCGCCACAATTTTTTGCTGCCTTGGTGAGGACCTTAAAGAATGCTCGGCAGCGATCCCCATACCTGGAAATGAATCTGCTCAGGGGCGTTATTCTCCCAGGGAGCCTTTGCACATCCTTTGTTGTAACAGGAGTTCAGAATTCGAGTAAGGCCTTGAATTTCTCCGGATTGGCATCGATACCTCTTTCTGACACCATAAACTTGTGGAACTTGCCTGAGCTTACACTTAAGATGCATTTTTCAGGATTGAGGCGAATTCCGAAGGTTCTAAGTTTGTGGAAAGTTTCCTTCAAATCTGCAATATGACTGCTGGGCAATTTGCTCTTGACTATCATGTCATCCACATAGACTTCCATGTTTCTCCCTATTTGATCGTTGAAGACCTTGTTCATTAGCCTCTGGTAGGTGGCTCCTGCATTCTTAAGCCCGAAGGGCATTCTTACGTAGCAATATGTACTGACTTCGGTGATAAAGGCGGTTGTTTCCTCATCCTTGGGGTCCATCCTAATTTGATGGTAGCCACTGAAGGGGTCAAGAAAGCTCAGTAGTACATATTCAGTGGTCGAGTCTACCAACTGATCTATTGGCGGGAGGGGATATGAATCTTTAGGACAAGCATCATTTAAATTTTGGAAGTCGATGCACATTCGGAGCTTGTTGCTCCCCTCTTTTTTGGCAATAACCACATTACTTAGCCATTCAGGGTATTTGACCTCCCTAATTACGCCCACATCTATCAAGTGCCGAACTTCGGTTTTAACGAAGTCGTTTCTGTGTGCCAAGAGGCTTCACTTTTTTTGGCGAACAGGCTTTGCCTCTGGGCTCACTTTGAGGCTATGCTGTATTGTGCGAGGGTTTACCCCCGGCATGTCTTTCGGTGAGTAGGCAAACAGATCTTTATTCATTAGTAGGAAAGATACAAGTTTTTCCTTGTCACCTTCGGCCAATTTTTTCCCTATACAGGTATTTTGGCCTGGGACCAGCTATATTTCTTCCGTTTATATTTTGTTAGGATCTTCTGTTCCTTCTCCTTTTGACTCTTCTGTGGGTAAGACTCACATTTTCACAGTCTGCACGTAGTTTCTCACTAGGGCTTTCCTCTCCTTAATTAACACTTTCCTCACCTCCCCCTGGTCGATAAAGATCTCAGCGTCTCGATCCTTGGTTGCGAAGGTGTCAGTCAGGTACTTCACATCTGGGCAGATGTGGAGGTTTCCTTGCATTTGCCTCCCAAGAATGGCGTTATATGACGAAGGGACATCTATGACGATGAACCTTGTTGTTATGGAGGCAAACAGTTCATCTTTGTTGTTCACCGAAGTTCCCCTTACCATCAAGGGGAGAGCAATCCAGCCGAGGACGGGGAGTTCAGACGGTCCTACTCCAAAGGTAGGAGAAGTAACAAACTTGGTAGCTCCTTGATATACCCAGACTTGGTAGCAGGTGTGAGAATAGGACGTCCGCGTTTGAACCATCATCAAGCAATACTCTCTTGACGTCCCAGCTTCCTATTCTGGCCATAACTAGCAGTGGATCATCATGGGGAAATATGACAGTGGACCCATATTTCTGAACAAGCTTTTTTGATGGGTTTCCATATTCCATCACCAAAATCTCTCTTGCCTTTCTTTTCCTTTCTACCAACGACAGTCCTGTTGTGATCATTTGTATCACTCTTGCCGGGGGTGGCGAACGCCTTTTTGGACTTCGGTTTCAGCGTCTGTCGGAGTCATACTCCTCGTCATCTCCTTTCCCCTCCTCTTCTCTTCTTCCTTTTGGGGAGGGCATCCGTAGGTAACGTCGGAGTTGACCTTACTTTATCAGTGATTCTATGTATTTCCTTAGTTAGAAGCAGTCCTCGGTATCGTGCCCGTGGTCCCGATGGAATTGGCAAAACGTTTTCATGTTCTTTTTGTTGTCCGAGGTCATGGCCTTCGGTCGTTGAATCTGGCTTCCTTAGCTTTCCATTTCCATAAAAATGTTCATCCTTGTGGTGTTCAGAGGAGTGAAAGTCAGTGGCTTCCTTCCCTTATGCTTCCGAAGTCGTCCCTCTACTTCGGTCCAGTAGCGAGTTTGTTGGTTGTTCCTTCGGCACGAATGTGGTCAGGTTTTGGGCCTTCCATTCTCAGTTCTTCAGCAGTCATATGCTGCTCGGCCCTTCCGTAAAATTCCCCAAGCGTGTCGGGGGGATCCTTAGAAAACTCATAGAACAACTAAGAGTCTCTCCGAAGTCCTCGTGTCATGGCCAGGATTTGTATTTCTGGCCTGAAGTCTGGAACACTTAAGGCTTCCCTGTTGAACCTTTTGACATAGTCACGAATAGTTTCTCCGTTTCTCTGCGCTATGCCAAGCATTTGGACTAGCATCTTCGCCGTTGGCCGGCTTCCGATGAACTGCTGCATGAAGGCAGTAGATAACTCTTACAACTCCATGATGGTTCCAAGAGCCAGTGAGTTCTACCATGCCGTTGCTGATCCAAAAAAGGTGACCTCAAAACATTTGCACAAGGTGGCATCATCAGCATCGTGAAACACCATACTGTGCTTGTATTTGGTCAGATGAGCCTGAGGGTTAGTCCTTCCATCGTAGGTCTCCAATCGAGGTACCTGAAAGTCACTCGGCATGGGTGCTTTGACCACCACTTGGGTGAATGGTGATTCATCTCCATTGAAGGTTTTTGACAACCTAGCCCAGACGGGATTCCGAGCTACCTGCCTCTCCACTCTTTCTAGCCTCTTTAAGATTTTCTCCATGAGGAGTGTGGCACTGGGCTTCTTTTCCTGCTGTTTATAGGCCTTTGGGAATGGAGACTAACGTCTTCCTTTTGGGGAGTGACTTCGGCGCTAAGGGGATGACGACTTTTCCTCAGGTGAAGAACTCCTTCAGTGTGGAGTTCTGGGTTGTTTTGACCCTGTTTCTCCTGTAGGTCGTGTCTCGAGGGGTATGTCTTCCATCGAGGACTCATCACGTTGATCCTCACTTCCCGAACTCCGGTGAGTTGATTTGGGACTCTTCTCCTGGCGGGGCACTGGTGAAGGTGGCCTTCGATCTGGAGTTGGGTGTGGCCATCTTCGGTCTAGATGCTGCGTCATTTCGGCCATGACGGAGCATTGGAAGTCACGCAGGAAGCCCATGGCGATAGTCAGGGGACGTTCATCCTCAGGCAAGGAAGTCCCTGCTGCAGTTTGTTCGGTTGCCGGTTGAACTTCTGGCATGAACGACGACCTTGGAAGTCACTTGTCCTTGGAACGCCGAGTTTCAATGACGGTGACCTGGGAGTGGGTTCCCACAGACGGCGCCAAATGATGTCTTGCAACATCCTCGTTATGTGACATGGTGGAAGCGGGAGGGACTTTCAGTGAGGAAAAGCGCCTGAAGTGGAGGTTTCCTAGGAGAGCCCGCCTGAAATGTCCAAAAAACAGTGGTTAGGAGGTCCCCGGAGTCTTTTTCCGGGGCGGGAGCCTCTGACACCCAAGTCAGTGTTTTGGAGATAGTGAAGAATGAAGAGGTTAGCTCTCCAATGCCAGTGATGCCCCCTTACCTGGGGTGCTTTACCGAATATTTATAGAGGGGGGAGCAGCAGAAGTCTGCTTGACGTGGCCGACCTAGATTATGACAGGTGTATGGTCAAATGTGATCCGTATCCTCGGGTAGAATTGGAGTATCTAGCTAACCGCAGGCCGCCTAGCCAAGAGCTTAGGCCCTGCGAGGGTGGCGTGTCAGAGCATTTCTGCAGGTGGCGTGTCAGAGTGTGTCTAGGGGTGGCATGTCGAGGATGTACCAGAGGCTCCTTAATTGCTTCTACCGTACTCCCGAGGTCCCTTTGCTAGAAGAGATCTCTTCAGAGCAGAAGAACTATCTCCCGAGGTTACTTCAGTATCCCAGGAATATCCTTCCTAAGGATGGCCCTGTTCGAGAACATTCTCCTCTATCGAGGGCGGTTCAGTTGTCTTACCGAGGTTGACACTATCATCTCGAGAGATGAAGAATTACCAAGGTCGGATGTGAGAGGGGCCGGACATGGTTCTTCCCGAAGTTAGTGCCTCTCCTTCCGAGGGTGGTGCTTTACTCGAACCTACGGGTTTGAAAGGTGATAGGCACTTCGGCTATCAAGGATATACAACTAGTCCCTGGTTGAGGTACGCAAATGGGGAAAAAACTGGCCAAAGGTGACAAGGAAGAACTTCTATGCCTTCTATTAATGAACAAAGGTCTATTTGCTTACTCCCTGAAGGACATGCCCAGAATAGATCCAGATATAATTCAACACAGTCTTAAAGTACACCCAGAGGCAAGGCCCATTTGGCAGAAAAAGCGTAGCCTTTCAGCACATAAGAACAATTTCATCAAAAACCAAAGTCCAACAATTAACGGAAGCAAGCATAATAACGAAAGTTAACTACCCTGAGTGGCTTAGCAACGTTGTTTTCACCATAAAAGAAGGGAGCAATAAACTCTGAATGTGCATCGACTTTTGAAATATTATTTACGCTTGTCCAAAGGAATCGTATCCTCTACAATCAATAGACCAATTAGTAGACTCGACAGCCAAATATGATCTACTTACTTCCTTGATGCTTCTAGTGGGTACCACCAGATTTGATTGAATCCTGAAGATGAGGAAAAAATTGCCTTCATTACCGAAGTAGGGACCTACTACTACGTTAGAATGCCTTTCGGCCTCAAAAATGCAGGAGCCATATATCAAAGGCTGAAGAATAAGGTGTTCAATTCCCAAATTGGGAGAAACATGAAAGTGTACGTCGATGATATGATAGTTAAAATTAAAATACCTAGTAATCATAACATATACTGGGGGCAAACATTCTAGCAACTTCAAAAATTTAGAATCCATCTTAACCTCAAAAAGTGCATGTTTGGGGTGACTGTGGGCAAATTCCTCGGCATTATGGCATTCGGAAGAGGCATTGATGCCATGCTGGAGAAGGTTAAAGCCTTAATGCGATTCCGAACTCCCACAACTACCAAGGATGTAAGAGGCTTACAAGACAAATAATGGCCCTTAGCAAATTAATCTCCAAAAATGGAGATCAGTGCCGACCATTCTTTAAAGTGCTCACCAAAGTAGCAAAAAATGAAGGCAACATCAGTTCTAAAGAACACCCTTGGAATGAAGATTGCCAAAAACCTTGGGATGAACTCAAAAACTATTTAACCCACTTACTGACCCTACGGTAACTAAGAGAAGGAGAACCTCTCATCCTCTACCTCGTGGTTACTAGGAAAGCAATAAGTTCAGTATTGGTAAGGGAAAAAGAAGGAGGAAAACAGTGGCCTGTATATTATGTTAGAAAATCTTTCCACCATGATGAAGTCAGGTACCCACTTTTGCAAAAAGCCATCTACGCCTTAGTCATGGAAAGTAGAAGGCTTCGACCTTATTTCCAAGGACATCCCATCATGGTGCGAAGTAACATACCCCTTCGGGATGTCATGAACAAGGTAGACCATTCGGGTTGGTTATCAACGTGGTGTGTTAAGCTTGGAGAGTACAACATCATGTATGAAGTGAGAATGGCCATAAAGGCCAAGCTTTAGTAGATTTTATTGCTAAATTGCATAGAATTGAGGACACCCCTGACAACATTGTTTGTAGATGGTGCTTCAGGATCAGAACACCAGTGTTACCACCTCATAAAAATGGGAGAATTACAAAGTGTGGCATAATGGTCAAAAACCATAATATTTTGTAATTCTCATCATAGTGATTGAAGTGTGGGGGGTAAAAGGCATGATCAACACCTTCTTAAAAGTGTACCAAGTTGGTAACTTGGCCACCAAGAAAAGCCTTAAGGATTGCCTGTTTGTCAAGCAACATATGGACTTTTTTGTAAGGTTATGGAAATTTGGCTACTCAATTGCAAAACTCCCAAGAAAGGGATTTGGAGAGTTATGGGAAGGATACGAATGATATTAAAGTACCATTGGAGGACAAAATTGCTTATGGTAGGCAAGTGTGGGCAAACAAAACACAAAAAAGGGCTTAAGGACCTAAGTGTCGTGGTGTAGGCATTTGGTTGTTTATGCTTTTGACATGAGTCAAATCAAGAAAATTTGGGGTATCCCACTCAAGGGACGATAGCTAAGGCATGGTAGGGTTATGGTGAAATGTGGGCCGAGAACTTAAGCATAATAAACCAAGGTTTTGTAGCAAGGAAAAGCACATAAAGCAAAGTTAAGCTTGTTAAGTGTGTTTTGTGCCCTCAAGCTCATTTAAGCCCATTTAAGTGACCAACTCACTTATCTCTATCCCATTTTTAGCATGCTCTGGACCAAGAACACAATGACACTTCCTCCATAGCCACCATACCTTCAAACTTGTAATTAATTGAAATTGAAGGAAAAAAATGAAGCAATTGGAAGCTATTTGGTGCTATTGATTGACTACAGCTAGGATCAAGCACCAATTTTAGCATACCCATCAAGGTAAGGGATCTCTTGCTCTCATGGGTTAATTTCTATATTTTCAAGCAATCATGGAGCTAGGGCTAAGATCGGAAGAGAGCCATGAGCTTGATGAACCAAGCTTACTGAGGGGAGTGCACTTGTTGAAGGTTTTGTGACCTAGTGTGAAGTGCACAGAGATGGCAGTGAAATGAGGGTTTTGAGAGCCTAAAGTAACAAGTGTTAAATCCTCCTAATACCAAGCATTAGCTTGAGGAGGGCTGCCATAGCGATTTGGTTATGTTTATTATGCGTTTTATGGACTAAGTTATGGTTTATGTTGCAGCCACATTTCATGTGTTTGTTGGTTCTGAATGGCTGCTGCATTCGGTTGCTATATCTTCTATATATGTGTTATGGTTTTTTGTTTTAGTGTTTTTGGATGCAAGTTTTGATCATGGTTACATTGCCTATTGAATCCAAGTGTTACCCTTTCCCAATGAAACTTACTCCCCTCAATTCTGTCATTTTAGGTCCAGCTGAGAGATCACCTTCAAACTACCTTTTTGGTTTGATTTTTGCTCTAAATTTCCAGGTACATGAACTTCCATGTGTCTAGTTATGATCTGGCAAGGTTGGTGATTTTACAAGCACAGTTGATGTTTTAAGTGATGGTACTTATTGTGTTATGCAGCAGTTGTCCAGCATCCTGTTCTGGAGTCCATTGTGTCATAGGCACTCCTATAGCTTAAGATGTGTATTTAACTGAGTTAAGACCATTTTGTAGTGCATGTATGCATGTACATGTAGGTTACATAAAATGAGATAAGTATGTGAACATTTAAGTAATGTTTTGGCTATGTATATGATGTGGTGCAAAGCTGCCTAAGTGCGAATGATAGACTCCTTACTTGTAAATTCTGTTTTGGCCACATAAAATTGCTAGATGCTGGAGCATGTAATTCCTATGTGTATTGGACATGTATGGGATAGCCGCGGATGGCTTACCCCTTGTGAATGAAGTGTTTGCACACTTATGAAATTTTGTATGGGCAAAATGGTCATAAAAAACCCAAAATTTTGACTATGCACTTAAAGTTCTATAACTCCCTGTGTAGAAGGAATATATGTATGAAATTTTTACCACACCTAGAGGACATCTAAGAGTTGAACTGGAATTTAGAATTTCTGAATTTGGAGCCTTGTAGACAATGATATGACATTGGAAATTTTGCTAAATGACTGTTCATTTGGTCAGAATTTTGTAACCAACTTCAAAAATTTTGAATTTGGTCCATAGGTGGGCTATTGATGTAAAACAAAATTTCTTTGTTTTCTCTAAGTCTATACTTAATAATGGAGCAAATAAAATAAGGGGCTACTTGGCTATATTAATATAGTTTGTTGGAGGAAGTTTGGGTACAGTGGTTTAAATTTTTGAACCTAGTAAGAATGCTTAATGTGTGGATGCCAAACCTAAGGCTTGTGCTAGTGTTTTCATTCTTAGCTACCATAGTGTGCATAAATGTAAATATGTGTGTTCTAGTTAGACCAATATGCATGCATTTACATAGTACCCAAGAGGTTCATTTGAGTATGTACACTAGGGGTGTTGTTCTGATGATCTACAGGACACACCAATCCTGGGAGTTTAAATGCACAGTTTTGGCGCCATAACTAGATTACCCTGGAGTGGGTAACAAATGTTGGTATCAGAGCATGGTTTACACATGTACATATCATATAGTTGCATTGTATGCTAGCTACATACTTGAAGTCAGTGTGGTCAGCTGCTAGTGTTAAGTATCATTGAAATACCTATGATGTTTATATGTGATCTATGCTGAATCATTAATGTAGAAAGTAAACATGGTTACCACAAGGAGATAGGAACCACCTCAAAGGCCTCATATTGAGTTTGTGTAATGAAGAAATGGACAAAATAAAGGGAATCAGGGGCTTAAATGCACAGTTTTGGCACCATAACTGCATTACCCCGGAGTGGGTAACAACTAAGGTTCTAAGATAATACCTCGAGGCCCCGAGGGAATGGAAGTAGTGAAGCTATTAAGTTCAGATTCCAAGTCATGAATAATATCGCTAAATATGAACCCTCATATCAGGGTTACAATTGACAGAAATGGTTGGTATGAAAAATCTGAAGGCTTACAGAGATCATAGTTGGTCGTTCGGCAAACAACGGGGGAATACAGTTCCAAGGATCGTAGCCTGGAAAAATACCATGACCTCATCAAAAAATTAATCCAAGAATTTGACAAGGTATAGATAGAAAAGGTACCTCAAAAAGAGAACATTGAAGCTGACATATTGGCTAAGTCGAAACAGTCCACCGAGGTACTTGATCACCCAAGCATAGCCATAATGGCACTCACTACACCAAATTAGGGCTGGAAAGACTCTATAAAAGAATATCTGATTAGGTCATCCTTACTCAAGGACCCTAAGAAAGCTATGAAGGTATAGAGGTGCACAGGAAGGTACTTCATGGTCGGGGAAGAATTGTACCAACCAGGGTACACAAATCCCATGCAAAGATGTATTAGAGAAGAGGATGTTGAAGCAGTCCTAAAAGAAGCTCATGAAGGAGTCTGTAGGTCTCACATCGGAATTAATGCCCTTGCTGGAGTAGTACTTTAGTAGGGATATTTTTGGCCCACTCAAAGGAAAGATTCATGGCAGTTCGTGAAGCGATGCGATAAGTGTCAGGGGCATGCACCCATCCAAAATGCACCTTTGAAAGCAATGACTTCAGCTAGTTATCCTTCCCCTTCACAGTTTGGCGTATTGGCTAATGCTCTAACACATGTTCAATGTAGGACATGTTGATTGGACCTCTGGTAAAACTTTGCCTAAGTAGTAGGTGCAGCACTTGAAGAATAAAGGTTAGGAGTTCCCCGAGTGCTTTTTTGGGGGAAGGATCTCCAATGCCCAAGTCAATTTTCAAAGGGAGAAGTCGTTAGGAGTTAAGAGTAGAGAGCAAAAAATGATGATGCCTATTGTATCTTACTTGGGACCCTCCCCCAAGTATTTATAGGAGGCTGAGAGGAGGAGGCTGTTGTGCCTTGCCTTAGTAGATCAGCACACGTGTTCGGCTGGATTTGGTCCATACCTTTGGATAGAGGTGTCTATAGCTGGACATAGGTGGTTATGCTCAAAGGATAGAGGCATATGAGAGGTACTTGTCAGAGATCCCCCAACTATAATTGTCATTTCTCCCTATGACCCTGCGGGGATCTAGAACCCATTTGGACAAGGATTTCCCCCAAGGATGATTGGAGAAAGCGCTATGGATGTGCGAACCATTTTTGGGAGACAATTCTTATGTCAAGGATGATAGACCTACATTCCCAAGGTTAGTAATATACACTCCCGTGGATAACAAAAGAGCCTTTTTGCCAGAGTCGGTCGTACATATTTTCGAGGGTGGTGTAGATAGTTCTCCTAAGGTTGGTTGTTTAAATTTTTTAGGGTGGTGTTAGGTTTGCCAACAAGAAAGTTATGTGGGCGATAGTGTTAGGTTTCAGGAGCCAAACAGCACAATGGAATTTAACCGAAACCCTCCAGGATCCAAATGAAATGGGGTAAACCGGGTGTTTGAAAATTTTCAAACCTAATTTTCGGTTGAGATCTCTCACTCAACTGTAGAGTCGAATCACAAAACCTGAATAGTTGACGTGTTCAGGCTCTCTATGGTTTCCACACGAGCCTCTCGGGATCACCACACTTCCACCACATCCCGGCAGATGCATTTCTCTTGCGCTCGCAGTGCTAGCTTGCGTCCTCCAAGGAATTGCAAGAGAAGAGCGCGACTGTCCTTTTGGGAGGCTAGGGCAAGGAGACCTGCGAATTTCTCACTAAAATTTATATTTATAGTGAGACTCAACTTCCAGGCCTAATGGGTTTCAAATCCCTAATCCAATTAGGCTTTAATTTCGGGCTTAATAATGGCTCAACTATTGGGCCCATTATTATTATGAAATTATTGTGAAACCAAAACCCAAATAATTAGCCCATGCACTCTAATGATCCAAATAGCTCTATGTATGCGACCCAATAGGCTTTTACCATGTTGGCAATGATCATAAATCACATTTATAATCATAAGCAATTAGCGATGTCTAGCAACACATCATTGCTACCCAAGTGACAAGATTGTCGATGATTCGACTAAACCTTTATGATCATCACCGATATATGCTATTGTCCTTTTGTCTAAGATATCAAGACTAAGCATGAGACATGAAATGTGTCATTCTCGTATACCTCAATCTTTGGTTTCTTGATTACTAAGTAGACCAACTTAAACTGATGACATTGATATCGTATATCAACTCATCCGAGCATGGCCATGCATTTTTCTAAGTCTTACTCTATCAAGGGGCCCGAAGATATCACTCCCGTTACATAGGAGGAACAAATCCCATCTTGATCATACAAATCCCTCCGCATGATATGTGACATACCCAATGACCTCCTTTAAGTTCACTTAGTTACGAGCAACAAAGGAAAGTATCAAAGTATGTGACTTACATGTAATGAACCTTGATCATCTTAGGTCGAAGGACTACATATACCATGATCACTATGAGAATCACTTATGACACTCATATAACGATCCATGTAGTGTTCTCATTGTGGGTCGGTCCAGTACACAAGTTCTCCAACTTGTACCCATATGTAGACTACATATCTCATATTAGTCTCCACATATGCTAGTCGTTATGCATTATTGCAACCCGCTCCACAATAATACTAGACCAGGGATGTTTGAGAATATCATTCTTCTAAGGTTACAATTACATTTATTACGTTACGCAGAAACAGAACAACAAACATAATTGCTGGATTAGTGCCTTAATAAAACATCATGACTCAATGTGCAAAAAAAACAAAATCTCATGATTGGCTTTTGGGCACAACACTAACAGATAGCCCTTTGGCTATCACATGCCCTCTTTTAGGAGACCCAAGTTGTGTCTTTTGTAACAATCATTAGAGAGCAAGTTACAAAAATCCTGCCCTTGGAAGCTAAGGCTATTCTTGGTGAAAGAACTTCATTTTGCAGAGGTTGCCCCTTCAGCCTAACTATTTTTTCATCCAAGATCCTTTCTTTTGTCGATGTTGTACCCTCGGTGAAGATGTTTCTTCAAGCCAAACTCTTCTTTTTGGCGTGGTCACATCTTCTGAACAAAAGGAATTACTTTTTCCTTAAGGGTTTTATTCCTTCTACAAATGGGTCATCTTGTCCTTTGATCGATCAGTCTCATCACCTTGGGTCATGCATCATGGGCTTACTGGATCAAAAGGCCTGCCCGTGTTTTTCACGTTGTGTGACACATTTCATCAGGTCATTGCCTATCCTTCACGTCCGTTACATCAGTTATGTCTCTTGGCCTGTAGAGGGTCATTATGGTGTCGTTGCAACTATTTTCTTCAGGTTATATAAAGCCATTCCTCCCCAAAGCTTCCTCACTCATCTGCCTTTAGCTCTCTTTTGCTCTATCAACTTTCTTTTTCTTATGGCAGTATCTTAGCGGCAGAGCAATTTCCGGCCACCATTTACGGCGGTTTTCCTTTGTTCATTAGGTTGGTATCATACAAAGTCTATTTTTCTCTTTGATTCCTCTTCCCTTAGCAATTCTGAGGTTAGGGTCCTCATTTACCGAAGATGTCTTCTTTACAACCCAAAGTCTGGTTCATTCCCGAGAGTTAGGCTCCACTCAACTCTCATTTGAGCTATGCCACTTTAGAAAAGCTGAAGAAGTGGTTAGTGAAATTCATTCTTCCTTCTTATGGTGTGACTAGGCTTCCTAGCCTTGGTGAACTGAGCTACCTTCCTTGGCATAAGGAGGTTACCATCTTCAAAATGTAACTAAAGGTGAGTCTTCGGTATCTATAACTGCAGATGGTGAGGGACTTTTGCCAATTTCATGGCATAGCTGTTAACTAGCTACCCCCAAACTCCTATTCTTATTTCATTGCTTTTTTTGTGTGTGTGGGCTCTTCAAGATAGATCGTAACTTCAATTTTTTGATGCAATATTACAATCTTTATCCTGTCCCAAAGGGTGGGTTTTACTTTTTGTCCCTCAGGGTTCCGGGAGCAAGAAATTCATTTTAACCTTCGGCACCAAGGTAGTTGGCAAGGATCACAAAATATGTACTTTTTCATGGATGTGGACAAGAAATGGAAGGACATGCCTATGAATTGGGCTTCTAGGACCCTTGACATAGATGTGATGGATCCATCAATGATGTTCACCCTCGAAGTAGAGTCTCAATTTGAGGTGTTTGACAGCTGTATTCAGATGGTAGCTGATTGGTCGGGCCAAGCTCCTATATGTCCACTATTACCAAGATTGTGCATTTAGACTCCCAGGATTGGTAATGTTCTGTAGGCCATTAGAACACTACCTTTAGTGTGCATACCAAAGTGGCCCTCTTGGGCACTATGTAAACACATGCACATTGGTCCAACCATCACACACATATTCAAATTTCATGCACACCATGGCAGCAAAGAAGGAAAACACTATTGGGCTACCACACATTAGGCAATCTTGTTAAGTTCTAGTGACCAGCTACTGCACCTATAACTTGCACCTATTAACTGTATCATTCTGGCCACATATCCCCCTATCTTATTTGCTCAATTAACAAGTAGAGACTTAGAGAAAACCAAGGAATTTGTTTTACATCAATAGCCCACCTATGGACCAAGTTATGGATTTTTGAAGTTGATTAGAAAATTCTAACCAAATGAACAATAACTTAGTCAATTTTGCAACATCATATCTTTGGCTACAGCAAACAAAATTTAGAAATTCCAAATCCTAGTTCAACCTCTAGATGTGCTCTCAGTGTGGTCAAAATTTCATACAAATATTCTTTCTACACATGGAGATATATAACTTTAAGTCCAGAGTCAAAATTTTGGTCACTTTATGACCATTTTGCCCATAAAAAATTTCATAAGTGTGCAAACACTTCATTCACAAGGGGAAAGCCCTCTGAAGATATCCCATATATCTCTAATACACATAGGAATTACATTCCCTTGCTTGTAACAACTTATGTGGCCAAAACAGAATTTACAAGTAAGCAGGCCATCATTCACACTTAGGCAGCTTTGTACCACATCACTTACAAAGCCAAAACATTACTCAAATGTTCACATACTTGTCTCATTTTACATACACTACATGCACATGCATACATGCTCTACAATGGTCTTAACCTAGCTAAATACGCACCCTAGGTTACAGCAGTGCCTGAGACACAATGGACTCCAGAAATAGGATGCTGGACAGCTGCTCCACAACACAATAAGTACCACCATTAAAAATACCAAATGTGCTCCTAAAATCACCAAACTTTCCAGATCCTAACTAGACATATGGAGTTCATCTACCTAAAATTTCAGATCAAAACTCAAACCACAAATGTAAGTTTGAATGTGATCTTTCTGCTAAACCTCAAAATGACAGAATTGAGGGGAGTAAGTTTCGTTGAGAAACTTAGTAAGGGTAGCACTTAGATTCAATAGGCAATGTAACCATCATTAAAACCTAAATCCAAAGACACTAAAACACAAAGACCACGACGCATATATACAAGATATAGCAACCAAATGCAGCAGCCATTCACAACAAACAAACACATGAAATGTGGCAGCAACATATACCGTAGGTTAGTCCATAAAACATGTAATAAACATAACCAAATCACTATGGCAGCCCTCCTCAAGCTAATGCTTGGTCTTAGGAGGATTTTAACAATAGTTAGTACTAACTTTTGGGCTCTAGAAACCCAGAAATTTGCTTCCATCACTATGCACTCCACACTAGGTCACAAAACCTTCAATAAGTGCCATCCCCTCACCAGGCTTGGTTCATCAAGCTCATGGTATTAGTGTTGTGCCCAAAATCCAATCAGGAGATGATTGTATTTTTGCACATTAAGTCATGCTATTTTATTAAGGCATTAATCCAGCAATTATGTTCGTTGTTTTGTTTTTGCGTAACGTAATTAACATAATTGTAACCCTAGAATAATGATATTCTTAAATGACCCTGGTCTAGTATTATTGTGGAGCGGGTTGCAATAATACATGACAACCAGCATATGTGGAGACTAATATGAGATATGTAGTCTACATATGGGCACAAGTTGGAGAACTTGTGTACCGGATTGACCCACCAAGAGAACACTACATGGATCGCTAGATGAGTGTCATAAGTGATTCTCATAGTGATAATGGTATATGTAGTCCTTCAACCTAAGAT